>VXAY01003677.1:3962-131924 GCA_013399855.1 Oxyruncus cristatus | reverse complement strand
TATATATATATATATATATATATATAGCACAACATTCTCCAGGAAATATACTCTTTGATTAGTGGGAAAAAAAGCATATGGGTGATTAGACCCTTTTCTTATTTATCATAGTTTAAGAAATAGGACCATGTTCTTGATTTCCTGTGGTTAGATTCAGCAATTTTGACTGAGGGAGAGAAGAGCTGGTAAACGGGATTTAGGAAGAGTGTGATTCTATGAGCTGGTCATTCTGGACCTGCTGTAAATAAAAACAATGGTTTCTAAGTTTGGTTTTGTTCATTTGTAGGCAAGCTAACTCCTCAGGCTTTTAAATGAAAACACAGATTTATTTTTATTTTTATTTTTTATTTTACTTTATTTTTTCATATTTTCATTTTATAACCCAAAAAAACATTGGGTTAGCCCCTCTAGGGACCCTTTTGAGACCAGCCAGTGTAGGCTTAGCTGTGTGGTTACAGGGCACTGTGTTTCAGCAACATCTCTTATCCCCATTCAAACCTCTGAACCAGGATCCCCGAGAAATGGGCAGAAGGGAACATGGAAAATTTTCTCTGCTCCAAGTGACAACTCTTCTTGATATTTATGAGAATTTTCAGACTTTGGGCAACTAAGTCTACTTCCATTCCCATTGTAAGGCCAGAAAGAGCACCGGGGAAGCATCTAGGAGTCTTCCTTATCAGTAGAGATCTGGCTACACTTATTCCAGCATGACTTCAACTTGTGTAGACACATATCTGAAGTAAATTTACATAATCTATTTTTGTACTGCTGGCAGTATGGCTGTGGAACTTTATCACAGGGTGCAAAACCCTTCTGAGAACTGAGGAACCTTTCGGCTGATTTGCCCAGACTGAATGTGAAATTTATGTCAAAACAACTCTGAGGTCAGATCAAAGACCTGTCTCACACACTATCCTCTCTCTGACAGCAGCCAGGAGGAAAAAGTACAGGAACAAGATAAGCACATGCAGTTACTTTTCCACATTGCTCACTCACCTTCAGCACTTTCTTTCTTAGAGGCTTCCTAAGCTAGAGGTGCTTTTAGTGCATCCCCATCATGAATTTCTCTAGTCTCCTATTCAACTCATGTCAAGTTCTGATGTCCAGCACATCCCATGTCAATGAGTTTACAGCTTCCCTAGGTACTGCACGGAAAATTACTTCATCTTACTGATTTGGCATTGTGTTTCCTATAATTTAATTTGATGTCTCCTCCTCTTGCATGAGAAACATAGGAGAATGACAAATTCTTACACTGCTTAGTCATGATTCTGGGCTTGTTAAAAACAGCTTTCGACCACCTTGTCATCTTTCTTTGATGATGAAAAGTTTTAGCCTGTTTACTAATTCCTGATATGGAAATTGTTCAGTTCCTTGTTGCCATTTTATTTCCTTTTGTTCCCTTGTTATCTGAGTGGCTCAGGTATCTTGAGGACCTATGTAAATTCAAAGTGTGTTTCTGTATTCCACGCTAAGCTCATGCTTCTGCAACTGATGCTGTTGTTAAGTACTTAAATTAATTAACTTACAACCAATTTGGGAATTTATATTTTAGTTTCAGTCTCATAGGGGCCTTTCAGCAGGTAAAACAGTCTATAGGTAATACTCCCAGACCCACTAATAAGGGGAAAGTCAAGCATGAACAACTAGTTTGACTGAAGAAGAAGAACAGAGAGAGGAAAAATATTTTATTTTGTCAGAATATGTGTTTTTGTGTGTATGTTTGTACACAAATAGAAAGACAGGTGTTGTTAAAATAACGTGGCAGTGGAAAATATCTTTGTTGAATAGCTCTGAAGAGGCAATGATTCTTTTGCAGCAGATGGCTGCTGAATGAGTGTGCTGGCTCAACTCATGCCATTTTAATGATAATGTTTTCCTCCTTAGTCTTGAGCTATCAGGTGCTAAAAGTTGACCCTAACAGTGCTAATCAAACCAGATTGTGCTTTTCTCTGTAATTCCACTTCAGGTTTCTGAACTAATTATATTGTCTGAATACAGGAAGACAGTGAAAAAAAAATGGTCAACTCAATTTCCATTACCTCAGTGTGCTACCAAAAGCAGCTTGCTGATTATAGCAGGGGGAAATGTTTACTGCTGATCAACTTACTTTATATGGGGAGCTCTTGTATTAAAATGAATTATAAAATGTAGCTATAGAAACATCATAATTTGACTAGCCAAAAGAGGAAAATCTTTTAAAGCCTTTTATCATTACCATGCTGGTGTTTATGCCATTCACAATTTAGAACTAAACCAAAGTTCCACAGACTTTGCTAATCAGAATTTTGATTCATTTTCTTTGGAAACTTCACTGCATATAGCAATTTCATTTTATGAGACTGTTGAATGTCTCCATAAGCCAGCATTTTTCGAACTGTAATTCAGTGGTGGCTGTATAGAAATGCCAGAAAACTGATCAGAATCCATGATCTCTTGTAAAATGTTGCCTCAGGTTAGCTGTCAACTAAATTGAATACCCTTGTTAACTATATCAATCTTTGTAACAACTTTTTTATCGTCACATGTATTTTTTCAGGGATGATGCTATGCATTTAAAACATTTAATTAAAGATCTATTTATGTCTTAGTAAATCATTGCAAAGCAAATCTGCCAGACACTGCTTTGGATTCCACCTTCTTCTGGGTCTCTTTGATGTAACAACACTGTTCATCTGTCAGGCTGCACTGTCCAGTAAATATTTAGTACCCTGCAGCTTGGACCCAATGCAATTTGATTCATGTAGGAATTAATTCAGGAACCAACAGAGAGGACACTGCATCAGGAATGCTCCTTCTTACTCAGTTTCAAGCAGTTCAGTGGTTGCATTTGACTGCAATAAAAAATAAACAAAAAAAACCCAACCAAAGATTTAAAAACTCTACACTAATTTATTTGTAATGGGGCTTTTCCTGCAGTGCAACTTTTTATGCAGAAACTGCCATTGCCATACCTGAAGTGTAGCAACTACTGTTTTATTCTACACAAAAAATTAGGATTCCTGTCTGAGATCTTTGGAAAAGCTATTTTGAACTCATGTGAAATTCTTAATAGAATAAAATTTGCAGTCTAGTTTTTTTCATCGTGGAAACTTGCAGTGCTCTGAAATCAATGAAGACTTTATTGCTTTATAAGAACAGAGGTTCTGATCCAACACAAGGTAAAAGTTAAAGCACTTACATTGCTATATACTTATTATAGCTGAGGAACATGTAGCACTTCATATAAAATATTTTGCTGGGAGCCACTCAGGCACTGGTTAAACTGGACATATGTATCAGAGTAGTTCTTTCTGTCTTTTATTACCTTTTGATGGATAATCTGTAGCTTTTTCTTTTTATATATAGGAATAGGGCACAATCATAGAGCGTGCTGTGATACATCCTTCTGCTTTGATCACATGAAAATGTGCCTCACACGGGTCAGACCCAATTAACCCAGCTGCTGCCCTGAATCACGAGCTGTACACAGAAGAGACACAGGAGAGGAGGGTTTTGGCACAAGGGAGTATTACAGAGGGTACTCACTAGAAACCAAACAACTGGAGTAAAGGATTTGGCAATGAGTAATTGCAAAGCTGGAGAATTAAAAAAAGGAAGTCATTCTGGAGTGAAGGATGTGGGATTGTTGAGAAAGAGAAGTTCATTTCCTAAATTATTCTGAGAGGTTGCATGGCCATAAAGCCAAAGAAAATTTTTTTAACTTTTCCATCTCCCTAAATATCCCTGTACTTGCCTTTGCCTATCTGTAAAGCATAGTTGTAGTCACACTGATGAAATCTGCATTTGAATGTGCAACTTTGTTAACAGATACGAAAAATAGTACTACATGCCCATTTTTCTCATGAGAAAAGTTGGGGTTTTTTTTGTTTTCTTCTGTATATATGATTGGTAATCTTCGTAACTTTTTGCTGACCACTCAAAGCAATATAGCAATTAAAACATAGTTTAGCTAACATAAATTCAGGTATACTGGACAGTGAAATATCTTGTAGTAACTAAAATGTAGGCATAACACTTTTTTTGTTTCACTTATCATTAATTTAACAATTTTCCATTGAAATTCTACTATTCAGTAGTATGATGCTAAAATCACAGTAATGCAGTAGGCATACATGATGTTATTCGACATAATCATAGGAAAATCAATTAAACTAAATGTTCTTCCTGGTGTAGACAAATGGACTTACGTTTCTGTGTCTCATTCACAGGTTTGGAGATGGTTATTCAGTCAAGGTTTGGCTTAGCAAAGAAATAAGCTATCGAAGAATTATTTTGGACTGCCTACAACTGCACTTTCCTGGAACGCAGTTTAAGGTACAGCTAAAACTCGTTGTTGTAGTATATGGCAGGATTAAGTTTGGGCTTGTAAGAACAGTATATACATGTTCGGATATTTACATGATTGGATATATTGATCTTGGGAAAAGTACATGCGAATATCCCTTTTATTTTTCTTTTAAGCATTTCATAAAAATCTGACTTGTGGTACTGGTTAAATCAACTCCAAACAGGCATTTAGGCAATGTAAAAAAAAAAAAAAGGCCCCTTCTCTGAGTGAAAATTTCCTTTTGCTTTCATTATTGATGAAGTTGAACTCACATTTTTGTTCCCCTGAAGTAGGACTACAGTGTAGTCACTGAGAATATTTGCTTTGATTGCTTTCTGAAATGTTTCAAAAACGATGTCTCAGCCTTTATTGAGATTCTTTGATTTAATACAAAGCCTTACAAAAGACCTATAGCAATTACATCTCAAAAAAACCTCTCAAATTTTTATTTTTTTTTTTCTTTTAAACTTTAACTGTGTTTAGGACAAGAATCATGGAAAAAAAAATGACTACCTTAGATACGAACCTGTAGTGTGCTCAGACAGCTCTGTGCCCAACCTTTTCGCAGACTGCATTGTAATAGCACTAGTCCGTTGGATTAAAAAACTGTAGTTTAAAATTGTCCTAAATTTTTATATCTTTTATGAGATTAACAAAGTGCCATCTCAGAACATGCAAAAAATTTGTGCTTTGAGTATGAGCAGTTCTTTTTACTGCCAATATATACGTTCTTTTTAAAAAGATGGTATTTTCCCTGTTAATCTGCAATAAGAACCTATTGTAGCAAGACCACTTTTAAGCAATTATGTGCATTCACTTTTATCTGTTTTTATAATTTTTACTTGTTTTCAGGGACAACATCTCAATCTGCTTGAGTACCACGTACCACGAAGCCAGGGATGTTTAGCTGAGCTCTTCAGAGTCCTAGAGAATCACAAAGTTTTTCTCAAGATCAAACACTACTCCATTAGCCAAACCACATTAGAGCAGGTATTTTATTAGTTTTCTTTCTTTTTTTCCCATGTCCCCATTCCCCCCCCCCCCTTTTTTTTTGGTCTAAACATGCTGCATATTGCAGTTATTGATGTAGTAGAATATTGTATTATTTGCTGGGATACCCAAATATATGCAAGAAGCCAGCAGTTCCAAGCCATCTCAGGTCACACAGTAATTTCTGCTTTTACACTTCTGTTGCACTGGAGGTGAGCACAGTAATAGCATCACGGTAAGTCACATGTGGTGTGCACAAACATAATCTGTGCTTAGATACATTTAGGTCTGTGTGGCATGAAAAAGCAGGACTGTGAACTGCCACGTCCACAATCTGAAAGTTGGGATCTTACCAGTGTCCTTGAAAAGGCTGAACCAGTCTCTGTAAATCGTGGTAAACCTTAGACTTTCAGAACATTTTCCTTTGAGGCTTTTAAGCACTCAAGCAGACGGAAGAGATTCCACACTAAAGACTGTGAAATCCTATTTTGGCAAAGAAAAGAACACATTGATGGCAAGGATGGGTTTTCTGTGTGATTGTGATGCGTTACAGCATCTTCACATACAACTTCTTTGTATACATTCTACATGAGAGTCTCATATAATCAAAATATTAGTTTTCTATGATAGTGTGAACTTGCTCCTTTTTCCCGTGTGCAAACCATTATTGAAGTACTTTATTGAAGAACTTATCTGTACTGATCTGCTAACTGCTTGTAAATTATCTATTCACTGAATGGAAGCGTATAAGGCAATTACAGCCTGTTGATTGTTCAGGCATTGTTCACTCAAGCTTACTTCTTCCATTATTCATGATGATGCATCCCCTCAGTCACCGGCCCTTGCTTTCTGTCCCGGACTGAGTATCAGTTTTAAACAGGAAAATAGTCCTCCCCTATAACAAACATGCATCCTAAGTTTGTTTGCATATGAATAGGATCATTTGAATAAAAAATAGCCCTCTTTCCCTCTACATTCCTTGCTGTCATATAGTTGTGTGATTAAAAAGGAAACAAGCCTTTCTGTAGTAAGATCTGTTAAAAAAAAACAAAACAAAAAAACCAACAACAACAACAAAAAAAACACCACTCAAGGAGACACATTAGTTGTTCAACCATCACTCTGCAACTTTCAGAAGTATGCTTTCACCTTGAAATATTTGGGCCCTTATCTGTGATGGTTATTGACAGAAACAACAGATTTGGCTTCTTTAGCTGTGTCATTTCAAAGGCAATTAAAACCACTGTTTCACACGAACTTCTGCAGCAATAAAAATAATTTTTATATCTCAGTAACTCATTTTTCCATGATTTTTATAATTTATCAACCCCTATCTTAGCTGGAGAGGTGAAGAGGGATTATTTCTAGTTTACAAAATATATCTCTAGATGGGTTCCCTCAACATAAGCTATTAATTTTTGTGTAACAAAAGCTTAGGAAAGCAACTGAAAAATATCATTACCTATGTCCCCAAAGACTGAATTCAAGTACTGTTACTTTGAAAATCCTACTTTTTCTCATGTCTTACAGGTATTCATTAATTTTGCTACACAGCAGCAAGGAGTCTCACATTCTTCACAAGGATCTCCTGTTGAGCATCATGACCATCTTCCAGTCTAGACTCAGAATAGGATAAAGCTTCAGCAGCACATATGTGTGTGTGTGTTTGTGTGTATTTATACACACAAGTTACATGCAATAACTTTTCATTTGTGAACAAATTGTGTATGAGAAACAAATAGTAAAAGCAGAGGTGAATTTGCATTTGAAGGCTAGAAGGAATGGTACCAGTTCTTGGTTAAACAAGGAACTGATCATATGCAGACCAAAAATCTACCAAAAAGTAAAAATTAACTGGAATGTTAAAGTATAAGTGGCCTAATTAATGCAGAGGGCAAAAAATGATCTGAAGTGTCAGTGCATAGTAGATTTTTTTTTTGTGGTGACTGCATTAATTTGGGTACAGTGCTCTCTTGCATGCACACTTAATACCTAATTTTACATAAGTCAAGAAAAAAACATTGATGATAGCAGTAGCTAGGCTGTCACCCAATATTTGTATTTAATAATACAAATTGAGAGCCTTTGGGCTTCCCTATTAATTCAGCTCTGTGTTGTGACAAGCTAAATTAGCCTTTTTATTGTATAAAGGATGCACTGTATTCCATAAGGCTTTCTGTTAAAGAGGTTATTAGTGTACTAGTCTGCCTCCCAGTTATCTTTAGTAAATTTAACAAGTTTTTATAAATCATACTTGACAATGAGTTTTCCCTTATGCCTGCGGGTTGCTGCTGGAAGTATTCTCAAGTACCTTTATAATGACCTATTTTGTTTTTCTCATATTTTTTTTCCAAAAAGAATGTCAAAGTGCTGTTTAATGGGAATGTTAAAGGAAAAAAGATAAATTCAGGCATTGATCAATAAACTTCTGAATAAATATATTATGATGCTAGATACTTCAGAAAAGAGCACAGCTTTCAGCCTATACTTGTGAACACAATGCATAAAAACTCCTTGCATATTGTGCTGTGAGGAAAAAAAATATGAAAATTTTTTTGTAGTAAATGGCTGCCTCACCCAAAACAAACCTTTAGGTCTCCTTTGAAATTAGCTGATGCCACTTTTATTGGACTACGCTGTCAAAGAGTTGAAATTGAAGAACCAGTGACTTAGAAGTTAATAGCTGCAATATGATTTTCGGTGGGCAGGGGAGAGGGAAATGTACTTGGAGATGGAAGAATTTGATTTTAAATGGCCAGTTTTGCAGTGTTGCTGCTATAATTCCCTGCTGTACGATGATGAAATATTAAAAAACACATATTTGTGTTTTAGGCTTTGCAAGCTCACTGTTTATTGAGGCTTGATTTGTTGCTGTGGTTTTCGCCCATTATGCTTTTTTAAAGTCAGAAATTCATGTTGCCTATTTCTATAAAGGTGAAATTAAATCCTGGAAAAATAAATAAAACCCTGAATATATAGAGGTTTTGTCCGCATGTACATATGGGTCAGAGTTAGTGAGCATATGAAACTGATTTATCATTAGAATGGCTTGGTATACACAGTCTGCTGCATAATATCAGAACTCTGCCAAGCTCCTCAAGATCCAAAGCACCTAAGAACCATTAAGCCTCAACAACCACCATCCCAGCAGAAATACCAGCACAATGGGATGGCCATATTTGATGTGGAAACAGTTATCTTTAATTTCTGCGGGAGGCTGGGAGTGGAAAGTTTCTAAGGTCCCCTATTAGAACGAAAAAAGAGTCAACGTTAAAAAGCAGGGTGTAAGAGAAGTAGTGGAGGTGAAGGAAAAAAGAAAGCACATACAGGAAACGGGCAGAAACAAGAGTACATCATAGGAGTGTCCTGCTTAATGTCAGCATCTCAGGGTGGAAGAAACTGTGTGTACAAGGAACAGCCAAAGATCTCTGAGTCCTAGTCTGAAACCACTCCACAGGAGAATATTTCTGTAGCTCTTACTTAGTCAGAAAAAAAAAAAAAAAAGGAAGGTATTGATGATATTGTGATTGTCTTTGCATTTTTATTGGTTTTTATAAATTCATATGTCTTCCATCACAGGTCCTTAAAAAAATTATGAAATATACACAAGAAGTTTGGGGTTTTGGGAAATGAGATGGTGCCAATTTTTGGGATGTGAGGCAGTTGAGACAAAAGATCTCATTTGTGTGAAATTCTGAAGAGTGCCTCTTCCTGCTGAGGAAGTGTACCAGGGAGCTGAATTAATAAAACAGTCTTGCAGTTTGCTTAGACCAAGGGAAGCATAAAAGCATACAAGACTCACTGTGGTGAGACTGAAAAATGGTAGCCTAGCTGAATGCTCACAGAGGGGAGCTTTTTCAAGACTTGAAACACTAATGTATGTGTAACACTAATTAAATGTCTTTTTTCTGATTAAAATATGAAAGATTATATTAGCTTAATAGATTAATACAGTAAATAAGGTTTGCTTCAGAGTGATGGTTGAGTAAATTCAGTTAACAGTGTTTTTCTTTTTTTAATTTACTTCATATGCATCTCAGGAGACCAAATTTAATTCAGGCAAGTAGCAAAAAATGTCTGTCTACCAATCCTTTATGGGTGAAGAAGGTCAAAATCTAATTGAGTACCAGTGTACTGGGTTCTGTCTTGAGGATATTTTCCCTTTCCTTGACTTGCAACATTCCTGAAGTATGCAAATTTCAACAAAATTATTTTGAAGATTTTTTTAATTTATTTATCAAAATAAATTACTAAACTAGGAGTCTGGACAGGAACAATCATGTATATGTTAACTATGCAAGAATCCTTGAATTCTTAAGTCATGGAGAAATATCTCTTAACATCTCTGGATTTGGAATGAAACACAACTGAGGACTCTAACCAATAACTTCTCTTGTGAGATTTTTGTTAGGAAAGTTTCTTTTTGTTTTAACTGGAAATTTCTCTGGCTATGAAAGTGTGCCCTTCACCCTGAATGATAAACTAGATTTAAGCTCAAAATTACAAAATCACCTGAATATTTGAAATGGTCAACACCAAAATTGAGGAGATGATATTCATATTTTTAAGGGATTATTCCACAGTCTAAGGCAAAAGAAGAGCTTACACCAAACTTCTAGAAGATTAACTCAGGCTCTGTTTTAAATTTCATGCAGTTATAGAATGATGTGAACAAAAATAAACTGTAGGTCTGAACCTTAAATCAAAACATCACAAATTCAGTGGAGGTGAAGGGGAGTAATAGCAGTGGACAGGATGGCAAACCTCATGAATTGTCATTTTGAATCTGGCTGCATATTAAATTTCTGTACAGATTTTTCTCCTGGAAAGAAAGAGCTTATTTCTCTGGTTTGGTTCAGTCATGATTTCCCGCAGGGTAGTGGAGATGTATAATGGGACTTCCAGCAGAAGAATTGGGCACTTTTTGAGCTTGTTTGCCCTTGTGAAATCTGAACCACTGGTTCTGAAATCTATAAATTAGGGAGTTGAATCTGACTCTTACTGGAACTGTTGAACTCCTAGATCTCTCTAAATCCAATTTAGGTAAGAATATTGCTTTCCTGGCCTTTTCCTAGTAAGTAGTAAAGCTGACACTTTCTTTGATTCAGTTTAATATGATCTAATCTTTTTATGTCAGCACTTCCAATTTTTCTTTCTCAAGAATAGGGAGATCAAAGCTAGATCTCACTTGAAGTTATTGAGAGCGGACTAGCTCAGACAGCTTTCCTGAGACCTACAACAGCTAAAGAGAAAATGCTTCCCTGAGTTGTGTATTATATATTTACATTACTAATAAAACTGATGCTGTGGCAAGTGCAATGGTGGTGGGCAGCAGGTACAGAGCAGAAATCACAGCTGTCTCATTCTTGCAAAGAAAGCAGCAGTCTGCTGCTATCAACAGGCCAGGTACTGCTGAATGTTTTAATAGATGAATTCTCCATGTTGAATAATGATGTGGATCACTGAAAGAAATCAAAGCATCTTTCTTCCTTATTAAATTTTGGTACCACAATGAATATTGTTCCAGCAGTGCCCTCACAACTATTGCTATATGGAAATACGTGTAGGGGTAAATTCTGACTCCTTTCACAATGACCCTGTAAAAGCCATGATCAGGGACATCTGTAGAGGTGTATGTACATCTTTAGCTTAGGCAGATCAAAGCACCAAGATTCGTATCGGCTTTCCCATGAAGTACAAATGGAGAAAAAAAAATATATAAGCTTTATAAGCAAAAGTCAATAGGTGAGATTTCCATGTGCTACTAATTTATTCCAGCTGTAGAACACCACACATACATAATTTTTCTGCCTGTGCATGCCATGGGCAATTGAAGGAAGTGCCTCGGGATTCAGCTGGCTGTGAGGTACCCAGCAGGAAAAGCCAGTATCTTCTAATGTGCAGCAATATAAGGTAAGATCAAACAGGAGTCCTTCCACCCTCATATTGAGGCAATAAATGCTAGTTAATAATTAAGTGTAATGCATATAATTCAAGAAAAGTATCAAAACAGCTTTTTTTTTTTATCTTGTGCTGAAACAGAGAAATTGTAAACTTTATTCCCTATATCATTTTGACACCATTCTTAATTCCTGATCTACATACCTTACTCTATGCAATTACCAGACCCCCCATCCAAAACAACTGTTTTCCTGAGACTAAAATATTTGGGGAATGTGATTTAACTTCTAAAAATTGTGAAAGCTCGTGTTGTTTTTTTTTGTTTGTTTGTTTTGGTTTGGTTTTTAATTTTATTCAGAGCTGATTCTTAAGACTAAAATTATAGCTGAGATCTTGAGTGAAGGAGCATGTGACATTTATGCTGAATCAAATGGAATATGCATGTAGTGATCTAGCTGAGGAGTTGTAGTCATCTAATACTTTGTGGCTAATGAAAATTGTCTAATAATAAGAACCTGAAATTGTTTTCTTAGAATTTTGTTATTGTGAATAATTCTGTTAGCAATGTGTGAATACAAAATAGGTGTAATCTAGCTAAGAGAGTATTCTCAGTATGTGAAAGGTAAGAATCCAGGTCATACACAGCATGTTGGAGTGTTGTATTTTTGGGGTTTATTTTCCTTTTCAAAGTTAACTAAGTGATTAGAAGTGGCACTTATAATTGTCAGTGGCCAACTAGTCACCAAAAATTCTTATTGATGGCCTAATTCTTATTAAAATTCTTGATGGTCACTTAGTAATCTCTTTTTACCTAACTTCATGTTTTAGATGAACTGGTAGGAAAGGTTAATGCATAAAATTATATTTTGAAGTCTTTGCAAGCTGTGCAATTAAAAATAGATTTTCTAGATGTCTAGCAATTGGGTAACAGTAAGTATTTAAGTATTTTCATATATAAAATTTTGTTTTAAATAAATTTTGAAAATAGTATCTGCAAAAATGTGATAGAAATTTAAGAGTTATTGTGTGCATATACTATATGGATTTATACCTTAAATCTAAGTGCAAATAAAGATGTCTGCAATGATATGTTTCTAATTATGAAATGGATAGATTTAACTTGAAACCATTTGGACACTTCTAATTCTACCATTCTGTCATTCATCCAGCTAATTGATGCTAACCATAAGAAAAACATAACTATTTCCATCTTTTAAATTCCACAACTTGAGAATTCTGACAAAAAAAATTGATTTATAATGTGATATTGTTCCTGAATTTGGAGGTGACTTCTGGCCTTAAAAGATGAAGAAATGTGATCTGTTTTTTGTGAAAGAACTGACTACACAGCTATTATTAGAAGCTAACTAGATGTTACAGTTGTGTTATGACAAAAGTTGTAGTGGAAATGAACAGAGGGCAAAAAGACTAGCGACATCCAACTTTTCCAAACACCAACAAGCTTTCAATTATTCATTTGCATTTACAGTTCACTGAATTAGCTTCATGAGAACAAAAAAACATGGGTTCTCTGAGGCACACTCTCAGCAAGGGTGTCAGAAATGAAAGGTTTGGGAGGGGCAAGAATGAGAGTAGCATGGCTTTGAGCAAGTTCAGTAAGCTGATTCAGCTTGGATTTTTCCCATCCTCTGTGCACTTTTTTCTTTTTTTGGCTTCTGTGCCTCACACCTTCAGCTGAGAGTAGCAAGAGCACTGAGCTTGTCCTATGTGTCTCAACTCAGGGACAGACTCTGACAGCAGATACCTAATGTTACTCTGTGCCTGAGGGGTGCATGTCTCCAGAAAGTCTGAAGAGTCCTCTTTTTAACCACTTCAAGGTATTAACTGTAGGAAGAATTGAAAAGCTTCTTGTTGTGAGTCTTGATCTGTTATTAATACCTTTGACTGCACATATATAGATGTAGCAAAGAGGCTGCCACAAGTTTCCAAGAAGGATGAGATTTTGTCTGCACCAAGGTTGCATTTGCTAGGACTTTGCTCAAGATTATTTTTCTTTTAGTAGGCTGTTATCAATCAGTGTTTTCAGGTTTTGTCTTTTACCCTACTGCTGTCAAGCAACAACTCACTCCATGTTTTTTTGGTACTTTGTGTAACACAGGTCTTCAAATATACTCCAGATGAAATAGCCTCAGTATCTGAGGGAAATGTTTCCCTTGGTAGCTGCTTTGCCATTTGTTTACTATGCAGGTTGCCAGATCTTGGATGTGAAAATCTTCCCGTAAGTTGTTTTTGTGGGGAATACTGTAGAGCTGGGACTTTTTCTGTTTCACTTCTGCTAAACCCTCATGTCATTTCCTCTAAATAAATTTACTTCTTTTCAGACATCTTGCTTCTACTCTGCCCAGTACGAGATCTCACGCTTGCTCTTAGTTGGCATCTTAGAATCATAGAATGGTTTAGGTTGGAAGCAACCTTAAAGATCATCTTGTTCGGGCCCCTCTGCCGTGTTCAGGGACACCTTCCACTAGACCAGGTTGCTCAAAGCCCCATCCAAACTGGCCTTAAACACTTCCTGGGATGGGGCATCCACAGCTTCTGTGGGCAACCTGTTCCAGTGCCTCACCATCCTCACAGTGAAATCTAATCTAAGCCTGCCTTCTTTCAGTTTGAAACCATTCCCTCTTGGCCTATTACTACAGTTGCTGATGAACAGCCTCTCTTCCTTGTAGGCCCTTGTAGCCTCCTTCAGACACTGGAAGGTTGCTATGAGGTCTTCACACAACCTTCTCTTCTCCAGACTAAAGAGCCCCAACTTTCTCAGCTTGCCTTCTAAGGGAGGTACTCTAGTTCCATATCAACTTTGTGCCCCTCCTCTGGACTTGCTCCAACAGTTCCATGTCTTCCATCAGAATGTGCATCAGTGGGTGTCAGGTTAAAAACACCTTGTTCAGGAAGACCTGAAAGAAAACAGATGCTTATGTACTATTTTCAAAAATATGCTTGTGGAGGTCCATTTATTAGAGAATGTTCCTAGTAGCTGTGTTCACAAGAAGAGCAGATGTTTACAAACTTCAGGTATTATTCAAAAAAAGAATGTTTTGACTCTATTAGTACCAATGCTCAATATTCAAGAGTAAGAGTGAGATTTAATCTAGGTGCCTGATCAGTACTGGGGTTCAAATATGCTTCTTCAATAACTGCAGAAAGTTGTGGAGGGCTTTTGAGAGCTAATTTTCATTGACACTTCTGGAAATTAGAGTTTAAACTGGTTTTATGAGCTGAGGAAAAATGTCATTTTGACTACCAGCCATTCTTTATGTCATTTTGAAAGTTGTTGAAAAATGTGGATGTCTCACAGAGAGATCCTTGTTGACATACTCAAGAGTCCAAACAGTAAATCTTCTCAAAGTTACAGTCAGGTTTTAGGGCTTTTTTGGTGAGTCCAAGCAGAATTGGAAAATCATCTATTATTTTTTGCTGTTCAATGCTTGAATCTTCTGAAATATGTAGTACTGCAGTTGCAAGTCTGACTGGTGTCCTCGGGTCAGCCCTTTCCTTTGGAAATGAATGGGACTTGCAGACATGTACAAAACGCTGCAGGTGACCCCAGCTGCTGAAGTTTCTGCCTCTGTTGCCAAGCAGCATATAAAACAGTCATGACACTGATTTAGATCACAATAATATAAAGTGACATAAAAGCAAATTGTATGTTTTCATGTTGCCCTTTGGCATTAATGAAGCACAGAGTGGGTGCAGCAATCTAAGTCAATTATATTATGAAGGCAAAGTCTCAAAAGGACAATACCTGCCCAGAAAAGCCACTATGCTAGATGTAAAATAGACTGAGAAATGCCTGAGAACAATGGCGGTATACCAGCAAGCATGAAGAAACCAAGGACCTGTTGTTTCATCCAGTGTGTTCCAGCAGAAGCATTTATGTCAGCTAGGGGCATTGCAAAGGCAGTACTGTGACTGTTGAGGATACAAAAGAGTTTTTTCCCTATTATTTGATTTGGGGAAAGGAGAAATCCTTACGTGGACTTTTAATATATTGTAATATGTTTTTTTATAGGCACATCTGGCCTGTAATTATTGAAATTTATCTACTGAAAAGTATTGACAGTTATCTTTTACAAAGAATAACAAACAGTCTTTGGTAAGAAACCAGTAAAATACAAGCCATTCTTCTCAGGTTTTTTTGTTATTCTCCTTCCTGCTATTTTTTTTTGGTCCTTTATTGGTTGGTTTTTTTTTTTTTTTTTTTTTTAGGGATGGTGTATGCGTTTTGTTTTGTGTGGGATTTGTTGCTTTTTATCTTCTTTTTTCCATGTGGGAAAGTAGAAGATTGGGTGCAGAAGTAGATGAAGAAAATACCTTTGAAGTTTTTCAAACCAATTAAGCAGACCTTTTAAAAGGCTACTAAGCCTACACTCTTTTTTTCAGTCTCCTAAATGACAGTTAGTCCCTAGATGCTTTTGAAAATGCTCTTCTTTTTTATCATACAAAATTGACCAACTACATATAAATACTTATTTTGGTGATAGATACGTTAATGGTTGTTGTAACTTATTTACTTACCTCTGTAGAGATTTTGTGTTTTGACCTTTTAAGTGCAGATAAAGTATTTTCTAAATTTAAATAAAACTTCATTTTCCTCAAACATATTGTATTTCATTTTCTTATCAAAAACCAATAAAACAAAATATGACGTATTATGCAATAGGTAAAAGGAAATATATTTTAATCAGATATGAATAACATATTAGAAGAATCTTTAATTCACTTTTATCTTGCTTTGATCTGAAAGCAAGCCATGAGCAGCCAGAAACATTAAAGACTTGAAGGAAAAAGGATGACTCATCTTCTTGATTCACATTGAATTGATTTTCTAAAGAAACGAATATGACTTTGTTTGTTGAGACAGAATTATGTGGACTGTTTAAAATGTTTGGAGATGATTTCTCAAAAAGTACACGAGTGTATCAAAAGCATCTGTCATTGTAGCAACATTAGACATGTAGCTAAAACTTTCTCCAGTATTCATTGTTATGTTATAGTTTTCCCTCCTACATAGCAGTTGGCTTAAATCTTCCTCTCAAGACTTAGGCATATAGTGTACTTAAGGAGACAGAATTTCAGTTGAAGTTTGCGAGTGAAAAGTGTTGCTCTCGTGATGTGTCATTAAAGAATATGACAGTCTACTGGACACGGGAACTTGAAATAATATTTATATATTAAGACCGGTGTTCCCCATGGCAAGCTTAATACAGTGATTTGCAGATATTTAAAAAAAAAAAAAAAAAAGGAAGAAAAGGTTTTATTTTAGTATCTTTCTGATTCACGACGACCAGAAGTCATACTGGAAAAACTACAAGTACTAGTTTTCTAGGTTCTGCCCATGTTTGTATCACAGAATAATGTTTTCTGCTGTAGATTCTGCAGATGCCTGTACTGCAAGTACTTCTAATCCTCAGGCAGCTAATTAGCAGAGTCTTGTCTTGCTAACTTGGCATTTCAGACTTCAACTCGTTCCACTGAAGTGCCTAGGTAAAGCATTGTCTTAGGTCGACTGCAGTTAAGGGCAGTCAGTGCTCCGTGCTGTGTTCATGTTTCAGATACAAGCTTGGCAACTTTTCTTCTTTTTTTTTTAAAAAAAGGTTAACTTCTTAAAATGTAGAAACAGTGGTGCTTGGGGAATAGTATGGATGTGCTACTTGCTGTCCTGTGCAAACATAGCCGTGCTACTTCTCCTGTATAATCAAGTAGTTCAGGCATGTTGCCATCTATAGCAGGCTGTAGGGATGTAAGTGTTAATGGTGACAGATAGTGGAGGCTGACTTCTCCTTTAAGCTTAGAAACTTGTTTTCTCAAAGCTGATAGTGGCTAGCTTTATGGATCTATACCAGGATGCAGACGAGTAGGGAAGTACAACATGCAGACACATTTTTTTCTTGTCTCATAGGAATGTTTAATTTAGATCACAACTTGGGGCTATGACACAAATTTCAAAAAGTATTCAAAAACAGTCATACCAATGCATATATTTGTACTTCTTTTCTCAAATCCCAGTATTGCTTTGTCTGCAAAAGATAAGACTAATCTGAGCAATAGAAAGGACCTGACAACAATTTGGATTACTTAGCTGTGTGCCAGGTTAAGGTTTACATTTCAAATTATCGCCATAATAAATTCAGTCTTGGTCCTTTCCTATCAAGTCACTTTGGTTGCAAGTGATGGGAAAGGAAATAATGAGAAAAACATTCTGGTTAGGACTAGGTAAAACTGTGCAGGATTTCTTGGGGCACTAGAGGGAGCAAGAAGGTAAAGTTCTTGAAAGAGCAGCTGCCTCTCTGGGGGTTGAATCTTTAGAGAGGAAGTTTGCCCTACCAGGCAGGTAAATAAAGGAGACTATTACACCATTGAAAAACCCCAACAAAACACAAATCATAACCAAAACTAAACTGATATCTTACATGTTTTTTTGGGGGACTTTTTGTTTGTTGTGTTTTTGTGATTATTACTGTTCACCCCACATACTCCCAGCCCTCTCCCCCCCCCCCCTTTTTTTTTTTTTCTTTTGAGGGGCTGCTTTTGTTTTCATGTCTCTGATGGCTGAGTGTATGCTGATCTAGGCTAATGCTAAGAGGCTGGTTCTGATGGAAACAGAAGTCCTTGTTTCTCCTCCTCATCAGAGACTCCTTTAGGCAAATGTTAACCTGCCAAGAGCATGTGCATTCCAAGGAGGATTTGCAAATGAACTAGTTGTTTTCCATGAACAATATTTCCCAACCTAAATATTTCTAAAAAAAAAAAAAAAGATCAAAAATAGTATGCACTGAGAGCTCTTGCGTATGAGGGAATATTTTCTCCAATGTTCCCCTTGCCCACTGATATTAACTATCTCTAGAATATGATAATAAATTCTGGCGAGCACAGCATTTCATTGTAATTATTCACAGAAATGACCCTGAGCCTATAAATAGATGTTTTACCTAAGTGGATTAGCCCACTTGCATGTTCTTCTAAATAACAATCTGCCGGTAGCCCTGGAAAGTCAAAGGCATTTGGAGGAATATTCTCATCTTAGTGTGTTGGATATTATTGTCTGACTCCTCCTGGGATTTGTAAACATTGCCAGTACAATGAATTTTAAATGGAACTCTACTATGCTGAAAAAAACCATTTTTCATGTGGCACCACAAGCACCATGGCAGTAAATAATTTAAATGCTCTCTTTTCTGTTTTCCTCTATATTTCTAGGAATCTTAAATCCGTGTTTTGGACAAATGAAAAGCAGGACAAGTTTGGAGATGCTTGGTCTAGGACATCTGCCTGCTCATGCACAGTCTGAGGCCGGTATAGGGTGACACCAGCTCCTAGGGCTTAGGGAGAGCTGGGGATGGACAGATGGCTGCAACCCTCACTAGGGGAATACTACTAGAGGCAGTGTCTGTAGCAGGTAGTACCCAGTACAGAGAACTGGACTTCTGTCTTTCCCAGCTTGCTGAGAGATGCTTTGTTTGCACTTTACACCATTGTCAGCAAGAGGGAGGACAGATTTCAATATGCAGTTGCTTCTTTTAAGGTTGAAGTGGGAAGAAACTCACTGCATGCTTTCCTTTATCCGATACATTTACACAGGAGTAGTCACTTCAAGACTTCCATGTTGAATGTATTGGCCCTGCTCTTACAATATTTCTGCTAAATATACCAACACTGTGTCAGGCAGCAATGGCACCTCTCACCCACAGTTATAATGGTGGCATGAAAACCAGTGCATAGTGAGATGTGGAACTTTCTTTAATAGTTCCCTATAGCATGCAAACAGCCCATTTTACTTCAGTACTTGTGGACTTGTTGTAGTTTTGTTGTAATATTATCTGCCTTGCAATTAAAATTGAAAATTAAAAAAATTGAAAATTAAAAAAAAAGTGCCAACCCTTTAGAATTCAGTTTATCTCTTGACTATATTTGCTGATATCTTTTTTATACCTCAGTTTTCTTTGCCATTATTGTTATAGTAAGCAAAAGTAAGTCAATTTACACCAAATCTCTGATTTTGCTGTAACCCATCCCATGATGGGGTGAAGAGGTGATATGCTGAGCAGGTTGCAAGCATGTGCTCAGTGACTCCTGCTCCAGAGTGAGAGCTACTGCAAACAGAGTTCTTCCACTGAACTGGAAATTCATTCTGCAGGACTCTTCCTGATGCCTACAATTTTGGTGGACATTCTTAAGCACTTTCCTCTGATAACACTTAAATATTTATTTCTATGTATCCTTATTTATCAAAACAAAACTTTATTTCAAAATCAAGTCTGAGGTATCTGTGGGAAGTAAGGTATTAAAGCTTTTGAAGCTTAATTTGAGTCTTAAACTACTTAGGAAATAGAGGTGTTTGAGAAGATAAGGCCAGAAGCACTGCTGTTATTACTTATCAAAAGTTTTGTACAGAAGCACAGTCCTCCCCAGTGTACTCTAACAATACAAGGTTTCCCCTAAAGATTAACTTACTGTTGTGGTTTGGGAATGGTATTCTGCAATTTTGTGTTCCTACTGAAACCACTCCAAGCCATGCACTCACTCTCCCCTGCAGAGGGCTGGAGAGGAGCACTGAAGGCACAAAAGGCAAAGATCACAGTTTGAGACAACAATAATTTTCTGGAAGCAGCAATGAGATAAGAAAATGAATACTAGCAATGCCAATACTAATGACAGGGTGTACACAAAAAGAATCACTAAACCCTGTCAAACCCAAACACTCCCCGACTGCTCCTTCCCACCACCCTACCCTGACCTGGAAATAACCCTTTCCCCGTTCCCAGAAAATGGCATGATGTTCTACAGAATAACTTCTGTGTCGTAGCTGTGCCCCTTCCTGACTACTGCAAAAATTAACCCCATCCTGGCCAGAACCAGGACACTTAGTCACTACATTTCCCTGTTTAGCAAAATATCCTCCTGAAGACAACACTGAAAGGGATATTTAATCATAATACTTAAATCTCTTTGAGGTGAGTGAGAATTTGATGCATGCTTGAAATCTAACATATGCTTAAAATGTTTCCCCAGATGAGGAGGACCTTAATCCACCTTTGGATGGTTATCTAGCTGTATGTAAGACTCCAGAGACATTTACTGTCATCCTTTGTCTCCTTCTGAAGTCAAACTCTCTTCAGTGAGAGGTCAAAGCTGTCCCAGGTTCACAGGCTGTGGGCTGTTTTTGACTGTTTTGGTCATCTCATCTGGCTTCTGAATGTCAGAGCTCAACTTTCACACCGAATCCATGGCTATATGTTGAATCAGAGCAGACCACAGGGAAAAGAAGCCACCTGAGTGTCCCACACTTAGGAGTGAACCATCAGCCAAGCTGTTGGGTGAGCTCTCGGTCTCTAATTACCTTTCGTGTTCAAAGGACCAGCTTAACATAGACTGCGAATGTCTAACTTTTCTGATATTTTACTTTTTCTTTGCTGTCTTCCACTCTTTCACAGTCTTGATGCAGCTAAAATGATAAGAACTTTCCTTTTTAATATTTTTAGTTTCTCTTCTGTTTTCCGAGGGTTTCTGGAATTCCAACTATTCTTGGAGGCAGCCTCTAGAAATATCGGTATACTGTATGCTGTTTTTCTGTGAAACAGATCTTATCTTCCCTGCAGTTTTCCAAATGAAGTGTTTGAAATCATTGGACAAGAAGCCTTAGATGAAATAGATCTCAATATTTGTATATTATCCAGGGTAATAATAAAAGACTGCCTACTTGAATATATTTACAGACTCTCATACTTTTTTCAAAGCCAGAGAATACATTTTCTTTATGCATTTTCATTATAATTTTAATTACATATTTTTTCATAAGTGCACAGGTTTTTTTAATTATCTATTTCTCATATAGGAAAAAAGAATCACATTTTACTTTCAGATGTTCTGATTATAAAAGAAAAACAGAAGAGTTTTCAATTATCCTAGTATGAACTCATAGCAGTTGCTAACTCTGGAGTAATTCTACATTTACATAATGTTGAAGATTGGAAAAGTCTGAAAATAAAAGTTGTGCTAGAGAGAAATTACTTTTTATTGAAGTTCATGGAAATTAGGAAAGTTGTTCACATGCCCTTAATTTATTGCTTCCCTACTTGGACTAAGGAGCCACAGAAGTAATAAATGAAGTGGATCTATTGGGTAAATTACTTATGGTTTTGTGTAATCCTTTTATGTACTTACACTTAAAGAGCAATGATTAAGTGAACAAGGCTTCTTAAAAATGGGCAGTGTTTTAGCTCAACATATTGATATTCCAGATATGCTGCTGTTTTGATAATTATGCATCTATTATCAAAGACAGTCTCCACTTGTATAAAAGCTGCAGGTGTTTAGCACTTATTAAAATCAGGCAATTCATCTAAAATATGCTCATCCATTTTACCTCTACATGATATCAAATAAAGTTTTGCCACAGACTTCAACGATTCCAGCACAGTGCCCCTTCTTTTGAGTTTTTGAAAGAGAAAGGAAAGGCTCTTGATTTCTTTTGTATGTATATAGGTAGCTATGGATAGGATCAGCTTACTTCTGCTAGAATATTTGCTATCAGGAATGTTTTCTTCCTCTACCACCTGCTTATGACAAGCTGGAAAATGGATAGCTTTTTACTTAAGGAAGTTCCTCACTTTAACAAGCTAAATATTCTAGGTGCTGTGTTTTCTTGCTTGAGACAATAGTTGGGTATGTCTTTTGAAAATTTTACTTTTCTTGCTGCCCCGCTTTGATATATGAAAGGAGCAAATGGAAGTGAGTGAGAAGCTGAGATATGCAGCACACAGCACCCCAGAGAGACAGCACTGCTGCTCATTTGAAACGCGAAGCCCTTTCTAGTCAGCTCAGCTCATGGAAATTAAACACGTGGCTCATCTGTGCCAGTCCCAGAATAAAGTGGGTTGCAGTGTTTAAGCTGTTCACAAAGTGTTGAAAGCACATTTTCTCTGTGCAATACCCACAATTTAAATCATGGAACTGCCTTGGCTTTCAGATGCTGTGTCATCCATCACTGCAGATTTGCACTATTTGTCATAGAAAATAGTCAAGCTTTGGGTTTATTTGCCTCACACTTCAGGTATCTTATACTCTCTTTTAAATTCTAAGCTCTGCCAGCATGTCCAAGTGGAATGACATGTTCAAGACCCAAGTGTAAATGCATGTACCCCAGTGAAAAGCTTCTTCAAAGCGGGGGTGAAATGTTTCAGTTGCGCAAAGAATAGCTTTGACTCCACAGCTAGATCTCTGAGTGAGTCAGGTCTGGGTGCTGTGTTTCTTCTGTAGCTATGAAGACTTCTAAGCATAGGCAGGGATTTTGATATATTACACTTACTTCTGCTGTTGTGTAATAGCCTATTATTTACCTAGTGCCAGGAAAAATCCGCAAAATTGCTGGTAATGTAATTTTGTATTTGCTTTCCCTCATGATGACACACTATACAATGATAGCATTGACAAATATTCTGTAAACAATATGTACCAATTACCTTGACAATAAAAGGCAACTAGCAATTTTTCCTGAACTCTGATTTTGACGTCAAAGAAAGTGCAGTCTGAAGAAGTGTTTTTACTAATGAAAAAGTTTCATTTTGAGCAGGATCATTAGTGGATTTTTTTCCCACTTTTGCTAAAGATGATTGCCAGTACCTTTGATCTGCTAATGTTCATCACAAAGTTCCTCAGCCTCATCAGATTAGTATGAGATAACATTTAACCATCAGTGAAAAGCTTCAAAATTACACTTTAACAATTTTGAATGAAAATGACAACCCAGAGTGTCAGGGGTTTTTTGAATATTTTAATTCATGATTTTAAAAAACAGTCTTCTCTAAAAAGGAAGAGATGTCTGGAACCATAAGTTTATAGTTATTTGAAGATAACAGTTTGCTTTTCATTTAAGTAATCAGCAGTCTAGCTGTGATTGGGAGTGTCTTTTATAAATTTACAGAAAGGAAGTTATAGAGTACTGCTGCTTGCAAATAACTTAAAGTCACATTAGTGTTCTGAGACTGATTTTGTGATTATTTTTACCATAGCTTGTAGTGGACAGCCCTCCATTAGGAAGTGAAACCATACTTTCAGTTTTATTTCAGTAGTCTAGTTAATGAAACTAGAGTTCCCAATAGCTTCCTCTTTTTTCTCTCCAAGTATTCTAATGAGAGTGGGAGGAGTTACACTGAAGACCTGTGAATAACTAAAAGGGTAAATGCTAACAGACTCAGCACCCAGCAGATCAGAGCAAACCTGAAACACTTTGCTTCCCATGTTGACCAGTGGCCATGCGTATGCATCTGCTACAATTACATGTGGGACTTAATTAAAGCTAAACTGAGCATCTTGAATTTTGTTAACTAAGTACATGCTTATCTATCAACTTGGTGCCTACAGATCATGCTCAGAAAAAAATTTTCATGTGGGCTAGAGTGCTGAATTTGGGAATCACTCCCTGTTGATGCTGACAAGGGTCATCACAGTCTGAAGGCATTAAATATATCCCAGGATTTCAGTCAACCTTAAAAATGGTACTGTACCAGGGAGTGCCCAGGCTGGAAGATCAGCTGCATACTTGCCTCCTGTGAGGTTTCTCTGGCTCGCTACTGTTACTATTAAGGACTTGCACAATTAGTGGATTTGGTGCACTTAGGCATCAGCAGGTATGGGGTATGAAGAATTCAGGTCTACATAGGAGAGGTGAAAATGAATTGTCTCTGACATTTTTGCTTGTATTGTTTAGAGTTTTAGAGATTAAAAAAATAACTACATACCTTTGAAAGAGCTTCCCCATCAAGTTTGTAAAGATACATTGAATCCTCAGTTAATTAATTTGCAAAAGTTAAAAACAAGATTCATTTTTGTGGCTCCACATGTGAATTAGCCGAACAAAGAACATTAACTGTTCATTTACTTTTATTACCTTATTTCCTAGAATAGTCATCCTCACACCTAGACAAATCTTGAAAAAAGAAACCTTTCTGGGATTAGTGGTGTTTTGAAACACTTCTATGACATTGTGGGAACATTCAGATGGCTTCATTGGCCTCTGTCATGGGTTCACTTGTTCTAAAAAACTAAACGCGGAATTTTCCCTTCCCCCTCCCCACTGTGTGTGGGGGGAGGTTTGAATGGGCAGACTGGTTTCCTTGGGTATTTGACTAACACAAAAGAATTGGCCAGTAGACTGACATTGCAGGCTAATGGCCTCGGGAGGGGCTAGGAGATTCTTTTCTTTGTTTTTTTTTTTTTCCCTCTCCTGGAGAGGGGGAAAGAGTCACAGTTCGTGGTTGCAGGAACGGAGGGAAGGAGGTGCGTTGCAAAAGCTGGGAGGCTGCTTTGTCCTCAGCCTGGCTGTCTAACTTGCCAGCAACTGGTTTTCTGCCCCCTTCCTGCCCGGGTGGACCTGCTTGAACTTAATCGTAGCGGAACTATTTTTGGGAGGAGAGAGAGCCACCTTTGTTTTCCCTCCCCTAGCGCCCTTGTTTTTGGCAGCGGTTTTTGTGCACCTCAGCGAAGGAAGGGGAAGTCATACGTCCAGCAGCAGACACCGTGAGTCCCTTTTGGGAACCCATCTTTCTTCTTTTTTCTCCTTCCCAGCACACCAGGGGCCTCCACGTGGCGACCACCAGAGCCCAACCCCGAGCACAGCAGGCTCTGCACCTCCAGTGATCCAACAGCACCCCCTGCTGACTGTGCTTAGAATTGCACCAAAAAGCACAAACTGGACTGTTTTCTTTTCATTGAAACAGATTTTTGGGTATAGGATTATTGTTTGGTTGGGGTTTTGTTCTGTGTTCTTTTGTTGTTCTGCCAATACACATATATCCTTTAATAAAGGGCTGTTATTTTTCCTTTCTCCACACTTTCTCAATTGGAGCCTCTTAATTTTGGATTTACAATTGCTTGGAGGGAGGAGTTTTGGTCTTCCTTGTAACTCATCCTCCTTAGCAAAACACTTCTGTCTCATTAAACTGAGACAGCCTCCAACTAAAACATGCTGCATTCTGAGTACCCACATACTCTATCCAGGCACCTACCTTTTCTCTTCAAATACATAGATCTTAGATTCTGAACTGTGCCAAAGTTACTCACAGTGAATGGCGTGGAAATACCCCATGATTTTTTATTTTGCAACAGCTAACTGACATCTGTGAAACTTTGGCATCTGTTTAACAATGATACTGTGTATATGATTGAGGTATTTTTGCTGCATCTATAAAATCTGTATCAAGAATATGATACTAAACTAGTCAAGGAACAAGAAAGTGAACAATATTGGAACACAAAACACAGAAAACACCCTGATCTCAGAAATAATTAAATAATTCTACTTTTAAGGGAGTATTTTTCTTGTTGTAATCAAAAAAAAAAACCCTTAGAAGTGAAATTCTAACATTTTATAGGAGAATATTATTGATCATAATTTCAAGACAGAATAATTGAAAAAACTCAGAGAGGAATTGAAGAAAGGTGAAGTGGGAGCTTGAAAGAGCTTTCTGGGGTAAGCCATTATGATTTCAATTAAAAAAGTTATCTGTTTCTACAGTAAACAGAATACTGTGGAGATTTTTTAGCTGGAGTTTCTATGTAGAAGTGGTTTGAGAAGGAAAAATAAACTTTTGAAAGACTAGAAATGAAACCATCTGAGCATATCAAAGGGAAAAGGCAGTATAATACCAAAATGATCCCATTACATGAAGATACTTGCAAGATACAAAGTTGTATCTTGCCTGTCAAGGTGTTTTTCACATAGCTTGCCTCCATGATGGGACAAGATCATTAAGCAAAGGAAAATTTTCTGTTCTGAAAAGTAACAATTCTGACAGGCAAGGAGGCACTCTCTTCTGTCAATTTCAAGATGGTTATTGCAGTTCTGTATGAACAAAGTATTTTAAGAGAGACAGCAATCACAACAATTCTATGAAGCGTCACTGATGCTGCATGAGTCCTTGCTGCATTGTCTGAAAGCACTGCCTGTCTGTCTTCCAGTGTGTGAGACAGACTTGAGCAGGGAAGACCCAACAGGGCCATCCCTTTGCTTGGGACCTTCACTGGCTCCTGCACAGCCCAGCTCTTCATGCATTGGGGTGCATTGGAAAGAGCATTTCCTGCAGGTTGAGGGAAGTGTCCTGCCCCTCTACTCAGCCCTAGTGAGGTCCCATCTGGAGTTCTGTGTCCAGTTCTGGACTCCTCAGTACAAGAGAGACATGGAGCTCCCTGTCCAGCAGAGGCAAAAAAGATGAGTAAAGGGGGGGAGCATCTCTCTAATGAGGAAAGGCTGAGGTAGCTGGGCCTGTTCGCCTCCAGAAGAGGCCTGTAGGTATCTGAAGAGAGAGCCAAGAGGATGGAGCCAGGCTTTTCTTGGTGATGCCAAGCAACAGGACGACGAGCAGAAACTGATGTACAGGAAGTTTCCCCTGAACATGAGGAAGAACTTCTTTACTATGCAGGTTACCATGCACTGAAACAGGCTGCCTAGAGAGGTGGTGGAGTCTCCCTCGCTGGAGATATTCAAGAACCATCCGGATGCAATGCTATGCCACACGCTGTAGGATAACCTTGCTTGAGCAGGGAGGTTGGACCAGATGACCCACTGTGGTCCCTTCCAACCTGACCCATTCTGTGATTCTGTTTATCTTTCGTGTTTGAAACAGTTTTATGGTTACAAAGCCGAACACTGAGGAATTAAAGGATGGTTCCTTTGTGACAGCAATTTCACTTGCATGTGTGAATCGAGTTAACAGAGATCAAACCGCAACAAGGTAATGCTTGGAAGCACTGTTCAGGTCTAATGCCTTAAAGCTCTTTTTTCTTATAGTAGCTTTGTGTGTAATTGATTAGCTGCCTGTCCTATGCAGGGATCTTTCAAAATAGTTACTAAGGGCTTGTGTCATGAAATATTTGGAAAGACAGTTCCTACTATAACGAGAGACCCATTTTGTGATAAAATTACTGATTTGTGAAAATCAGGAAGAGGACTCAATGTGTCAGAAAGAATCACAGCTGCTAAATTCTCTGTAATCCTGATTGTCAAGGGTGCATCCCTGGTGATAGAAGAAGGAAGGTTTGGGACGAGGAAGACTTTCATGTATGCAAGAGAGAAACTTTTGAAATGTGGCCTATGAAGATGAGACTTGTATGTCTGACTTCTAAAGAATGTCTGTTAAATGCCTTTTAGGTTACATTTTCACTGCTCCAGTTTCACTTTATTTTGACATGCAGTTCCTCCCGTCCTGCTTTGTCTATTCTTGTTTTTCTGCATTTATATTTCAGGATCTAATTTGTGTTGAAAAAGACCTCAGGACATCTCTAGTCCAATCTCCTGATCAAAGCAGAACCAGCTAGGTCAGGCCAGGTTACTTCAGACTATTTCGGTTAGGACTTGAAAACCTCCAAAGATAGAATATGATTAACCTCTCTGGGCACCTTATTTTAACACTTGAGTGTCCTCACTGTGAAAAGCTTTTCCTTACATGCAGTCTGAACCTTTCTTACTTAAATTTGTGCCTGATCAGTCTCTTCTTTGCAGTATGCACTGTCATCAAGAGCCTGGGTTTGTTTGCCCTGTAAATACTGGGGGACTGCTATCAGGTACCCTCCTCACTGAAGCCATCTCTTCCTCGCAATAGATAAGTCCTGGTCAGTCATACTCTCCTGAAAGGTAAAGTGCTCCACCTCCCAGCCATCTTGGGGGCTCTTCCCTGAATTTACCAATGCCTGCCTCTCTCGATCTGACTGAAGGCACCAAAACTGGATGCAATATCTAGATGTGGACTAGTAAGAAGTACGATCCCTTTCTGTGATTCCCTGCCTACCCTACTGTTCATACATCCCAGAATGCAGTTGGCCATCTTTAGTGCCAGGGCACACTGCCGTCCCACGAGCAGCTTGCCATTTGCCATGACCCCTAGGGTCTTTTCCACAGAGCTGCTCCCCAGCAAGCTCATTGCCAGGCTCTGTCATTGCAGAGGGTCTTCTCTCCCTCGTGTGGGGCTGGGCACTTGTTCCACAATGTGGAATTGCAAGGTGTTTCTGTTGGCCAATTCCTCCAGCCTCTCTGGGTCCCTCTTAATGACAGCTCTGATCTCAAACATTTCATCCGGTCCGTCTAATTTAGTGTCATCTCAAAACTTTATGAGAGTGTGCTCTGTTGCCTCCTTCAGGTCATTAAGGACAGGTCCCAGGATAAATTCTTGTGATACTCCACTTGTTTCTGGCCTTCAGGCAGCATATGATCCATTAACTATGGGCCTCTAAGACTGATCATTTAAACATTTAACCTTTTAGCAGCTCTTTCAGTGGAAACAACTCAGACACATAAAGTAGAAATGGGTTTGTTTGTTAATAAATACTCCTTCTGAGTTAAACATAATTTAAGACTGAGGAGAGGATTTCTTGTTTGGCTGGATTTTTTTTTAGATACAACCTGTAGGCCAAACAATAATAAAGAATGATATCTTGCCCAGGGAGCTGCTTCACCCAGCTACTCTTTGAATTGAAGTTCATATCAAGTCGAATGTGTTAGGAACTAACCATAAAGAACACTAGGGTTATTTCTTTCATCTTTGCTGTACCTGCCTTGAGTGCACAATAGTTTAGATTATAGCTATGTCTTGAAACTTAATCTAGGGGTTATGAACTCAGTAGGTAGGAGATGGCTTGAGTGTCAAATGTGACCTGCCCTTCAAGATACCTTCAGCAGTAGTACTGAATCTATTGTATCATTTTAGTTTTTCTGTCTTTTTTGTTGTCTTGGTTTATTGGCAATATATTCAGGAGGTGAGACCTTTATGACATGAACACTCGTTTTCTACTTCCCTCCCCTCAGTATAGAGAACATAAAAATTACGAGTCTTAATGAACAAGGAAAATATAACAATTTTACTAAAAAGGGAAAGAAACAAAAAAAACCCCAAACCCAACAGCAGAAGAAAATATTACCTAACTATCCCCCTCCCCCCCAGGTTAAAACAAACCCCGGAAGGATATTTTGACCAAAAGCCTTATGCAGCTGAGGTGCTGGTGTGGGTTCCAGCGCAGCAATCCCGTGGGTGTGTTGGTGGCGGTGCTGGGGCCCGGTGGGGCCGAGCGGGCTCGGGCCGCGGGACAGCAGCTCTTTGTGTGGGCGAGAGGGTGAAACAACTGCGGCTGAGACGGTGCTGAGTCCCGAGGGGCAGCTGGTGCGGCAGTGACCCCTGGGCTACTGCGAGACAGCTCCAAAAGTGCTCCGAAAAACATTTCCCCCGAGCCTGGGCTTGGTTGGATGGTGAAGGAATGGCAGAGCGCCCCGGCAAAGGCTCGGAGAATCCACGGTGCTCCAGCGGGCAAAGAAGCCAAATGTAGAGAGAGCAGTTTTGCTGCGCCTGCTTCTTGTCTCCTGTCTCCTGAATTCCTGGGATGCTCCACTCCAGGGAACCACCTTTCTGGCAGGTCTTGAGACTGCCGAGGACGGTCTTCCCCCGATCCAGCTTGGATGGGAGTGATCCCCACACTCCAAAATTACGTAGTGATATGAAATACTCATCACTGGAAATGCTTTCCATTTAACTAAAACTACAATATTTGTTTTATTGAAATTTGCAGTCCTTAAATAATGAATTTGAGACTGCATAGCCTAATGTAAGAGAAAAAGACAGTGAGTCACACCAGCAAGGTAAATACCTTCTTTGTCTTGTTGACTAATAAAGTAATCCTTTCTTTTTGTTGTGCATAGCCTTTTTTCTCCTGTTTATATTTGATTCTCACACACTATTTCAAATTAAATTTAAACTGTGTGCTAACACATTCCTAAAAAGAGGTGTTTTTTTCACTGCATAATCAAGGAGTTTTGTGTAATCTTTAGTACACACAAAAGAGTACCTGCATCCTACACATGCTTACATGTTCCATTTAAAGCTGATACAGCTTTAAATCACTTGACTGAAAGGATGCTCATTATCAGGAGCAGAGCCTATGCTCCACATGACCCCTCACATCAGAGACATTTGTTATGGATTTCTACCTGCATCTTGATTATGTGCTAATCTGGTAATAGAAAACTTGACATATTTCCTTACTCTGGCTCAGATTCATCTAATGTAATTTGACACACTTAGCTGCAAAACTTGAGTTAGAGGCATGGTCACCTTAAGGTGGCTTGTAATCAGTACAGAGAGATAAACACATCTCAGGAATGATTCAGCTCATCTCTCTTTATCTGTCTGTTGCTAATATAGTGAGTTTGGGACAGTTAGGCTCCTATACTGGTGTCTCACTGAAGTAAACATATCCATGTTTTCATTCAATCTTGGGCAAGATTTGCTGCAAACAGGGAGTTACAAATGATTTCACCCTCTGTCAGACCCTTGATAGATTCAGGATTTTTTTCCACTTCTTTTAGTATATTCTTGAAAGATGTGGGGCTGGGTTGGCGGGTCGGGGCAGGGAAAAAAATAGTTATATTTTGATAGGCAAAAAGTTCATTGAGCAGCTTTTAATTTTCTGTTATCACAATGAATTTGGAATGACTTCTGAATGGAAGTCATTAAATGCTCAAAAAGCTCACAAATGTGCAAACCCAAGAGCTATTGCACAGATATGATTGGCCAGAAGGTGATATCAGGAGCCCTCAAGGTACCACTTCAGCACACTAAATTCAGCACACTCCTTTGGCTTCCCTTTACCTTGCTTTGGTCTTCAGAACTGAGTGGAAACACAGATAACAACTTAGGATAAGTGCATCAATGAACTTTAAGGTACGGTTTGGTTCTGCAGACAACCAGACTTATTCAGAGACAGACCTTTTTTAGAGGTATATGCTTACTAGTTATATGGCTGTGGTAATGCAGGAACCAGTGATAGCTGGGAATAAATACTGATATTTACCATAAAAGACTAATGAATACAGCTGAAAGGGAAGGCTTCAAGAGAACACCTGCAAAAAGGAAAGTTGTCTTACAGCCGACTTTGGGCAAGGGAAAAAGACAGGATTTATATGTGTAAAAGTTTTACCTGAGAAGGCTTTAGGTGAGGTGCAAATCTCTCTTGAACTGACAAAGTGGACTATGGCAGGTGATCTAATCTTTTCATGCTTGGTGCATCATAGAAGTGCAAAGCTGATATCAAGTGCAGCCTCTGGGTGTTACTTGATGTTTCCAAAGTAATTATAGCCAGGGCAGGTCTATTCAGATGTAGGAATAAGGGAAGCAGTAGATCTGATGTAAAAGAACATCCAGGCTTCAGTGCATTATCACCCATCATCCAGCTCTAATTACTTTGTAAGGTACAGAAGTGCTGTTGTTTTCAGGATATGATGGTACATGAGTTAAAGTCTAACAGTTTTAGGCTGTTTATGATAAATCTCACATAAATCCCATGCAGAAAAGCATGAGGAGAATTTATGAGGTGTAGTAGGTTAATATAGGCCTGCCTAGGTAACCAGTTTCATATCTAGGGAAGTGGCCATTTTCAGTTATTCGTAACTGAATATGGTTTTACGTAACAAGACCTATAAATAAGAAGGGAGGGAAGCTTCTCACTCTCTTCTCTTCTGGCGAGGTTCAGTAGCAGTGGGTCTCTGCATTGGTCTCGTTTATCTGGAGCTGAGGCCTGCAGCGATCACTGGTCTACTATGCGGGAGGTTGGAGAGGGCCGGCTGTGTCCGGCAATCCTGTTTTTCTAAGGGACATGGTCAGATTAAGTTTTGCCAGTTCTCTATTTTGGTAGTTCTTAATTTTTGATTGTGTATATCTGTTTTTCCTCTTTTACCTTTTTTCCTTCCCTTCCCCTTTTTGGGAACTGTTTGGGGTTTGGTTTATATGTACATAGTATTCTAACTGTATATAGCTGTAATACATGTAAAATAATATATATAGAGAGAGAGAAAATTTGGTTGTTTCCAGGATCTTCAGTTCTTTCCTTTGCCCTGGGAGAAGAAGGGAGGGGAGAGGTTTGTCCTGTGAGTTTGGACAGTTGGCGGGAAGCCAACACATGAGGTCAGCTCTGAGCTTTCATTCTAAGATGCTGCACCTCTTTACTCAACTCCTAATAGTGAATTTTTCCCAACCTAATGCAAGTGGGTTTTTTTCCTAGTTTAATTCCACTGGTTTTTCCAGTCTGACCATCCTAGAGCCTTGGCCAGCTGAGCTTCTGAATTCAAAAGGAAATTGATGAAATTTCAAGAAAGCAAGAGCATGTTGTATGCCACAGAGGGTATACCTTTGTGGAACTGTTACACTAAATGTAGCAATAGTCTTGTTTCTCCTCTTGCTAGTTTAATTTGAAGCTATAATGTAAATTGCAATATGTAAGTATAGTGTAACTTTTTTTGTCATGTAAAGACAAATAAATACTCTTTTCACAGAACAAGATTCGGCACTGCCCTATGCTTTGGTAGAACACAAGGGAATCCAACATCATACATGCTGTTTCTCTATTTGTTGTCACACATCTCTGAATTACTTGGACCAAAAAAAAAAAAAAAAAAAAAAAAAAAAAAAAATCAGTTCCCTGCAGAATTCCATAATCCTCATTGCATAAACCCCAGGAATTATCAGAATTTGCAAGACTGCAAGTATACTTGATGACTAGTCCTTTCAGCAGTAATATCTTCTTAAAAGAATTTTTGTGTTATTCCTTATTGGAAAAATGCAAGAGATGCTGCAAACAGCTATCCCCTAGTGCATATAGGATACCTATTCATAAAAATATTTGCAAATGTAACATACTAACTACTAACATGTAGCTACCACTGGGCATTTTTAGTTCTTTGTATCTGAACTCAAAGGTAAGCCTAAAAATATCTGAATTTTAATAAATTCTGTGACACTACTTGAAAGCATAATATTTCTTTTAAAGTGCACCAGTGGTCTCAGGCTACATGTTCACAACATGACAAAGAAAGTCTCTTGGTTTAAACTGAATGAATTCAGGTTAACTTTGGTTGTGGTAATCTTTTCACTCAGCTAATCATCCTCCCTCTGGGCTAATTTTCAAACATTGCTCTTTATTTTCTCTTTACAGCTGTACTTAGGAAAGGAAGTGACACTAACACATAGTCGTGCTTTCCTCATTTATTCCTTTAAATGAAATTAAAGAAACTCTCAATGTTATGGAGCAAAAAATCTCAGGAAGTGTTTTCATTAGAACTCTGCTGGCAGCAACAATTGTGCCTCTGGCATTGAGGGTTGCCTCTGTGTTCCTCAGTTCTCAGTTGCTCTAATAGACTATAATTTCTTCCTGTTGAAGTAATTCAACTCTTTTTTTGCTATATTCTGATGTTAAATAAAGGATTTTTAAAAATATAATACTTTCAAGGCCTTATCCCAATATTGTCAGTGTATTTAGAAATTTTGAGAATACTAAGGCAGGGAAAGAGATGCTACAGAGATAAGATTTTACTTGTAAGATCATTCTGTACTTGTTTTGTATACTTCTACGCCAACAGGAGTATTTCTATTTCTTTACTACCTCTGACTTGGAGGGACGTACCTATTTTGGGAAATAGCCAATGCCTTTTTGCCTAAGCATCTGATTCTGAAAATGGCACCTGAAAGTCCATGATGGAAGAGAAAAGCAGGAGCTATTCTGAAAATCCAGTGACATCAGGCTGGACCACAAAGTTGTAGAATATAGATGAATTTCCTATTTCTCCCACTAGCTGTTCTGACAAATGCATGATTTGGTAAACATTCAGCTAGCTTTCTTGTCAGTTTAGGTATTTTCATATGTTCTCAAGGAAACTTATAGATACCAGGAGGAGGAAAACTCTTTATTCCTGTCAAATGGCAAGTCCTTCTCCAAATAATGAGAGCCTTTCTTTTCTCTGAAACCATTTCTTCAGTAGTTTGTTATATTGCATATTATCCTACTTTACAACTGGCAAGTTTTACTTCATTGTGTTTTTTTTTTTTTGCAAGATCTGTGAGTGATTCTTAGGCATTGAGATGTTTTCCACTCCAGATTCTCTATTTGTCAGTGTAAAATACAAGTTAAGGTGTTCAATAACTGGGTTTGGTAGGTTTAATTCTTTGCACATGCAAGAACAATTGACAATAAATTCTGGACATTTAAGAATACTCTTTGGAGTTGTTGGCACATTCAGAATAGACAATAATGGGCTGGATTTAATCTGATCCATAAAGTACTATTGTAATAGATGACATAATGAGGGAAACTGTCCCTGTAACTGCAGCACTTCTGCGTGCAGTTTGTTGCTTGCCATGCTTTATTGTTGTAGATGGCAACAGAACAGAAATTTTGTAGTGTGTGCTGGCTTCTATAGGTTTTTCATCTTGAAAGTGTGTTTTAAGTGGCAACATCAGCATTGGGCAGAAGGGGAATTTGAAAGCTTTTATCCTGTACACACAGACAAACATTGTATTGTCTTGTCTTGTTTGCCAAAGAAACTGAGAAGACATGAAGACTCCGGAAGGTAGAACTTATAGGAGGGAGGAGGAGACCCAAGGAAAGCCTGTGAAAGTACAGCCCTTTGACACCCAGTTTTGAGTGGTTTATGTTGGTATCTTTAATTTGGGAAAGAAAACTAAAAATAAAATTCCAGTGTTCCATGAAAGTACACTAGCACAGTTGTGTGAGGATTCAAAAAGGACAGGTAGGTCTGGGGATACAGGAACCAGCTGGAGAAACGTCTGTATAGATTTGTGCAAGTATATACTTGTCTTTTAAGTGGTCCCCTGAAGGAAAGTACACTTTTCTAGTTTTAAGTCCTAAAACTGCCTTTAATTTCAATCTCTACCCTGGGTTCTTTCATGTGATAGTGGTTCAAATGATGTTGAAGCATTTGTCCCTGCTCCTTCAGCATTTTCTGATTTAAGTCCGTTAGTTTATTTTTCAAACAATAAAACCATTGTTTCTTCATATGCTCTATTTTAGCTAAATTCACAGAAGCCCTTAGTTTCTGTCTCCCAAAGCTATAATTTTTCCTTTGATTGTAAATTTTATTAAGCAAACATCCTACTAGTGTAAATTAATGAAGTCTTATTGACTTAAATGGAATAATGATAGTTTATAGCGGCTGAGGATTTTGCATTCTGTCTTAAATATATATGTAAATGAAAATTGGGATGCTGCCATTGGCTATGCCATATCCCAAGAATGCTCTGAAAGTTGTTTATTTTTCCCATGTGTGTCATTGCATTGGGACTTTCTTTGTTTGTTTATTGTTTCAGCCAGTATAATCTATGATTCTCTCTCCTTTATTTGCTTTATTTTCTGAATATGCAAATTAGGATTAAGATTCTTTTAGTCATGCTGTTTTTCTTTGTACTAAATTTCTCTCAAGATACTTGCTTTCCACCAAAAAACAGATAGGATTAATCATTTTCTGGAAAGGTGTAGAATGTCTCTGTCATCTCTAAAGGAAGAATAAATGATTAATTTAGACTGGAGACGGAAAATTGATTTAACCGAATTCTGTCTGTATTCACTGTCTACTTTCACTGACCTTGTCAAATGGTTCTTTTTTGAGCACATATTGAGATTTCTGAACTCAGAAAAAGGAACTCAGTGGTTTTATAGTTCAATGATATGCAAAAGGAAAAAAGAAAAGGTATGCATTCTGAAAGTGTATCTACTACTGGTTCATGAAAAGTAGCACTCAGCCTGTACCACCAGTTCCTGTTCTTTTGGCTAATCTCTCTTTATAGATGCTTCAAAAGATTCTGCACCATCAGAGGTGTGTATCTGAACAACTTGCCCACATTATTCCCTCTGGTTAATCTATAGTCTCCTCCCTTCTTTTTTAAAGTAGAATGTTAAGGGCAATGATTTTAGTCATGGCTTGATATCTAAATCTTCAAACTTGGCATTTGTACATTTTCCTTTTCTGTTTGATAGTCTGTTACAGGGCTGTCCCCCTCTGGGTTTGCTATTAATCACTATCCCAAACAGCATGATTATTTGTAACAACATGTGGGGAAGTCTCAAAGTAATGGAATGGAAAAGTCAGTAGCAGAAAATAGTTCCCATATATATGACATTTTCAAACAAGAAATGAAAGGCATCGAGTGGTAACCCTCTATATAGGAACATAATCTAAAGTGCAGATGGAAAAAAATATGGGAAAGTAGGTCAGGGATGATTCTACTGATGCAGCCAGAGAATAACTGATGCGTGTACTAGAGGCTCTGTCATTTCCATGAAGAGCTTTATCCTACAAAGCCAGTAAAAAATAGATCTGCAAGTGGAAGAAGCATTGAGTGATTCGAAGCCTGTTTGCACTTCAGAGAGATAAAAAAGGGCAATGTGTGTCTGCAGTCAAGAGTTTGAAATGGCAACAAGAAGGAATCTACAGTGTGTAGCTTGTCGTATGCTATTTGTTCCCCTCTTCTTAATGAGTCACTTTCCAATATATATGATGACAAAAGAGTAGTTGAATTGGTGTTTGCCCACAAACAGCTGGTCTAGTCCTGTGTAAAATGAGTCTTTTTAGGATAGTGTCATTCATATGATGTGGTAATGCTTCTGAAGACTTTGAAAATCTTTTCCTCAAAGCTGCTGATGACTTCTGTTTTTAGCTAGGACAGACAGGCATGACTCATGGATGTAATTTAGGTTTAAGTCTGTATTTTTAAACCTCACTCTCCAGTTTGTAAGCACTCAAAGTCCGTGAAGGAGTCCAGACCTGCTGCTATTTAGAGCTTATTTGTATTCACAGCATATTGTTTCAAAGGACAGCATGAGTCAGGGCATCGTGTTGAGTGGACATACATCAATTTGACGGAGAGTGTCCTAATCTGCACATTCACCATTTGAACTGTTTCAGTGGTTCTAAATTAAGTTTCTCTCTTTAAGCATTCAGATGCCCTTACTTGTTTGTCTTGCTTCTGATAGATGTTTGTTTCACATACGTTTGCTTTTTTTGGGTAGTCGAAATCAAGACACTTCCCTCTTCTTATGCTTGCAGTTGCTTTGTGCTACTTCAGTGATGCAAAATGACAATAAATTTTTCTGGGGCAGATCTTGGGCCCATCAAGTTCCCTTTGCACAAAGAAATATGTTGAAAACTTAGTGTTTGCCCAATAGGAGCAGTGAATGACAGGTGGTCAATTACATCAGAAAACTCTCAGAAAATATCACTGCAGTGCTCCAAAGACTACCATGCTTCTAATAATGTCTAGATAATATCTGTGCATATGCACGCTGTTTGGATAATTTATGTTCAGCGAGAAACATTTATTAGTTCTGAATACATTATTCACTATGAATAACTCCCATTGCCACTATTCTGTTGCAGCATTCATCTAAACGTAATAGGGGTTTTTTTTTGTTGGTTTTTTTTTCTAATTAAGCTTTTGTTTATTATCCGTATTTAGGCAGTGGTGAACTTGTGTGTCCCTCACCTAAGAAATATTTTTCTTTCTAAAATTCATGTGTTCTGTCATTTCTTCTTTGCTTCCCCTCCCTGTTTCTGATCAATATCCTTTGTTTCTTCCTGAACTCATTATTTTAATGCTTTACTAATTGTCAGGCCAGATCATTTGATAAATAGGGTTAAAATTGTTCAAAATCAATCAACACTATAGCTCTGATTAGCACTTTAAAGTTCAATTATTGATTCTAACCTATGTCTCTTCAGTTACAGTGACTGTCACTTCTGGTTGCCAATGAATTTTGTAACTATTGTAGAGAGGGTTATCTTAGCTTTGAAAGTCCTTCTATAGAGGAAATTTTTCTGTCCAGTCAATTTTTTTTTCTCTGTTTGTCATGAAACTGAATGATTACAGGAACCCTATCACATTCACAGACAAAATATGAAGATTGTCTTCTCAGTAAGCATAGAATTCCTGGACCTAGAACATTTGGGGAGAAGAAAGTATGCTTCTTATTAAATAATTTTATTAATTAGAGCTTTTGAAACCTACTTGAGATGTTGCTTGTGCCTTCTCCATTTCTACTCACTGTAAGCTTTCTCCTTTTGTCATAAGACAATTTGTATTTTCTACAAAGGTTTTCTCCTGAATGTCCAGTGAAGAACAGCACATTTTTTTACTGCTATGAACAGTATTTTTCAATGAATAGCAACAGCTGCTGAGAGAATTTGTCTCTTTAAAGTTAAGTTTGAAAACAATCTCTAAAGTCTTTTCTTCCCCTTCTGTTTTCCAGTCAGCAATAATGCTTACAATGGATGTATGCACGTATGTGCATGATTGTATAGGTAGATTAAAACTGTTCATATATTGCTAGACAGAAGAGACAGCTTTTAGGTTTTTGACTTAGTATGAAAGTGTTGAAAAGTAACTAAAGTTAACAATCAGACTTATTTTTATTAACTACGGACAAGTTTGGTCTTCTCTGACCAATTCACATATTTCCCATATTTCCATTATTAGCATTAACATGGAAGGTAGAAAATATTCACTGTATTTTTTTCATATAATTCTTAAATGTTAAGTCTTGAAATCTTGATTTAATATTCATAGGTCTCTGAGTTCAAATTGCAGTATAAGTAATTGCTGGAATAAACTGTAGAAACAATTATAATCAACAACAACATGCAATTAATTGATTGGTCTTGTTTAAATTTATTTCTTAAGGCAAGGAAGCAGCACTGTTTTAATCTAGATCTCAACTATGTGTAAATAAAGCTATATGTAAAATTAAAATATATAAAAAACCCAAATATAATGAACCACTGGTAAAAATAAGCAGAAAAAGGCAAAGATCATTTGTGTAGTTTTCAAAAAATTGTTGTTATATAGCATATGAAAACTAACAGGCCTAACTTCTCATTAATGTTCTTTTTTTTTTGTAACTAATGTTGCTCCTGTGTAAATTATTGTCTCGAGACTGGTCTGAGAATAGTAAACAGTAAAGTTTCTCATTGTCTCCCATAATATTTGAATTAGAAGTACTAAAGAAACACTTCACAAAAAAAATGGTGTTATATGGTACAAAGATGACCTGCTGCCCATTTCTTCTTATCTTTCTCTTGTATCTCAGACACTCCTTCTCAGCCGCATTACATTTTCCCCATTTTCAAATGTAGGCAAGTTAAGGAAACTGACCTGCTTCTGTTCTCACACTATATATTCATCTCCATGGTGCTTCTGGTTGAAATAATGTTAATAACAAAAAAAAAAAAAAAGCGAAATCATAGCACAAAAGTGAAGATGGTGTTCCAACTGTTCTTTGTGTCCCTTTTATGTCTTGACATCCTCTGAGCTGCATCCTGCTCCCAGCAAGCTCACCTAATCTCCAGGAAGGCTTTTGGAGGCAGAAGGCAAAGTGCCTGGCTTTGCCTACAAAAGCTGAGATGTTTATCAACAGGGAGTGGAGGATAGTGCAAATCCTGAGCTTGAAACAGGGATCAAAGAATAATCCTCTGCACAATCCTTTCAAATATTCTTCTGGTCTTAGCACTAGAGGGCAGTTTGAAAATTAGATTTGTTGCCAATACAACTGCATAGCCCCACCTCTTTGGATTTAAAATTCAGACTGTACGCTGTTCAACACAAGATGAAGACACCTATTAAGCTTGAAGGCTTTGTTTATTATTGCATCATCAAGGCTGACTTCCTAAACCAGCAGTTCAAAGCAATGATATCAAAGAAGTTTTTTTATCATTTTTTGAAATAGAAATTATGTCCCCATTGTGCATCCTCTTGAAAATGACAGCTCTTACTCTTTGAATACAAAAGGTACAAACCCAAAACAAAGTCAAACATTTACTACCTGTCTCAAATGAATTCAAAACAAACAAAAATTCACTATATCAATCAGTGTGTCACCAATGTTATCTTTTAAAACACAAAGGAAACAACGGATGAAATTCCAATACAAGTGCTGGTGAGTTTCTTCTGAGTTTTGGGGATGGACAGGTGGGAAAATGTGTCTGAAGACTAGCCATGAGCAGTTTGAAAGCTTGTGATTAAGAATCAGAGACTGAGGCAAGAAAGGGAACCTTGTGGTTGGTGTCCACCTTGGGCCGCCTGGTGAAGGGGAGCCTATTGACAAAGACTTGCTCCAGTTACAGGAGACAACATGCTTGCAGGGTTTCATCCTGCTGAGGGACTTCAACCACCCAGACTTCTGCTGGGAAAGTAGCAGAGTGAGCCGTAGACATCCAGGACACTCCTGAAAAGCATGGAGGATAACTTCCTAAGCCGGGTGATAGACAACCCCAACAGAGGGGGCGCAATGTTGGATCTGACAATCACCAACATAAGCGAGTTCATTGGGGATGTCAAGACTGGAGGTAGCCTGGGCTGCACTGACGAAGCACTGGTGCAGTTTGCAGTCTGAGGGGATATGGTGCAGGCAAAGAGTCAAGTCAGGAATGTGAATTTTAGGAAGTCAAACTTCCAGCTCTTCCAGGAGCTAGTCAATAGGATGCCCTAGGAAACTGCCTTCAGTGACAAGGGAACAGAACAGAACTGGCAGACTTTTAGAAACTCTTTCCATAGAACACAAGAACCAGTGCTCCCCAGGTGCAAGAAATTGGACAAGGAAGAAAAGAGACCATTATGGCTAAATCAGGACTTGCTGGACAAACTAAAGGGCAAAGAGGGAAATGCACAGTCAGTGAAAGCAGGGATGAGTGTCTTGGGAAGAGTATAGGGATGATGCCTAGTTATTTATGGATGAAGTGAGGAAGGCCGAGGCACAGCCTGAGCTGAACTTGGCAAAGAATAACAAGCATGCAAAGAATACAAGTATGTTAGTTAGAAAAGGAAGGACAAAGAAATTGTAACTCCCACAATGAGCAAGGCTGACAAACTGGAAGCAATGGACAAGAAGGTGTCAGAGGTGCCCAACAGTTTTTTTGCCTGAGTCTGCAATGACACCCTCACTTTCAACCCCTCTCAAGTAGATGGACTGCAAGATGGGGACTGGGGAAGCAAAATCTCTCTCACTCTAAGAGAAGATCAGGTCCATGATCACTTGAGGAACTTGGATGTACATAAGTCTATAAGAAACATATCAGAGTCCTGAGAGAATTGACTGATTTAGTTTCCAAGTCACTCTCCATGATATTTGAAAAACCCTGGCAGTCAGGTGAAGTCCCTGGTGACTGACAAAAGGGAAACAATTGCATCCACCTTTACAAAAGGCTAGAAAGGATGACCCTGGAAACTACTGACCTGTCAGCCTCACATTTGTGCCTGGAAAAATCATTGAAGAGATCCTCCTAAAAGTGGTGCTAAGTCCTCATAGAGGACAGGGAGTTGATTTGAGACAGCCAGCATGACTTCACCAAGCGCAAGACATGCCTGACCAATCCAGTGGCCTTCTACAATGGAGCAACTACATCAGCAAACAAGAGAAGAGCTATGGGTGTTATCTGTCTGGACTTCTGTGAGGCCTTTGACACAGTCCCCCACTCAATTGGAGAGAGAAGATTGTTGAGTGGACTGTTAATTGAATAAGGAATTGGTCAGACAGTNCATGACTTCACCAAGCGCAAGACATGCCTGACCAATCCAGTGGCCTTCTACAATGGAGCAACTACATCAGCAAACAAGAGAAGAGCTATGGATGTTATCTGTCTGGACTTCTGTGAGGCCTTTGACACAGTCCCCCACTCAATTGGAGAGAGAAGATTTGTTGAGTGGACTGTTAATTGAATAAGGAATTGGTCAGACAGTTGTGTCCAGTGGGTAGCGATCAACCGCTCAATGTCCCAATGGACAGTGACAAGTGGTGTTCCTCAGGGGTCCATACTGGGGCCATTGTTATTTAATATCTTCATTACTGACATGGATGAAGGGATTGAGTGCACCCTCAGCAAGTTTGCACTGAGCTGAGTGGCATGGTTGACACACCTGAGGGATGCCATCCAGAGGGACCTGGACAAGCTTGAGAAGTGGATCTATGGGAATCTCATCCCACAGAGACCAACTGCAAGGTGCTGCAGTGTGTCAGGGCAACCCCAGTATCAATACAAGCTGGAGGATGAACAGATCAAAAGCAGCCCTTCTGAGAAGGACTTGGGGGTGCTGATGGATGAGAGGCTGGACATGAACTGTCAATGTGCACTCATAGCCCAGAAAGCCAGTTGTATCCTGGGCTGCATCAAAAGCAATGTGGGCAGCAGGTCAAGGGAGGGGATTCTGCCCCTCTGCTCTGGTGAGACCCTTCCTGGAGTACTGCATCCAGCTCTGGGGTCTCAGAACAAGAAAGACATGGACCTGTTAGAGCAATCCAGAGGAGAGTCCCAAAGATGATCACAGGGATGAAGCACCTCTCCTATGAAGACAGGCTGAGAGAGTTGGGATTGTTCAGCCTGGGGAAGAGGAGGCCCTGGGAAGACCTTATCGCCTCCTTCCAGTTCCTGAAGGGAGCCTATAACAAAGATGGGGACGTACATTTTGGCAGGGTCTGTTGTGATAGGATATGGGTCAATGGTTTTAAACTGAAGAAGGATTGATCTAGATGAGATGTAAGGAAGCAGTTTTTTACAACAAGAGTGGTGAGGTACAGAAAAAGGCTGCCCAAAGAAGTTGTGGATGCCCATCCCAGGAAATATTCACGTCCTGGTTGGATGGGCTTTGAGCAGCCTGATCTGGTTTAAGATGTCCCTGCCTGTGGCAGGGGGCTTGGAACTAGATGACCTATAGTGGTCCCTTCCAAACCAAACTACTTTATGATTCTGTGTTTGGTGTTTTTTGGTTTTGATAGATTTTGAATGCATTTCTGTTAAAGCTCTCAACTGAGTTTTCAGCAGGTTCCTTATTTAGCTGCAGGCTAGGACATAGAATTTCAGTCTAGAGTTTCAAAGTTATTTGAAACCTAAGTTCCTTTGACATTAATCACTGCACATGGCAATCATTAAGTTTTTGTTTGACACGTTATCCATTCAGAAAATGGGGCATCAATGTTTGCTTCTTCCCCGCTTTTCTCTCTCCTGTATACAGTTGAGCTCCTTAGGCAGAAGTCTGTTGTGCAAAGTGTTTGTGAAATGTCCAAGTACAATCATGCCTCCCTCTTAATTGGAGTTTCTAGACACTACTGTCATATTCAGAATTATATCAATAGGTATGACACCAACCTTGTATTTGCAGTCATATTACTCTATTTGTAGAAGCAGAATAAATAGGTAATTTAGCAAAACCAGATGGTGTTTGGTTTTTTTCCTGTGACTGAATGGATATTTCAGCATTACGTGCTACCACTATAGATAGCTGATTAGTCCCAAAATGGCTGATCTTCATCCATCCTTGACCGGAATCCTTATGTAAATACCCCACCTCTGTGGATCCAATTATGCAATCCTCATCATCTCTCATGTTTCAGTTATGTACTAGGTCCACTTGAGTTTCTCTTTGTAAACATTTCATAATGCTTGAAAACAAGGTATAATGCAAATTCTGTCCTACCATTATTGACGTCACAGTATAAATTCAAGTATTCCTCCTGCATGATATTTAAAATATGAGACACTTTTATACAACCTAGGAAATATAACTTGAAATGGTTTGGATTTTCACCTTTGTTTTCTTTTCTTCTCTGTATGGATCTAAATTGGATGTTTCTGACCTTGATGTTTTGCTCAGAATTAATCCCTGTGCCCTTTCCTCTAAAGTTTATATTCTTGTAGACACCTAAATCACAGAAGATATCATTAAACAATAGATTGCTACACTTGCATAACATGCATTTTTAAAGTTCTTCTATAGTAGAGATATGCAGGTAATAAATTACTTTTGCACTGGGACTCTCAGTAAATAATTCATCACACATGCTGAGGAAGAATATCTTAAATGTTGCATCTAACAGAAACACCCATAATTAAGCTTTTTCTCTTGACACGGTTTTTTTGAGAGCTTGTCTTCAGCCTTATTATGTGTCTCAGAAGAACAAGCATGACATGCAGTCTGACACAGGACTCAGAATTAGGGAATTTAGCATTTGTTATGTAGGCTACAGGTGAAATAAAAATACTACAGAAAGTGGATGGATAATATTAAGTTTTCATTTCCTTATTTATATATTTATATGTGTGACCTTATTTTCAAAAAAACTCGTGCAGTCTCATATAGCTGGACATAAAGCTTGACACTCCTTGTGTATTGTGCTATGCATACATAGCTCTGTCTTGTCTGTTGAGTACATACACTGATCTTGTTGATGTATGGAAGCTTCTGCTTCCAGAGAGCCCAGTTAGACAGAATCTACTTGAAAAAATGAAAGCCTCCTATTTTCTAGCTGCCTGTTACAGGACAGATAACAAAGGACACAGAGTTGAGGTTGCTCCCCTCTGTTCTACGGCAGCTGCAACTGCCCCTGTGTTAATTAACAGTTAACAGCCCCTGTGTTTTCTTGTTGGCAACCCTCTATTAACATAGACTTTGAGGGCCATGAGACAGATTGTTGCTCCAGAGAACTTATTCTGAGCCTAAGCAAACATCACTGTTGGTTTTTCAGAATTTTGAAGGGCAGTTTGGGCTGTGGCAACTCCAGCTCGCGTGTTTTGCCCAAGCTCATTTTAAAAGAGCTGATTCAGGTACTCATGGCAGTGTGCCCATGGCAACACAGATACCAGCCTAACTGCCTGAATATATATATATATATATATTTATGCACAGCTTCTCAGGAGGGCTTTGTAGCCCATGCTGAACCACTCTACCTTCCTCACCCAAAGAAGCACATCTATAGGTAGTTCAGACGTATTATACACACACAAGCTGTAGTCCCACCTTGGACAGCCTAGTGGATATATACTCTGTTGTAGATAAAACAATTGAACTCAACTTGTAGAATTTTGGTGCCTGTAACATAAAGTAACAGATCAAAATCAAACTGATAGGCTGTCATTATATTAATCCTCCTGCAGATGCTGCCTTCTGTAACAGGCCTTCTTAAAAACATTAGGAATGCAGGGATTTGGAAAACAGATATTAAAAAACAAACAAACAAACAAACAAAAAAACCCCAACCCCCCAACAACAAAACAAACAAACAAACAAAAAAAAAAACCCAAAAAACAAAACAAAAAAACCAACAACCACCAAAAACAACAAAAAAAAAACAAAACAGGAGAAAATTCTTTGTGCTAAGAAAGATTGAAAATCCCAGGACCATGCAGTTATAGAGAAGACACGGATGTCTCCACAGGTGATCGAATCAGGAGTAATGAGTGATATATAGAACATAAATCAGATGTTCTTATCAATCATCTCTCAGAATCATGGTTTATGCCATTACCACCTCTGAAATAGTTTCAGGCTTGCATGTCTCTTGGGATCGTATGGTAGGGGATGTTACATGACAAATAAGTTTTCCAATTTGTAGATTTCAACACTTTTTGTTTATTTTTATCTCTGCTTGAAGACACCACCTGCTTCAATTTCACAGCAATATAACACTGCAGCCAAAACAACTTTGAACTCAGACATAGCACAGGTCTGACTGTTCAAAACAACCATCTCAGTAATCTCAGATTTATGTTCCTGAACTAATATTTTTTTATTAAATCTAGTCTTTGATAATCTAGTTTTTAGATTGATGCCTTAGATACAGATGTTCCAGTGCATTAAGAAGCAACAAAAAAAGGGAAATTTGCATTTTCACACAACTTTTCTTTCTTGCAATAAAGTAGTTAAAAGGCATTGGCAAACTGCAATCATTATACATACATCACTGCAGGTTTCTCTAGTTTTTACACAGTATGAACAGCACCTTAATCTTCCATAAAATAAAATAGAAGTTTCAAGCCTGAAAGTGAGTAATTAACAGCCCCTGTGTTTTCTTGTTGGCAATCATGATCATTATTAACATAGACTTTAAGGGCCATGAGACAGATTGTTGCTCCAGAGAACTTATTCTGAGCCTAAGCAAACATCACTGTTGGTTTATGAGAATTTTGAAGGGCAGTTTGGACTTTGGAGATCTTCAGTTTAATTTTGATGAATTAACAAAATGTTTAGATCTAAAAGAATCTTGGTGAAACTGTAAGATTTTTTCAGAGCATTTTCACATCCTGCGTTTCTGCAAAAGTGAGTTATATACAAAAGAACATGCGCTTGCTTCAACAACTATCAGCAAGTTCCTGAATTAAGGAAAATTCCTTAATCACATTAAGAAAATTCCAATGTTCTCATACGGAACTTAAAAACTGACAACTGAATATGGCTCCTGTATTTTTAACCTGCCCACTTTTCTTTAAATTGTGTGGCTTGACAAATCCATCAAGATAGATTTGACTTCAGTGCCTTGAAAACTTTCATAACTACTAACTCTTTTTTTCCCCACCACTGTTTTATCTTCAATGAGTACATTGAAGTACACTCCATGCACAGCTGAGCAGATCTATATGTCTAAGATTTTCATTTGCATCCTTTGGTGAAATAGTGCTTTATACTTCTGCAGATTTCTAAATTTACATGGACATTGCCAGGGGTTTTATTATATTCTCTGTCTTCCATTGCAGGTCTGACCGTAGCTGACTACAGCTTGAAAAGAAAATTTGAGAAGCTTCCCTGCTGATTCTTTGGTTTCTCGTGGGAGTGAGTGAACAGTTTGTAATGACCGCCGAACTGTTTCTTTTGGACAACTTTATGAGCTGCTGATTGATTTAAGATAGACAACCTCTGAGAGATATCATACAGCACACATAGAGGTTATGGGGAAATACTGGATTTTCAATGCTTGCTGCAACTAAAGGAAGCAGAGTTGCACCTTAAGCCACTGTCCTGCTTCCTTCCCAAACCGTTGAGGGGCCATGTTATCTTGAAGTACCTTATTGCAGGTGTAACATCAGGTACCAGTGGCCTAGAAACAAATACTGAACATAGAATTATTAGCAGTAACTACGAACGAATGGTTTTCCTATTATTAGGGATATCCCATTATTAGGGAAAAAAATAGAAATATTAAATTGGTCACTGTGCCTCATGATTTGTATAATACAGTTTATGAAAAATATTGCATAGCACAGTAATGTAAGGTTTTCTGTGCAAAGTCAAGAAAGTTGAAAAAAATGCCCCCAGCATAAGAAGGACATGGAACTGTTGGCACAAGTCCAGAGGAGAGCTACAAATTTTATAGGAGGACTGGAGCACCTACCCTACAAAGACAGGCTGAGAAAGTTGGGGTTGTTCAGCCTGGAGAAGAGAAGGTTGTGTGGAGACCTCATAGCAGCCTTCTAGTGTCTGAAGGAGCCTACAGGGAAGCCAGAGAAGGACTCTTCTTCAGGAAGTGTAGGGATAGGACAAGGAGTAATGGGCACAAATAGGTGAAAAGTATGAAAAGTCCTAGTTTTATTTATGACCAGAATTTCTGACTGATTTTGCATCTAGATAAATGATTTTACCTCAGAGCCATGTGTGGTCTTCCTCTCTTCCTTTGATTTCACGTTATCATTATTTGCTGCAATTTTCAGTGTATGTTTTCTTTTGTAAAAAAAGTAATCCCCTAGCATGTAGAAATCCAGGTACTAATCCAGCTTTAATCTAACAGATATTCATTGACCAAAAGAAAGCAACAGTTCTCTTCATGGGTATTGATATAACAACAAATAGTTCTTCTTGTTGAAAATTTTTGCCGTACTTCTATGCCTTCCTACAGCAGCACATATCAAAGAAGGCTGTGTTGGAGAGACTGCAGAGCATTCTGGAGTCAGGGCTGCAGGTGTAATCAGAGCAAAAAAATAAGTTCCTCTGCTGGATATTACATACTTACAGCACAAAAAACTTTGTGATTCCCAATCAAATAAACATATTATCAGCTATCTCTGGGGAACAGCTACTTCACTGCAATGAAGTTTCTAAGAGGTTGCTGACAGGAACAAACTGCTAAACAATCAAGACATATCAAAGACATTTTACTGCTTATTTTCTTTGTTCTCTATCTGGTAGAACAAATCTGACATCTGGCAATAGCAAGTCAGCAGTATTTCTGCATTTGTTACTCCTTGGTTTCCTCTATTATTCATACATTGATGCTCAAGAAAGTCGGTACTGCAATTATCCATTGAAAAGACAGCAGGGGTTGTTGCAAATGTTCTTATGTATTTCCTTAGATTTCTGTGGACAGATATTTTTAGTGAAGTCTGTGGCAGACTTTTATGGCTTTCAAGGATCTGTTTACAGAGATTAGAGGAATATCTGGTTATTAGCTTCTCTGTCCTTTTGATGGTATCAAAGGAAGCTATGAGTACACCCTGTAATTCTTTTGCATGATAACATAGGGGCATAGTAAATAGCTCTAAAGAAAAATTCTAAGGTAATTTCTGTTAGTGATGATATTATATTTTGTCAGTAGTACAGTTGACTGTGGGAGAAGTTAACCACATAAGTCAACACCCTGTAGCAGGTGAGATGGAATATTGCAGCTTAGACCAGAATATGCACGTGTGTGCTTAGTTTATGTTGAAAAGACAGAAAAAAATCATCCTCTCCAGAAGACAAATCTCCTCTGAAACCTTACATGAGATATGGTTTCCTGTATCTTTGTGTTTCCCTCTCACCACCTCACTGGTTTGAGTAATCAGTGACATTTTCTCATCTTCACCCTTGAAGAATACTAGTAAATGTGAGGAAGGTTCCTAGTTAAAAGCACTCAGAAGGGGTGCTAGAGGAGGCTTCAGGAGGAGTGGCTCCAGAGCTGTTTGGCAGAAAGGGACTTGGGGGCGCTGGCTGAGTGTGCCCAGGTGAGCAAGAATGCCAATGGCATCTCGGCCTATGTAAAGAATAGTGTAGTCAGCATGACTAAGGATGTGATCATCCCCCTGTTCTTGCATTGATGAGTCCACACCTTGAATATTGTGTCTAGTTCTGGGCCCTTCACTTTAAAAACCACGTGGGGGAGCGGGACTGTGTCCAACAAGGGCAACAAAGCTTATGAAAGGACTAGAGAACATGTCTTATGATGATGGACTGAGGGAGCTGGGTTTCTTTAGTCTTGAGAAGTGGCTCAGGGGGGACCTCATTGCTTTCTGTGACTACCTGAAAGGAGATTGTGGTGGGGACTGATCTGTTCTACCATGGCTACAGTTAAAGGACAAGGGGAAATAGCCTGAAACTGAGACAGGGGAGATTCAGGTTAGATATTGGAAAGAAAAAATTCACTGTTAGGCCCATCAGGCATTGGAATAGGCTTCCCAAGGAGGTGGTCATTTCCCAAGGAGGTGGTGGAAGTTACCTTCCCTGAAGGTGTTTAAGAGGTCTGGCACTGGGTGATATGGTTTAGTGGTTTAGGGGATACAGTGACAATGCTGGGTTGAAGGTTGGACTCGATGATCTTAAAGGTCTCTTCCAACCTTGACAGTTCTATGATTTTATTCTATGGTTATAGGAGCACATTATTCTAACACCTGGATCCAATATCTGGCATCATTAACAGCCTGAGCGAGTCCTGTTACAAGTATAATAGAATGATATCCAGTCCTATGACTTGCAGTGGGGCCGCAACACTGACACTACTGGACAGTCAGCAGAAATTGCCTATTAACACAGAAGTGCTTAATACTGTTTTGCCGTTTCTAATTAATTCAGCCTCAGGGTCAGTAGGATACTTCCATTTGGTTTTTTTTTCAACTCTTCCTGTCGTAATCACAAGTTTTTCTCAGTTAATGGAAGGTGATAAAGTGAAGCAAACATCCCAAGACCCGTGTTCCCAGTGTATGCTTTGGATCAGAAAGGAAATAAACTAACCGTAAGAAGACCTTCGTAGAGTACTAGCCTTTCCCAGTATGAGACATGCAAAGGGAAGTCCTTTAGAAGCACACGATGTGCAGAGGTAGATGAAGGTCCTTCTGCTTCTTTGAGAGCAAGAAACGCTTATGCCAGCCAATGCAAACATCAGACACTGATATTCTCATTGCAATGCAAGATAATTTTAAACATTGTAAAATTTCATCCACACGCCATGTGCTTTTGAATACCCTGCATGAGTCAGTGTGCTGACCAGTTCAATTGTTCATTCTGAAGGGTATTCTAGTTGGGTATTTAGACTGAAAAAGCTATGATAACTGCAGAAATGCAATGAATAAGTGATGGATAAAACACCAAGAATGGAAACTCTCATAAACAAAACAGGCATACTTGTGTTTATATTGCTAAGGAGTAGTAAAATTTTCTGAAATGAAAGCTTATTTGGCAAGGGGAAGTTATGAGGCTCATTGCCTACAGATCATTAAAGATCCATCATTGAGATTGTAAGTTCAGGTCGCACAATATTTCAAAACGACAGAATACAATGGGGAAACAAAGCCTGGTAATGTTCATTAGATGTGTATAATTAAAAGAGCAAAGTGAATGAAACTCTTATGGCTCACATTACAGCAGAAGAGGACTAATGGCCAACATCAGAGATTAGCCTGAAGGAGTCTAAACTGTTATAATTTACAGTTTACATAAAATCTTCCCCCAAGGCCTGATCCATCGTTCATTTAGAAACCTTTTATCCTAGCTGTGCAGAGAAGACTAATTCTGGACACAGAGCATCTTTGCTGGCTCTGAGTTCTCCACAATGATGCCTGTGGCACAGAAGGCAGAATTGAATTTTCTGAATTGTTGCTGTGTATTACAAATCTCCTGCTTCCTGCATCCTAGACTAGGAAATTGGGCTTGTGACAGAGATGGTCCTAAAGGCTACTTGTTCTGTTTGGCTCATCCAAAGGGCACAATATTTCTATTTATCACTCTTGCAGATGATAAAACAATAAATGCTGAATAAAATTTTAAATTAGTTTATAATACAAAGTGAAATTATCAATACTAAGAAAACAGAATTGCGGTGGGGAAGATGGGACCTCTAGATCACATCTAGGATTCAGGGCATTACTATTATTCCTTTACTTCAGACTTAAAATTTTACAAAATAATTATTTGTAACATTAACCAAAACAAGCATCTGAAAGTTCCTAGTGAACTGAAATGAACTTGAGTGAAATATGAAGGACTCACTAATAAATGTCTTATTTAATATAAATATCTATTCAGCATAAGACTATAATAATAAAATCACTAGACTAATTTAGACAAGAGTAAAAGTAAACAACTATGTGAAAAGTGTAAGCAACAATAGAAGACATAAATCATGAAAAGAATTTAAGCAAAATACTGAATACTATAAAAAGAATGCATCAGCAATACCAGGAGAACTAAAACCAGACCTGTAGAAAGGTTTGTTTTTAGGTAAAAACCCCCCAGAATTCACTGAAGAAACAAATTAAAATTTTCTAATCAGAAGAGGGGATTAGAAAAGAAAGACAGACAGAATGATAGAGCATAAAATTACAGGGATACTTCTCCAGTGTATTTACTTGAGAGACCAGGAGAAATATGCCATCTGACACATCAACTAGTGTATGCACAAATGCAGTATTCTGAATGATTTTGTGACCAGCGAGGTGGAAGCATTTAGTAATTTAGCACAAATGAAAACTATCAAGTCTCCACAAGTAGATGGAATTTCTGCTATGGTTTTATGAAGGAGGCTATGGAAAAAATATGCAGGGCAGTGAAAAACAGCATAGAGCAATTGTGATTCTACAGTGGGTTAAGAGAACTAATTTACAGGAAAACCAAGCCAAATATTGTAAATTGTATTTGTTGTCCTTATGCAGGTATTAATAAGATAGATCTCTAATCAAACATCATAGTGGAGTTTTGTTTGAGTTAGGATGTCCAGTGGATTTGCCAGAGTAACACTCTAATCTGGTAACTGTAGCAAAACGTAAAGGTGGCTTCTTGGGTTCTCCAACTGAGATTATTCCATTGATAAAATTAAATACATTTTCAGAGGACAGGAAAGGAGGAGAAATTGATTTAGTCAATACCTTGCCTTCATGCTGTCACAAATAAAAAATCCATTTTCCATATGGTTTGATAAGTTTAGAAGATTGATCAGAGCAAGAGTGAAGAGCACAGAAAGCCTTGTTCTTCCACTGAAAAGCACAGAGAAAGTAAGTGAAAGGAAAGCTGCATCAATTTACTTGAGTGAGCTGACTTGCCCAAGCTCTCCTGCACTGATCTTGAGAAATGTTTTCTGTTGCTTTCTATGTACAAAAACCCTCCTGAGGGAAGATCTACTTGTGCCCTATGTTGCTCCTGTTCACTGAGTTGATGGAAAACCTTCAAGTGCCCTTCACCACAGTAGTTTTTAAATCCTAAATACGCAAAGTAATACCTCTGCTTTACATCAGCTGTGCATTTGTTTCCTCTGGCACATTACACAAAAAGAGAACATGATCTGATCTATTTTTGTTCCTATTAACTAATAAACAAGTACCATATTGCTCATGTTACTTGATGTCTCCAGATGGCTCTTTCAAAACTCCATAGTCTCCCTCCAGCTTTTATGATCGTGGCAGGTGTGTACTTTCTAATTGGAGTTTCAGGACCAAAAATTTCAGATGTATCACTTTCTTTCATCCTTTGACCTTCTGATGTTTTTATTTTCCAGTACATGTTTTCTTGCCAGGTTGAAGCTGGCACCTTGTGGTTCATTGCTGCACACCTGCACTGGTAAAACAGACTGAGCTGTTTCATAGAGGAGTTTGTTCAGCTCTGTCCAAAGGAAAAGTGTCTGCATATACTTCTGTTAACTTATTTTAATTTTTACATGCGAAGAGTGTAATCAAGAAAAGACAACACTATCTTATACAGTTAATTGAGACTAGACAGTTTAAAATCCATTTTCTTCTCTTCCATATGTTTTGATGTTCATTCTGCTGAGTAAATGTGTTGTTTAGACAATATGTTGGAAACTTTCAGCTAATGCATCACTCATCCAATTTTTTAACAGAAAATATTAGCCTAGGAGTGATCCTGGAGCAAGAAAGTATGTAGTCTAAATATCAGATCCTATGCTGAATTTACAGGTCAACCAGCTTCATAAAATAATACTTTTAATTCAAATTAAAGCATATTTTTTTCCAAGACTTGAGAGATAATGCACAGTTACATTTTTATGTGGTCATTCACAGGCAGACTTTATCATCTTCCATAAAAAAGTGAGAAGGAATTAATGTTTAAGGGGACCTAAGCCTCTAAATTGCTTAATTTTATACACAAGCTTCTTTTTTATATAAGGCCTGATCTCCTGTATGTTATTTGTCTTGCATCCTGGGAGTAAAAGATAACTGGGAGGAAGTGGGATATTGCATACATTCATACAGTATCTTTTGTTTGAGGACTGTGGCATTTCATTATGGGCTTGCAAGAACTGCAGTAATACATATTGTGGCTCAGATGAGGTCTCCTTAAGTTCATATAGAAGTGGCAAATATTTTCCAGGCACAGTGTCTGGGATTGTCAGAATTTAATGAATGTTTCCTTGAGCAAGAGGCCAAGCGGGATGTTGAACTGTGCCAAGAACCTAACTTTATGTACAGCTCTAAACCTCTGGACACAATGGTCATGTATTTTCTCCTGAGGCAAAGCAACATCATTTTATAGATAGATGTCTTTTATTATTGTAAAACTTTGATTTATGAATTTTAATATTAAAGGAAGCAGTGCTTTCAAGTGAATTGATCTTGAAATAAGCAAATACGTTGTCATTTAACCATATGCTTAATGGTATGCTACTTATAATTGTAATGATTGTTTGCCAAGCATAGTTTCAAATAAAGAAAGAAATGCACAGATGGTTTTCTTATTTATGTGCATTAAAATGCATACAGAATGTTTAGAAATGCAAATCCTTTAAATCAACTACTTGACAAAATCAGGCTTTGTTCCAAGTTGTTGTAATAGAGTCTCTTGCATATAAATAAAAGATTATGTTAGAGAAAGAGATAGAATAAGTCATCTGTATAACAGCAGTCAAGAACTGAGTCTGAAAAGGGTGAAAACACAGGGCTTTTGTAGTACTGAAGAGTTAGAAGGGTTGGAGAACTAAATGGTCTGCAATTATTTCTGTGTCTGATTGTACAGTAGCAGCAAGATTATGTTGATGCATTTGCCCTATTATAGTGACTTAGAGGGAATTTACTTCTTTTAATACCTCAGCACCAGAAGCCAGCATTGCATTATTTTGATTTATAGCATTATTAGTACAGTTTATATTTCAGTGCCCCTTCTTAATCCTTCTATTCATAGTGTTTTACCACTTTCTCTGATATTTCAGCAGTGTCTTCAGAAAGACAGTTTTCTAAGGGAATAGGTGTTAAAACAAAGCTAACTGTGGTTTATAATAATCAAAACATACAAACATGGAGGCATATAGATATGTGGTCCTGTGATGGAAAGCTTGGCTCTTATTGTGGTGGAGTTATTATTTTTCTTTGAAATTCAGAAGGGCACCACAATTGTATCAAAGTCTCAATAACTATGAATGTGTGGTGACCATGGCCCATGATGAAAGGGAGGTTTGAGGAAGCCTATAAAGAAAGACTGGGGAAAAATATGAGAAAATAATATGTGGGAGAGTTGTTCACATTTCTTCTTTCCTGTGATTATAGAAGTCTAGATCCATCTAGGAGAACATACTTGAACTTGAGCTTGGAAGCAGACTCCATGGGGATTAATTTTTCATTCCTTCAGGTTTGGGTTGATCTGAAAAGCAGAGGTAATACCTTATGAGGACAGTGATCAAAACCACATAACAAGTACTTAATTGTCAATAAAATATTCCTCACATTACATATTAAAATATTCCTCACATTTCTGGAAAAAGAACTGTACTAATTTGGACCAAAGGATCGTGTCCCTCTGTACCCTGTTTGTAATAGTAGTCATGAGCATCTCAAGGAGAAGAAGCAAGATTAGGCAGACATTCTTTATTTAGTAGTCCTTTGGACTGCTTACCTCATTGTTATCTGGATCTGTACAGTACCTATCAATAATTTACTTCTGTGAACTTGGCCCTGCATATTCTCCCTCTAAATCTCTCTCAAGAAGCATTTCCTCTTTCTGTTGGATTTGAACCTGGCTACTGGCTTCTTCTCAGTTCTTGTCCTTGGAGAGGGCAGAAGTAGCCAGCCCATGCTAGCACTGATGTTTCTTCTGATCACACAAAACTCTGTTGTTGCTTGTCCAGTCTAAAGAGCCCCAAATTACTTCTTCCTCATCCAGAAGACATTCTGTTCTTTGTACATTTGTTTCAGGCTGGACATCAGGAAGAATTTCTTCACTGACTGGGTGGTCAGACATTGGAATGGGCTGGCCAGGAAGTCATCATCCCTGGAATTGTTCAAGAAACAACTCAGTGTGGGACTTCGTGCTACGGTTTAGGTGAGATGGCGGTGTTTGGTCAAAGGTTGGCCTCAATGATCTTGGAGGTCTTCTCCAACCTAAATGCTTCTATGATTCTTGATTCTATGATCACTAGCACAGCCCACTCTCTCTTACTTGTATTTATTGTACCTTGATTATTTTTTGAGGGACATTGTTTTTCTTTCACCAAGTTTCCAGTATACTTATTCATTCTCAGTTAGATTTCCTTTTTCTACTCTTACATTTCTTAGACTTTTAACATTGGTGTTAAAGCATGCATTTTGGTCCTCTTCACATTCTATTTAATTAGCACACCTATTTTTTTATAGGCCTATTTCTTATCCTTCATGAGTCAGACAATTTAAATGACCTTCTCTGCAAAAGATACTCTTTTATACATGTTAGCTTTTCCCCAACCCTTTGGCTTAAAAGTTCACTAACAAGCTTCTTTAAAGGCTACCAGTCTGGTTCACTTAGAGTTCAGATTAAATACATCCTTCCTGTTTGGCCTTCATCTGCTCCAGGAGCATTCTATGTGAATCATCGATGGGCAATTAATCTCCAGTAAGAAATTTGTTTACAAAATACATTCTCTAAATATACATTTAAACAAAAAACAGGAGAAAATTTTTTAAAATATAGCAGAGTATAGAAATTTCATATTACTTGAAAAAATATTGGTACTACTTTTTAGATATTTTGCATAATATTTCAGAATGTATTAATAAAATTAACCTCTTCTTTATCTAGTTGTGTCACAACAAAACAGTTGTGACAATTTTTCAGTAAGATCAAGACTAACCATAATTGCAACCTCAGTTCTCTCAAAAAACATTTGAGAATGTGAGGTTTAAAAAGATTCACTGTGGTATTTACTGCCATTTTCATTATGCATGGTATAGTCTTGTTCTCATGAAGCATCCAAACAATATATTAGATAAAAATCCTGCCTTTTGAAGAATTATATGCTCTACAATAAAAAGAAGTATTTTATTTGTATTCAGTCATGCCAATATTGAAATAGAATTTCAGTGAACTGTTACTGAATAGCCTTCTTTTTATGGGAGAAGCCCACCTTGCATCAAAGCAAGTGAAATGTCACCTTAGAGATCACTCACTCAGTTTGACAGTGAGCTGGAGTGTAGAGAAAGTCTCAACTAAATGTTTTGCTCACCCTTTTACTGGTAACAGTTTTTCCCCTGTTTAACAAATTTACAAAACTGTATTGGGTCTTCATGTGTCAGAAATTAATGGTCAGTCTCTTGACTTTAAAAAAAACCCCAAACAACAAACAAACCCCCCCAAAAAACAAAGTTGAAAACTGAACCAGGTTTCAACATTTCTGTCTCCTTAATAGTGCTGTTAATTGGATTATTTTCATTGTTTATCCAAGTTAGTACCAGGAAACTAGTTTTTTGAGGCTATAGATGATTGAGAGAAAAAAAATCTCTTCTAGGTTATGACTCAGATTAGGAGCTGAATATTGTCTGATTAACCATTCAAGCCTATTGCTCTCGTCTACAGAGGCATGTAAATGATCGCTGATGTTGGAAGTACAAAGCCAATAACCACAGTAGTTACTCAAGTGTCATTGTTTGCCCTTTGACCTGTTTTTGCACTAATAATGACAATGTTTGGAACAAAAAAAATGACTGGATATGGATATGGAGTGTTTGAAGTTAGGAAATATGCTTTTGTATGTGAAATGAGCACTTCTCAGTAGGGAAATCAATTGCTGAGAGGTAATAAACAAGGAAACCAATAAGAAGGATTTGTTTTTGCTTTTCAGAGGAGGATTGCAATTAAAAGTAGATAATCTTTAATTTTATTATAGAATTACAATGAAAACAGACAATCTTTGTGTCTATTATACAGGATTTATTAATATTCTGTTATCTTACTACATTCTAATTTCTTTCTAACAATTATCTTCTCTTGTCTGAAAAATCTTTCCCTCAGTATGCTTTAGTGGTTATTCAGGCATCTATAGGATTGTTCCCACTTAAACAATACATGCTCTCATCTTTTTTTTTTTTTTTATGAATTAATATAAAATCACAGGAATGTATAAACAAAAATTAACACCATGTCTAAATATTCTTTACATCATATGGTGATAGAGAAACTAATATAAACATGACCCTACAAAGCTGAGGTAAAACACACACTACACATAAATTCTAAAAAAAAATCAGTGAAATCTAATATTTGGAAAATGTGCAGTACAGCCCTACTCTTCAGTACAATAAAACAATAAATCATTTATCTGAGAATCCAAAAATATTTTGTTTCTTTCTAGTTCCAGTTAATTTTACTTTGATATCAAGTTGTCTTTGACAGAATCAAGCTGCATTTCACATTTTATTATATACGTAGACAACTTGTAGAATGAATACTCAAAAATCTGTGTAGTTTGTATATATTATATTACTTATTATATGCGTGGTCAAAAGGGCATAACTCGCAATAATTCTTTCGATGACTGTTTGGAATAATAATTGAAAATTATTGTAATTTTTAATTGAATATTTTATCTCCCTACTTAATAAAAAAAAATCCAGATTTCCCTCTCCCCTGAACTGCTCACTCGTTTCCCTTCTGATTTCCTCTTGGCTTTGGCATACAGTAAGTATATGACAGAAGATGAGATACTTCAGCTATAATAATACTTTTATTATCTAATCCATTTGCCATTTTTCTCTGCAGTAATATTTGAAATAGTTTTACAAAGTAAACTAAAATGTTATTAAGGGTAGATAATATCACTTTCATAGAGCTCCACTCCTTGCTGAAATCATAAAAATAATAACTATATTTTCTCTTAAAGTGTTCTGTTCTATGAACTGTATACAAAGTAGTTCTCTGTTGCTTCAAGCCCATGAGATCTAAAATCCTTACAACATTTGCATAATTTATGACATTATAAGAATCATAAAACATTGCTTTTTGAAAACAAGGACAATATAGATGCAGTTGCTATTATTTGTCTTACAGTTTTGGTGGGGAAACATACTTTCACATTAAAGAAATGTTGACTTTTCACTATAGTAATTGGACAATGGGGAGTAAGGCTTTTATTAAAGTATTCACATGCCATGGCAAATTACATAATTTAAAACATAGTTCTTGAGTTAGACTCACATTCTAGTGGTGACTAAAGTATTTTCTGAGTGGGAGTTAGTGACCTGTGAATTTTTCATTAAGATATCACATATTATCTGAGTTCTGGACGTAGGGTCAATAAACAAGGTCCCGTTGTATTTACAACTGCTTGAGACTTTTTTCTTGTGTAATATGAACAGATGTTTCACCTTTTCCAGACAAAAGATCAAGGCTTATTCTGAAGAGACTTGTAGGGGCTGGAAGGCAGAAGAGAAAAAAGTGTAGATCCAAAAACTAAAATGCACAAGACTTTTAATCCACTAAGAGAGTTATTCGACAGGATCTTTGTTGGTACTCCTAGCAAAAAGATTTCCATCAATGGAAAACTGATAAAAGACCCTGCCTAGGTGGCTGGGTCTGCCTAGGTACTGCCCACTAGGCTGTCAAGTCTACACAATGCAAAGCAATTCAGATCCCATTAACAGGAAAACACCATTAATGTAGACTCTCTTAAATAAGGAATAAGTTAATAGATTTACCATATCACAGATCTATTTGGAATTAAAGTATATTTCCAAGAATGAAGTGCTGTAGTGACACTGATCACCACAAACATAGTATCTGAGTCCTGCTCTGTTATGCTATACAAGTACGATCAAAGGACAGTCCCTCATGAGAACCTAAGAACAAATATGCATCTCAGGTGCTTCATGGGCTCACTGTTTGTCTGTTTTCACACAGCAGTTTTAAAATTCAAAAGCCTTAAAATATGTTTTAAACAGCCACTCCTACTCAGAAAGATATGCTTCCCTAACACTTCTTCTTCAACTGAATTTATATCATAAACAATCTTCTTGTGCCATAAAGAACAGCCTTTCAATCAATGGAGGTAAGTTTTCTCTGGGCTATAGCTCTACAGAATGTACTTCTTACCTCTTAAAAAAAACGTATTTCCTTGAGGTTTTGTGCTCATTTCCGAGAAAACTGGGTGTCGGCTGTCCCTGGATGATAGACAACCATGTAGATAAAGCATTAATATAAGCCTTGCAAAGAAAATATTGCAAGAAACTGATATTAAAAGAAAATATTGCAAGAAACTGAGAATTACAATAATTTGCTTGGGCATTTATACTGCATTGCTCATCTGTAGTTTTCAAAGGCGGGTGAGCAATACCTGTGTTTAACATAAGTGGAGTCAGCACAATGAAATTCCTTGTATGAAAATCACAGAAAGTTCATATGGACTGGAATAGTCATGGAATGGCATGAGAGACAAGATCTCTATACATCATAGGTGATTTCCCTATGGTCACTTGAGAAGTCTGGCACACAACCAGAGAGAACCTCTTGGTTTCTCATCTGACAATCTATTTTTGAACTGAAGAAGGGTATTGCCCACAGTTCTTTATTTGAAAGTCATTATAATACGAAATGGATATGTTTCTTTGACAATAGGTATAACGAATGTGATACTGAATGACAAAATCACTGTTCCTAGTAATGAACTGACAGTGACACTCGAACTTCAGCTGAAATTTTGGGTTTGGTCTGATACAAAGTGAAAGTGAGGAAGTGGAAGAAATCCAGCTCAATAGGAAATGAAGCAAAATGTTTAGGTAACTGAACAAATATTCACAGAAGAAAAAATTCTTATTTTGTTCTGTCAAGCTGACAATCCTCCTACCCTGGTGATACAACATTTTGTAAAGGGCAAATGACACAGGCAAGCCAAAGCTGAATTAGTTTTATACATAATATTGCTTCTTGGAGTAACAACCAAACCTATTAGGCAGCCAACTTAGGGGGAAAATGTATGTGGAAAGAAAGAGACAATACCACTGGGCCTTGTATTTTATCTTATACCTTCCATTATGTCACTAAGGTGTCCGTCATTATTACCACCAATGATTACTTGGAATGAAAATGGATTGAAGACCCATTTTTAGCTTTCCTTAGTAGAATACAGGTTGACTCTCCCCAGATTTTATTCCCTTGTAATTAGTTTGTGTCCATGGTAATCATGTCTTTCCAACTAAAAATTGATTTACAATCCTACCGTCAAGCATGTCTTTACCCTGATAGCAGTAACTAATAACAGTGGGCAAGAGACTCAGATGCAGGATGCTATTTTGTACACCTGAAACTATTTATTTTTTCTTCATTTCTGTGACTGCATGGGGAGAAAAAGCACTCTGTTATGATGGGGTCACAATATTTTTTACATTAAACCTTTCGCATTTCGTTGTACTAGAAATGCTATCTATTCTGAAACATCTAATGAATGTTCAATAAAGTTATATTTCATTGTAATTCTATTTTCTAGCACACTCTTTATCTCAATAAACAACTCTTCATCCTGTCTCTGGGCACTGGAGGCCTAGTCACATTGCCAAAAGAAGCTGTATGATAAATGATGAGGATGCCACTCAGCAAGTATTTCCATTTTTCATCTCTCATTAAATAAAAAGTCTCAATGAAAGATTTGAGCATAGCTGCAACTGCCGCATGTGATATCTGTTAAAATATGATAAATTGACAATTTTACCCTAGCTTCCTAACAGTTTGGACTGAACAACTAGAGGAAGGCCTTGTTTTCTTAGGATTTACCATCACGTTTGTGAGGTAAAATGTGTTCACTGTAATCTCTTTCATTGAGGTTTGAGACAAGAGCTGTTTCAGAAGCCAGTGCTTAGCATTTTAGCTCAAGTTACTGCTTTTCTGACTAATCTGCTCGACAGTGGGCAGTGCAGGAGACTGTACGTTGTCACTTGCTGTGCCTGGGTGTCTGAGGGGTGCAGGCTCAATGTTAGTTTACTTCCCTTTCTCCTAAATATTTTAACATGTGGCTGAAATGAATTTCTGTGCTACAATAACACTGTGGCCATTCAGTGTATAATGGGGAATTCTTGGGCAACTGTGTCTCCACCATGCTCTGCCTTACAAAGCTTTGCTGACTCTGAATTCTACAAGTTTATAAGGTCTTGCACAGGATGCATTTGTAAGGAAAATGCATCTTCTATGGCTTGTCATTCCCCTCCCCCCCATGTTAACACTTTGAATTGTTTCCTAACTTGCAGAAAACTGTAGTTGATTAATAATTAAATATTTTCAGGTAGAATCTTTGCTCATCCATGAGGTGTTCAGTCTTTAGAAGCGCATGAATTGCTTATTTCCTAAATATTGGTTGAAAGTGCTTAGGAGAAGAAGAGAAGATAAATATCACAGACATTTGAAACTACATGGGGAATTGCAGGCAGGGAAATTGAAACTTACAGATTGCATACTTGATTGAGATGCTGGAGGCCCTTTTTAAGTCATTAAGCTGTATCATTCTTCCATTTAGTGTAATTTATTTTCTCTCTCTTGAATCTTTGCAGATAGATTTATTAAGATACTGTATCTATTCTAAAATAGGTACACATTTATCTGCAGTAAAATTGCATTTGCCATATAGTAGTCCAGGTACTTAATATAAATTACATATTCCATCTGGTTTTTATTGCACACAACCCAAGTAATTTGTAGTGTTGCTCTGGTAATTCTAAACCTGGAGTTTTAATTTTTTGGTTTTTAATTTTTTTTTTTTTAACCATTTAAAAAAACCCTTGTTCTTTAAAATCACACCATACAGAGTTTTCTGTAAAACAGGAGTGGAGAGGAGTGATTTGTAATTACATGACTGTAATTGTAGGTAGTAGTTTAAATTTTAGAACACATTAGTTACTAATAAACTTACGGCCTCCTGTTGAGTTTTTGAATATCCTGTTAAGCTAGCAATCAATGCCCTGTTTTAGTCTTAAGGTATCTCAAAATACAAACAGTAAGTCTTCCCTGGTCAGTTTTGTCTTTGAAAGCATGAAAACCTCATTCAAACACATACAAGATTCAAAATGTAAAAAAGTAATACTCTATCCTAACTCAGTCTATAGTGAAAATATCTCTTAGGGAGTATAGAGTCAGTAGAGACTTATGATCAGTAGTAGAGTAGCTACTGATGTTGACATTTTACTTTTTCTGAAGGGACTTTTAATAAAATATATGTAAAATACTTTAGAGAAGCTGATACATCAATGAGTTACGTATTCATTGTCTGCTAAAGTAGGAAATGTTATGTTTATTGACTCATCAGGCACATTTCTCTAGACATATTAGAATTTCTACACTGAAAAAGGATGACATGCATTCAGCAACTGTGTCCTCCCTTTATTTGCAAGACCATTCAAGAATCACACTAGTTTAGATACTCCTTGCTAAGCTTTCAGATTTTCACTAATGTTATTGTATATCCACATCAAAAAGATATTATTCTAGCAATGTATAAAACTACTGTGTACATTTTCTTAGAACTAAGTATCCTGAATGTATCAACTCTGTCAATCTTCCCTCATTTTACTATATACAAACGAGTTATAGCACTAACAAGTTCTGCCTTTACAGTTATAGCTGCTGGTAACTGTTATGGTTTAGCTGGAAAGACACCAGAGTCTCTTGACTAGCATTATATTTCTCAGTGTCCCCAGTTTTCCTCAAGACGTCAAGATAATCTTCATCATAAACATCATCTTTAACAAGTCTTTCATTGTATCTCATAAATGTACAGACTGTAACAATAAACTTCAGACAAAACCTGTGAAAAACATGTAAAAATATATCACACTCCTATTAACTTTGTCATCACTCATTTACTATTTCAGTAATGTTCTTTTACCATACCAATAGTGAATATATTACCTTCTGGAAAATGGTTAACTGTTTAATAGCAGCTTACTACCTTTATTTTCTATTAAGCCTTTGTGTTTGTTAGAGTATCTCAGAAATAGAAAAGAAAAGATTATTTCTAAAATATCTTTATATACCTTTCCCTAGACTTGAGTGAACTCTTGCAAATTAACTGAAAATGGTGTTCAAATTCAGGCTATCTACCTGTGGATTCTTCTGTAATTTTCTTGTATCTTCAGTGTCTTCTTAAATGTAATTTAGAATAAAATTATACTTCTGTTTATAATGCCTGAAAAGTTAGGATTTATGCCAATGTTAATATTACAACAGCAGAAGTCTAAACAGCAAGATAATGGAAGATCAAAGGATCCTAGCTTTACCAGATCCTGAACTGGCAAAATGTTTGCTAAATTGACTCTTAAGCAGTATAAATTGTCACCTTGGATTCCTGTTTGATGAAATTCAATCTAAGATATTGCTGGTTCTGCACCCAAGACTTGAATCATACCTTGAGAGGTTATGTAGTTCTAAAGCAGAATTAACTGTATCTCCATTTTTTATGAAATATTCTCTATATTTTATGAATATAATTTACTCACCTAACTATCAAAAATGTGTGTTCTAATGCTTTACTGATTTTAATGTGAAAGTGTGTAGGAAGGAAAGGATGCTTCAGTAATTTTTTCTTGTCCCACATGCCCTGAGAACATAAGTAGTGCTTCACTGCATTGGAGAAAGGCTATTTAGGGAGAACACATCAGCATAGTTGCTTTCTATGCCCTTGCACTTCACTAGCACCCAGACCTGTCAGAGTTTTCATTATTAATTCTACAACCCCTTAAAGGGTTTGGTCCTTTTGTTATCTGGTTATGGATCCATATATTTCTCTCATCCTCTTTTAAAAGTGCAGGTGACATCTTCCTCCTCAGTATCCTGTTGCAGCAAGTTCCAGAAGGTGACTGTCTGTTGCATAAAGTACTTATTTTTATTAATATTAAATTTCTCATAGTACTTTAATCTTATTTCCCCTGTTTCTGTGGACTTTTATGGAAAAGTGTTGTGCATTTGATTTATGACATGGATTATTGTGTTTGTGATAGGGATGGTAATTTTCAAGTGTTTCTCCTTTTTTTTTTTCCCTGTACTTTGAATAGTGCAGGACTGTAAGGACTTGTATAATTATTCTGTCTTTCAAAAATACTGATGCAATACTTTCTCTTCTCCTGATAATTTTTTCAGTTCTGTTTTGGTTATGCAAACATAGTACCTCATACCTGGCCTGAAACAAAGCCTCTGTGCTTGAAGCCATGGCAATGCTAAGTAAAGCAGAGGGCTCTTTCTATTTCTGCCTCAGCCCGTTTGCCTGGTCTCTCTTACACTTCAACTACTTTGAGAATTTTTATATCCACAATCTAGAAATTTCATCAGTCAAATTATCTTTCAGAAAACCACCTTGAGGCAGTTTCAGTAGCTTTAGTTAAGATTTATGGTTTCTCTACTGTCTCTGCAAAAGAAGTAAATAGTTTGGCTTGACTTGTATTCTTTATTATTGTGTTAGTTATTACAAATTCCTTTCTTTTTTCCAAATAGTCACAAATTGTTCCAAAATTTTGCCAGATTTATTGAGTTGTGTAGAATCTGATTCAATCAAATAATGAGATATTTATGACTTTAGTTAATTGTCTCAGAATTATACATGAGAACATAAGTAAACTTCTCATCATTGCCAGTAAATTAGGGGTTTTTTGGATTTGCCTACTAGTCTCAGCATGTCCACATAAGGAGAAGTTTAGGCACATGCAAGAGTGTAGATTTAGATTTAGTATTCTTTTCCTGGTAGAAATACAGCATCATTCTTCAGCAGAATTTGTTCTAAATGTACTGCAGTTTCAGCAGATCTGGGTAGCTGAAACTGTAGTTGAGTGTCAACACAGAGACAAGGACAGAAAGCAAAGACCTCAAATTCACTGGTACTAGTCAGCAAATTCCCGCTTCTTTCCTTCCTCAGGAGCAAGGATGTGCCTATTCAGAAGCAGCAGTATGCTCCTGTTCTCAGCTGCCACTCTATTACACATTTCCTGGTTTGGCAATAACATTCCCGTAACTGATGTAAGACTGGAATAAGAGAATGCTGGACGTGCTTGTCCTATGTTCTAAACACAGCAAAAAAATCACTGTCTGAATACCAGACTGACACTGTTATCTTTGCTTAAACAGTTTGTTTTCCATATTAAGGGAAATGGGTCCAAACAAACAACCGAATAAAAAAGGGAGTGAAAAATGATCTCACATATGCTAAACTGAAATATTTAAGATGGAAAGTTCCATTTCATAAAGGGAAAATATATGCATGAAATTTTTATACTTACATCACTTTTGTTCCAGTTCTCAAAATAAAGTCGTTCAGTGCATTTGATGAGAGTCTCAAAGCAAAAAAAACACACAAGGGAAAAGTGGAAAAATTCATGCTGAGCATTATTTGTGTTATACAAAAGACTATAATGTTACTGAGATTTTCTTCTAGCCTAGAATCTAAAACAAGAAATCAAGACAGAGATCCTATGATGGTCTTCAATCCTTTATCTTTGTTCAATTACAAGTAATTTTTAGCAAATGCTTGAAAAAGAGCAATGACAATGTTTCAAATGATAAATTCCCAGTTCCTTTTGTAATGCTGAAATAGTATTGTTTATGTCATATTTAGTTGTACAAAAATTCAGTGTGGGACTGAAGAAAATTCACCAGCATGTCAGCATAAGAAACTGCAAACATCCCTGAACTTCAAAAAGGAAATGGAAATCAATTACAATAGAAATCAACTGAAATTAACCTGTGAATGCTGGAATCCACACCAGGTTAAAGAACTTGTGGTCTTCTGAAAAGTACTGTCTGAAGCTAAGGGTAGAAAAGTGGACAGAAGTGTTGCCTTCTCAGAAATTTTGTCTTGTTTTGAGTGTATTTTTGGGAGGAGGGACACATCTTTCTGTTTAGGTCAATAAAAAATTGTTCCTAATAGGAGTATGTGGTTGCACAGTGCTTATTTGTGCTTCTCATATAAAGATCTATTATTGTTGCCAGCTTGTGTAAAGGAATACAAAGCATTTTTTAAAATACCAATAAAAGTACCCTGTCATTTCTCCAAGAAAGTATTGTGCTTTCTTTTAAATAAGAAATTGTCTGAACTATCTGAAAATGAACATCATTGAACATTTCTACAAAACAGAACATCAGTTTTCAAATATATCTATCTTTCTCTGACATTTCTCCTTTCCTCTTGCTAAAGGCTATATTACTTTGGAATTTATCCAGTGCACTGTGTCTTCTTAAATTTGCCCATTACCTTCAACATTATTATTCTTGCAACTGTTTCTGATATCAGTTGTGCCAAGAATTCGGTGCAGTGCAACTGTGTTGCCACAGAGGTTTCTCCCCTCGTGATTTTAACTGGCATAAGTTGTATTAGGGATTTATTTTTATTTCTGTGAAGATAAAGAGTGGATCTTCTGGAATAACTTTTTCTCTTTCTTGGATATTCGGTTTCTAATTTTTGATGCCATAGCTTCGGGGTTCCTGAGTGAAACTCTGACTGGCATTTTCAGTGATGGCGCCTTTCTCCATAGAGCCTTAGAAAAAACTCAGCTTGGAAGGGAATTCGGATTGTCTCTGGTACAACTTGTTCAAAGCAGGGACAGCTGTGAAATCAGACCAAGTTTCTCAGGGTTTTACTCTCCCTTCCCTCATTGACATAATTATTGTAATAGATTCCAGTGATTTTATTATATTTATTTTCCAGGCAATCTTAATATAATTTTTGGTTTCAAAATTTGAAAATACCTTATAATCACCGATGATGGTCCAGTTGTTCAAAAAGGTTTTAGCTAGGGGATTAATTTCTTATGGACTGTTAGCTTACATAGCACTGGTCACTAGTTGTTGATCACGCAAGGTATTTCTAAGTGTGAGTAATCTCATCACTTGGATTGCTTTGTGCGTAACAGGAAAATCTCAAGGTACCACAGTAAAGTGATTGCAATTTGAAGTGCATGTGACTGCTCAAAAGCACAAAATTAAACATATAAATCAAAATTAGACACATGAATGGGCACAAAAATCTTCTGCAGTATCCTTTCTTATAATACTACACTAAAAAAATTCTCATCTGTTTTTCACTAAATAAAGTTGTGTATATTTAATAAAAGATAATTCCAGTCATGAGTTAAATTGGATATTGTGATCCCCCATAAATTATAGATGAAAAAGGTACTGTCTCTGCAAGAAGGAGAAAGAGGGAAGAAATAAATATTTAAACCAGTTGTCGAGTTACTTTTTAGTGGCAAGGGTCACATTTTTACATAAGTGAATGTTTAGCCTATAACGAGGACAGGAGTCCAGTGCATGAGTTCTAATTAAAATCACTGGTGTGATGTTTCTCTCCTGGTCAGAAGGCATTGATTTCATGACAGTAGAGGAAACAAAGACATGACTGAAGTCTTTCAGAGAAGGGTACCATCTATTCACTTCTGTACCACATAGTTCTGAAAGCTTGGGGAAAAAAAATAATATTTTGTCTTCTGTAGGGGTTATGTTGGGGTGGGTTTTTTTTTGTTTGTTTTCCTTCTGTGTTTGAGACTGACTCCTTTATGCAGAAAAGGTTTTAATTCCAAGCTATGTTACAACCTCCTTAAAATGGGTCTTGATAATGAAAGCGCTGAGCCATGTTTGCAGCTTGCCAAAATGGCACACTGTCACTATAAAAGCTGTACTGTGAAGTGACAAAAGAAAGACAATATATAGTACAATTTTAAAAATTGTAAAAATAATGCAAAACAAGGGCAGGGAATTTGTCAAATAAACCTGGCATGATCTAATCCTCTTTGCGCAGTGTTTAATTTTCAGATGCCTGATCTATGTAACAAAACAAGTTAGGAGGCCCTCTACTAACACAAATTACAGTAACTGAAAGAAGGCTTTAACTCCTGCCCCTTTTAAATTGTGGGTTTTTTCTATTTATACAGGCCCTTCCTGGATCACTTACTATACATTATAATTATTGTTTAGTAGCATCGCAGGGAGTAAACCTGCTAGAACTGAAATATGCTCATTCGATCTCTCTCCTTAAGTGGTGTCTCTTGATAGCTAATTTTGAAATGGGAACTGACAGCTCATCTCTTTGTCTCCCCTAATCCAATCCTTTTCTTCTTTCTTAAGCTGCTGTTCAGAGGAAATTGCATTTTGCTGTAGTTTTGATGTTTTGCGAAGCTGTGTTGCAGGTAAAGGGCTAATTGGTGGTACAGAAGCAAGGTTGTGCCCTCATAAAAAGGCAGCGTCAATTTTGTTTGTATCAAAGTGAGCTCCGTAGCAGTTGCATGAGGGCACATAGAACTGATGGTTAGATTTTAATTTTAGTTACTTAAATGTTGAGGTGTTGATAAGACTAGTGATATCTTGTACAAAAAAGGAAACTTTGCACTGCAGATTTGGATAAAACAAAATAAGTTAATGACGCCTCGTCTGGTGGCATTTTGTCCTTTACAACCTAATTTCCTAATGCCTTGCTTCTTTTCCTACACAAATTTAGCACCCCAAAATATACAAGTTATCATTCCAACTTGAAAAATAATTACTAAAAAACAATTTAAGCCTAGTATATACATATATATTTAATGCACGGAAATGAGCTTTATATTTTAAGCATGTAAATAGGCAGTCTGCATCAACCCTGCACAACTGAAGTACCACAGTTAGGTGTGTAGTAACTATGGGTGCTCTTTCTAATCAATGGGGAGAAAGTGGCTCCTGATGAAAAGCATTTATCTTCTTCGTATCTGAGCTACCTTCATAGACCTGCCTCCACCTACAGACAATTGATACAGTCCAATTTCAGTAACACCCACAAAAAATATGCATGGCATATGATGGATTTGTCTCATGTTGTTGAACTGAGTTGCAGAAGAGTGTTGTAGAGCAGAGGAAAGGGAGAAACTGTTTCGCAGAACCAAATATTAACCTGGGGAAAAAAAGGAACCTAAACTGGGCTAAAAGAATTTCAGTGAGTATTTTCACAAGTGCAGCAGTTTGATTCTGATCGTGTTTCAAAGATTTTAATGAGGATCAGTGTAGATACTAGATTGCTTTCCTCTTAGTTATGTTTATAAATCTCTGTGAAAAGCAGGACAAGGAGCTGGTGATGTTGGAACAATTATAACCTTTGTGAGGGCTTATTGAATGCAGCAGTGACAATGCAGCAGTATATATTCTGTTGTGTTTGAACCAATTTTCCTTTTTCACCTTTTCTTATTTCAAAGGAAAAAGATATCATGTCCTAAAGCAGCTGCAGCTGTGGGGTTTGGGGGGTTTTGTTTGCTTTTTTTTTCTTTTACTTTAATGTGTAAATTAATAAAAGCATTTTTAATTACTTTATTTGTTCTTTACAAAGTCAACTCTCATGAGGTTGAAAGCAAATAACTTTTTCAGCGTCTTTATAACCACAAAGCCCTTTGTGCTGGGTTCATTGCAAGCTGATGCTGATTATATGTGTGATGCAATGATTTGAGTTCTCAAATCTAGCTCATTTAGAATCCTTAGAAAAGGTTCTTCAGTAGGAATAACTGTATAATAAGGCTGTGGAGACTGTAATAATTGGAATGTGTTCCCTGATTCTTTCCCACTGGTGATTAATCTCCCCTGCATTCAGCTGAATTTGAGACTGTGCAGCGAAGTACTGATTACACTTCCTTTTACTACTAAGAAAAGAGTAATTTTGTTATCTTTAAAGTGAAAAAATGAAAAGAGTTCTACACAGTGCTAAACCAAACACCACAAATCTCTAGATTCTTATACTTACATTTGGGAAAATAAAAATTAATAGATTCCACTGAGATTGCAAAAGCCTTCCACAAACTTGAAAGACGGAAACCAGTTACAGGAGTATAATTATTATGCATTATTATTTTTAATAGACTAATTACTTCTGTTTCCTTTTAAGGCTGTTTTTTTTTCATCTTCAGTATGGCCCACACGTGTATGTGTGTGATTTGCAATATAGAGCAAGGGTGTTTCTCACTGCCAGCAGAGAAGTAGGCCGTCTCATCAGTTCTCCTGTGTACACAAAGGGACAGATTGCTGTAGACTGTGACTGTCGAATCCTACCTGCAGGAAAAGGCTCCCTTTTTATAGATTTTTTTTTTCCTTGTCTTATAGCCAATTTCCCTGATCAGTTCCCAGAATGGTTTCTTTTAAAAACATTGATTCCAAATATGCATCAAGTGTCCTGTGCCTCCACACTCCCTTAGTGCAGTAAGAGAAGCTCATAAGTCATTTTGGACAATTTATATAATGTGTGGCAGGATGTGTACACTATGATATGCTCCTCTTTTTTTACATTTTTTTCCCAATTATAATTTGCTCCACTCTTTTGTAGTGAAATGTGAGACTCTTTTTCCCAGAGAACAATATATGACTGATGTGAAAAATAGGTGGAGCTCAGATGCTGCCAAAATGGCATCACATTGATACCTGCAGACACAAGGCAAGGCACCATTATAGCTGTGTCTTTTCATTTTTCTTAAGTCAGCTACAGATATTTTTTAAAATTTTTACATTAAAACACAGAGAATTGGAGTTTGATTTTTAGTTCTATATTTATGAAGAAAATTAAATCCATTTAATTTGCACAAGTATAAGTTATACTTCTTCACAAAATCCTAGCAACTTCAAAGAGAGACTGTGTTCAACACAATGACCTTGGAATCAGAGAAAATTGGCAACCAAATCCAGGAAACCAATGGTGAGAATTCTCATTTGTTGCAGGGATAATACAAATGTATGCAACAACTTCCTGGAAGGTCAAGACTTCTGTATTTTTCCTACACCTATTTCTGTAAAACTGTTACTGGTTGGATTCAGAATAGATCTACTGGGACTTTGTTTGATCTAGGTCTTCAGTGATTAGCTATTAACTTTTTTGTTACTTTTTTGAGTTATCTGTGAAACTGTGACTTTGGCTTATATTGTACTAGGAAAAGTGTGTTCTTTCTGAAGTTCATGTTGTATTGTCTTTCTGCTGTAGCTGATACAATGTAGGTTTATCTTCATTCCTGTTTTTCTTTGTTTAATTTCTTGCTGCATTATTTTCTATTTTGCAATGTTGTCTGTTTGATTTTGATTTCTTCCAAACCCTTTCTTACTACTTTGTGTAAACAAGAAAACAAACTTTGCATTCAACAGGTAGGGCACTGAGATATCATATGGAATATCACAGATTCATTAGTCGTTACACAGGTAAAGTACACCCTGATTATACTTTCTTTTAGCATTTATAAATCTTTTTCCTGATAATGTAATGCCAAGACTATTAATACTAAATCTGTGCTAAAATACGCAGGAGTATTAGTTTGGTCCAGGCAGAAAGGGTACATATTTATTTTTTACTTTAATTTTTGGTTAAATGTAGCATGCTGCCTGTATAATTATATTTTTGTTTCAAATCATCGCAAGAAAATGAGAAATACCTAATATGGCGTGAAATCATTTGGTGCCAAGAGGTGATAACAATTATTTGTAGAAACAGCTTATATTAAGTTAAACCATCAAAAGTTTTTGAGCTAATGACAAGAGTTTATCATCAATTGGTGCAATATACCCCATGATGCAACAGCATCTAACCTTTTGGCATACTTTCTGGAGTCATTAAGGTGTTTAATTCAAAAGGTAACTTCTTGGGTTAGGCTGAGGTAGTTTTTCAACAATTCCTTATTAAAATATTTATTGTTGTCTCTGTATCTAGTTTATGAAATTCAATATAAACATGGTAAAATGATTTCTGGCTAATTTTCCGTTTCTTGTCTCAGAAGACAGTAACTGAGCCACACAACAATGCAGGTCACAAGACTCTTTTTATGTACTGCATTTTTAACTCCTCTTACTTTCCTAGCTGAAATGCACAGACCATTGGCATGGTGGCATTTCCTCTCCTTTTCCCTTGCTAATCATAGTGTTCCTGTGGAACGGATAGCAAAAGTGGGAGGGAGCACTTCCTTACCTACTCACAGCTTTTCTATTGTGTGTAGGAAATTAAAACATGAAGTCACTGTTGAGAAAATAATTGGCTTGGTACGGCAGCAAGACAAGCAAATGATTCTGAGGACTCTCAGTTACATTTAATAAGGTTTACGCTTCAGAATATTCCTGCAGTTCAACATTAATGATGGAAATCTACAATTAAGAGATCAGAAATTCATAACAAGGAATATAGTCTTTAAAAATAAGAAGTTCTAGTAAAGATCCTTTCCAGGTCATCTAAAATAACATATTATTCATTTTTGTAGTGGTGTGGAAAACAAAGTCTGATGAAGATCATTGCACATATTCTGCCTTTTATTTTTTTTTTTACTAAGGAAATGTACCAAAAATGTTAGAAGCTCTTTAGACTCAGCATTTTAATTTTACTTTTGATCAGCATGACCTAATTGAAGGTGAAAGTAAAACTACTAAAAAAATTAGAGGAAATTGCTGGAGGAATTGTGAAATATTTAAGAAGGTTAGATGCTCAGGAAATATCCTACTGGCTCAGCATGATATTAAAATGGTCATTGCATGCATTCTTTTCTAATCACATGTAACACCATAATCATTATTTGTTTTGAGACATCTCACAATCAGAACCGTTGTTTTATTGTGCCAAGTACACATGCAGATAAGGATGAGATCTGCCCAAGTTGCCTCATCTTTAATTTGATTGTCAATACCTGTTATGTTTCTTTAAGTTTTTCTTCAGTGTAGGGGCATTAATTTTTCTCAGTTTTAATTCTAAAATTTCAGTTCAATAAAAACCTTTTAGCTTTGGAACATTTCAGTATAGAAACACTATAATAGTTATATATAAATGCCTTTGGGTTTTCTGCTGTAACTGCAGCAAAGTTTTCTAGTTTTCAGAAATTGCCAGAAGCAGAGGGAATAAAGATCGTTTATAGTTTTGATAACCCTCATCGTCATCCCTCTACGGCTACAAGGATGTGTTTATTTATATGTGCTCCACTTTTTTTCTCTGCTCTATGCCAAATTTTACTCCTCAAAACAGCCATTTCATTTTCAAAGAGAGATCTCAGGAAATCAAAACATTTTTTTATAGTTGACCTACAGTGCTTATAAATCAGGATCACCCAAGCAACGAAGAAGAGAGAGAAATGTGTACATTAAAAATGGAACTCTATAAAAATAGAGCTAAAACATCCATCGGTACAAGAAGTCCTTAAAATATGGGAAACATGAATAATGTAGATCTCTGTTGGACTCAATATGCTCAAAACAGAGGGTAGGAATCATTTTGCCAGTACTGTGGGCCATAAAACTAAGGAAGAACATAAAAGAAATTGCTTGTTCATTTTCATCAAACAGGTTAGTGAGAGAACTTACCCAGTTTTGAATTTTTCATACATCTCATGCTTGAGATAGAGTCAATTGTAAGACAATAAAGTTAAATGGAGAAGTTGGTTCTGTAGAGAATATTCAAGTCCACAGAGTCCTGCTTTTTGTTCTTGATTTTGCTGCTGATCAACACTCTGCTGTTATGGGAACATTAGACCTTGTTGCTTGTGCTAATGCTCATTCACCCTGTGGCATTATTTTTTCCCTGCTTGGCAGGCGATTGCACCCACCTTTACAGAACACAGCACAAAAGTGTGCTTGAGTGTTTGAAATCTATGCTAGTTTGAAGGAATTTGTCCTATTCCTATAAGCATAACACCCTCTAAGACTCCTTCTCCCTCTTCCTCCCTGAAAAGCAGCAGTAGGTGGTTATGGCACTGGGCAATTGTACTTTCAGGAGAATGTAATGCCAGTGAGGTGACCATGCTCTTCTACGCTGAGAGAGGCATGTTTTCCTTCTGCATGATATATTCTGTCTTGGTCAAGCAAGGTTAGAGTTTGAACAGCTTCCAGATTAGGCTTTAACTGGCCCAGACTAGGGGCTACTATAGCAAAGGATTCCATGCTGGAGGACTGACTGCCTAGCCACTCCTTAGGGTCTAGGACCCTTTTTTCTGACAATGCTGCTCTTGAGCTGTGCTGTGCTAGTCAGCAGAAGGCAATAGAAGTGAGAGTTGCTAATTCTCTTTCTGCAGCTGCATGAGAGCGAGAATTATTCTCTTCACTGACTTATCTGTGTTAACTGGAGAGAAGTGCCATGATTGTCTGAGACCTGCCAGTACCAACCACTCAGTGCTTGGATGCTGCTTCTGAACTCAAAAGCATACAATTGTCCTTCCTCTCCCTCTCCATTTAACCTTCTGCTACTAAAAGCATAGCAGCAGGACCCAGCTCAAAGTACTTTGCATGGATTTTGTAAGACCTTTTGTGGAGTGGACCAATTATGGCTGCAGGTAGATTGCCCTTCCTTCAGAATCCATTTGCATATTTTGCCCCTTTTATCACACCCTGACTCCAGAGCTAGTACTGTACATAGTAAATAATCTGGTTTTGAGAGAGCATTATGTCTGTAACAGGCATGTGATGGGAGGGCAAAAGGTCAAATATTTAAGTTTTGTGTAGTTGGCAACACAAAATAAGCCAAACTTCAAGGCTTAGCAGAACTTCTAAAAATTAACTTTGGAAGTCAGACATTCTATTAGAGCAATCAGTGTGAGACTGGATGCCAGTAATAACAATGTTCGCTGTATGAATTTAAAATCAAGTAGTCATGATTTATTTTCAGGAAGACTTAATGCCTAATAATTCAATTCACTCTCATCAAAAAATGAGATAATTGTCTCTAATTCTCTCTTCTGGTGCTATGATTTTGTTACTGTATAGGGACTATATATTCCTATAACAAGTCATTGTTAAATACTAATCAGATCACATATGACAGTTTCCATGACAGTCTAATCAAACATCATCTCTTAAGTCAGAAATACAAAATAATTCAAACTATTTGTTTAAATTGCTTATATGTTAATAAATCAAATGCCTTTCCCAAGGTAGTGATTAATTTAGTCAATATTCTTCTGTCATGTATGGACACATACATCCACACAGATTCACTTTCTAATAAAGTTAAACTTCTCCTGTAAATATCATCAAAGTAAAAAAAAACACCCAACTTTGTCAAGCAATATTATATTAAGCATTCCACACGATCATATAATTTTTGCTGAGCATTTAGTTTCCCATTTCCACCATGTAGGAATTGTTGCTTTAATTATGAATTCTTTTAAGTTACTATATTTTATAATGTATATCCTGTGACATTTAAATAATTAAAATATATAAATTAATTAAATATAACCCAGCTTTTTAGTTCTTAATAATCTTAATATCTACTAATTAATTTTTACATATTCTTTTTGGGTCTCAAGTTCACTACTGTAATGATATTGCATACTTCAATGATAAGCATGTAGTACAAAATTCGAGAAAAATACTCTCAGTTAAAGAACATTATATATTCTACTGTTAAGTGGTTAATGCTCAGTCGCATTCTGGATTTACTGTTGGAGTATATATTTCCTAAGGAGAGATGGTTTTTTTCACAGTTATTACATGATGCAGATTAAAAAATATTAAAGTGGGTAAAAGAGTTTACATGAAAAAATTTAAATTCTCTTGACAGCCTGACTAAGGCAAAGTTTTTCATATAGAATCCTGATCTTACATCGTATCTTTCGTAGCTACTTCAGCTGCTGCATCTCATTGGGTTTTGCTTCATGTAGGTTGAAATTATACAGAAAAGACCAGTCTTCTTTTGCCAACAACAGTTGCAAGAAAGTCTTTCCTAAGTGAGGGCATTTAGAGACAACATAATCCTCTTTGAAAGAACACTGTGTTTTTTTCGAAAGTTCTACATTTCTTCCCAGCCCTTCACAACGTCCAGAAAGGAAAAATCCCTTCAAACTTGACCATTTCAGGAGGAAGTTTGAGATTATAAACTAATTCTTGAAGTTTGCATATGGACACATCAGGTCTCCAAATCACCTGATATCGATGTTGTTCTTTCTTTCTGGCATAGTTATATGTTTAAGAATAATTGGTTAAAGCCTGCAACCATAATGTTTCTAGTTATTCCTGGTTTCTCTTTAAAGAACATGAAGTCAAAATGCCCCAAAAAAGATCTAATGACATTCTCCTTTGGCTAGTGGTGTGAGAATGGTACAAAAATAGAGTTTATTACATTGGTTTTGCAGAATTTGTTTGAAAAGTAGAAAATAGATTCATACTCATAGAATCATTGGGGTTGGAAAAGACCTCTGGAGATCATCTAGTCCAGCTTGCCTTCTCTATTCAGGCAGGGTCAGCTAGAGGAGATTGCTGAGGACTGTGTCCAGTCAGATTTTGACTCTTAAATTAAACAGTTATTTTCATTTTGGAAGTATTGGATTGTCACAGGAAACTTCCTTTTTTCTTAAAAAAAAAACAAACCCACAAAAAAGAAACAACACAAACATGCAGAAAGATTTTTGAAGTCTTGGCTGATTTTTCTTTTCATGTTGACTAAATCCTGAGAAATGTCGTCCATTTCCCCCTACAGAGGTCTCATTTGTTTGACCTATTATAAATCAAAATTTAGTAAGTAAAAAGTACTGTAGCAGTTTTTTAATGTCAGTTTTATGCCCTTGTGGTGGGTTGATGCTGACTGTATGCCAGGTGCCAACAAAAGCTACTCTGTCACTCCCCTCCCCAGCTGGACAGGGGGAGGAAAATATAAAAGAAGGCTCATGAGTCGACATACAGACAGGGAGAGATCACTCACCCATTATTGTCATGGGCAAAACAGACTTGACTTGGGGAAACAACGGGGGCCCTTTAACAAAAACACTGTGGAAATGTTCAGCATCTTGGTTACAAAAGCATACTTCTTGATTGAAGTGTTTTTCTACTCTGAAGACCACAAAAACTGCTGGCCAGTCTCCTTCTGCATGAGATTCAAGGCATGCAAAGAAACAGTACATTTTGTGGTGTAAGTTCTGAGAGGTAGTCTGCATAGAATGAAGCACTAAATGGAATGAGCTTAGCAAAGAATGGAATCCCATATTCCACTCTGTTGTGGGCAATGCATTGCCTCTGGCAGCAGCTAGGTTTTTTCTTAGTAACTTGATAAGTAACATCTTCAGAGCAGATCACCCATAATTTATACATACACTGCTAACAACAGGTATTCTCTTTCAAGCATCTCTGCACCCGTAGGCAATGAAATTACTATGTTTTTTTCACAATTCTTCTCAAAACAAGACAAATGAATGACCCAATTCAGAACTAAGAATCCTCTTTGTACTTCTGTAAGTGGCTTTATATGTACTCAGGCATGCTCCAGAAACCATTGATGGTTAGCTCATTCATTATGTTGATTGACAGTAAAGCATCAAGAAAAGCATCTATCTGTGACTGCTTTGTCAAGAGAAGTACTGTCTGTACAGCTGCTGTCTATGTGTATCTTGACATTTTGGCTCAACAACTAAATCACTAACAAACAAAATGCAATTCTAATGAGCACCATAGTATTGGTTCTGACAGAGCATTTAAAAATAGAGGATCAGAGAAACCCAGTTCAAGGAGAGCCTTGGTTCAAGTTTTATCTGCAGAACTTTTCTTTCTCTTTTTGACTGTCTCTTCCAATCCATTGTCCCCACTCTCCTTCTGCACCCTGTCCCCTCCTCCCAGGCCCCTTCCTCTTCTTTCTTGTATTTCTTTTTATTTCAAAACATTTTGAGAAACAGTGACAGCATTAGGGTTTATTAAATATTTATTAATCTAGAGGACTTTCGGTGCTTCCTTTTTATTACGGTTTTTGTTTTGCTTTGTTTTTCCAGCAGGAACTATAAAGCAATCAGAAGCTGTACTCATCAGGTAGAGGTGAAGCAGAGGATGTTGTTCAGGGTTGTTAGTACTGCAGGGAAACCAGTTTGAAAAGTAAGCTTGTAAATGTGGGGGCTTGCAAAATCATTTGTGAAAGTATACAATTAATAAGATAGAGTAATTAGTTTCTTCACTGGCTCGAAGAAATGAGGAAAAGTATCTCCAAGAAGATAATTTCAATTTCACTGAAATCTAGAATTGCACAGTTTCACCATTCATTAGGAAAAAAACATTATGGCATTATTTATGAAAGCTCTGGTAGCAAAATGAAGACAGTCTTTTACATTGTGCAATTGAGCAAAACAATAATTGACAATTTAAGTCAAGAACAACAAAATTTTCAAGCAATAAATGAATTGCATGGAATTGCAGAATCATAGTAATTACCTCTGTTTATTCAGTGATATGAACTATGGTGATCTCTTCATTAAATCTGCACCACATCTTGGTGTATTGTCGATTGAACTAATGCGCCGTATACTTACATTTCCATTCATGTTTAAAATTATACTTGTCATGAACATCAGAGGTCTCATAGGACTGCATGTCGTCTGCTTTTTGAGCCTTCATTCAATATGAGTAAGTCTCTTTCTCATACAATTTGATGTGATAAATCTGTGGCAGTTGAAGAAAGCAGTAACAGCTAACAACCCAGAGAAATACACTGTTGGTGTAGATCAATATGTTACTTGCCTATACTTGAGAGTCAGATTTTAGAAGACTACATGTGCAGCTTCTGGATTTATATGCATACACTGTTGTTGTTGATTTTTCGTTAAAAAAAAAAAAAAGCCAGAATTCGGGTGAAAAACATGTTTGATTTGCACTCAGCCATGGGGAAGGAAGTGTTCAAAAATAAAAGAACAAGTCCTCTGCAAATGCAATTTTGTATACAGGATTGTAATTTCAAAAGTTGCCAATGAGAGTAATCAAGCCCTTCAGATGAAAGTTGAATTTAATAATAGGCCATAGTTAAAATGATTCTTAATGTACTCATTTCCTAAATGGGAAGATAGTCTTTTTTTAGAGCCACTTGTGGATTATTTTTGGAGCCACTTTTTCTGACTTCATAATTTTTTTTTGCATAGCTATATAAAATTCAGCCATACATATATGCTGAGAGACAAAACAGTCTGAAAAGGACATCCCAGAAGAGAACTTGGAAAAAAGGAGATAAAAAGCAAAGCTATGATGAAGTGATATAATTCCTTCTTTGTGTATTTGTTTTCTATCTTTCTATCATTGCTTATCAGTGGTTAGTTGTTTTCTCATGTATACATATATATGTATGTTTATCTTTCAAAACAGTATTACAACAATTCTCTCTCTTTCTCTGCATTCTTCATACGCAGTATATGAACTGAACACACGTTAATGTCAAATAGAAGTTTCAGGTACTTTAAGCCTCATCCATTCAGAATGTGATCATTTACATCTGGATCAGCTAGACTTCCAAAGTGCCAGATAGAGAGTCTACATTTTATTTGCAGTTTCTACTGAATAGTGTTGTAGTGAAAACAGGAAAAGACATGTTGGTTTGGCATCATACAGGGTTGGCCCAACACAAGTCAGGCATGAGTTAGGCTCAGTGTGATGTACTCGAACTGCAGACTAAAAGGTGCCCAAAAGGAAGTTTACAACCCCAGGAAATAGTGCAAAATAGACTGGATGGCACGGTTTGTTGTCCTCTACTACCAATGAACACTGTTGTGAGGGCGAGCATATCAGCTCAGGTTGTCAGCTAATATGGTTTACTACAGTTGGGTGAGTTTTATCAGCAGAGAAACTTACGTGATATGTAACCCTACTAGTCTGCTGCTTTGTTGCTGAGGCCACTTGAGGAAAAAAAAAAGTTTAATTTTTCTTGTGTTATTTCATACAAAGAAACCAGAATTATGAGTGAGAAACAAGACAAAAACTATTCAAGACACACTGTATTTTAGAAGCCTCTGTTGACAGTTAAAGTTATTAATATGCTGTCTGCTTGTTGCAATATCATTAGTTCTTTGAAATTGCAAAAAAAAGATTTGAATGAGAAAAAGAAAATCATAGTTCAAGCTCTTGATGTGGAATCAAGGGACACAGGTCTGCTGGGTAACACTGAAATATCAGTGAGTATCCAGAACTGTTCATACAAACAGGAAGGTTACCTGGACTTCCTTTGTGCAGAAGCATGTACAATTAAACACTTTGTGGGCTAGATGCTCTATAGGAACCTGTTCATCTGTATCCAGCACTGCAGTGTTAGTTAGGGACAACACAGTTGAAAAAGAGGAGAAAAGCAAACCATATAACATCAGCCAGATATTTCTTCTGTTCACTGGGGTGTGTTTTATGTAACAGCTCAATTGCTTCTCCAGACATTAGGTAGTTATAAAGCAAACAATGAAAGTCAGCACTAGAACTGGCAAGTTTAAACTTGGTAGTGAAACAACAGCAGCCCCGATTTCTTGCCTCCAGTGATGAATTTAGGCTGTAACCTCAGCTGAAGTGATTTCACATAGTTCTACTGCATAATTCTGTCTAAATCTTGTGATGCAACTAACATTTTTTATAAGTTTAAGCCTTTCCCATAAACAGCATAAGGTTTCCATAGCATCTGACAAGCCCGTCCTTGGAAACAATTAACTCAAGTGAAGTCAAAGCCAAATGACACATTTTATAGCCTGAGAAAATACTATTGTGCTGCGAACTCTTGGAAAACAGTCTTCTACTTCCCAATTACGGCCAAGGCACAAGTTTAAAGCCACAAGCACATTGTTCTAAACTTGGAATTTAAAACCTATATCCAATGAATGCACTAAAGTTACAGAATGTATTTCAAAAAAAAGCCTTTGAAATATCTAAGACAGGCACCCAAAGTTGATTTTAGAGACCACATAATAAACATACAGCTAAAATGATCACGTATTATATACATGCCAACTTTTCTGCTTTTAATTAAAACTGAAGCTACAGTATTGTCAGAACAGTCAGGAGAATTTCATGGCAAGATATTAAACTTTTATATGTTCCATCACACAAGAACTACTTTGAAATACATGCAAAAGTTACCACAGCATTGTTTAATAAATAATCGCTTTCATTTTGATAACCTCTTACTAGCATTTCAGAAGCAGTAAGATAAGAAAGCTGACTTGTATCAATTAATCACACACCAGTCAACTATCAATCACATAAATCTCAAAAGCAAACATTCAGAGGCAGAGTTCTCTGTAAGCAGTAAATACAATTGAACAATTGACATTGACTTCTGATCCTCTGTGTATTCTTTAGGTTTCATTAATTTTAATTATGTTTATCTTGTTCTATGAACAGTTTTGATAAATGCTGAGCAATGAATATAACAAATTATTAATGTTGCCATCAAATTCAAAGACAGCTGGAAATGTGCATATATTGGTTCTTTTAATTTTCATACTCTATTGTCAAAATGTAGATTATGCTAAGTGTTCTTTTGAGAATTATTAATTAGTCCAAATTCCATCAGTAATAATGAAGTTAAAAGTGTCTAATTGTATGAGTACTTTGGGATGATTACATTATACTAATGCAGTGGATTGTAGACAGTAAAGGTGGGGGGGACTATTAGTTAAGAGCAAAACACTGAACAACAGAATACCTGGATTTTAATCACATGTCTTAATGTGTAATCACTGTATCATCTTTTGTGAGGGTGATGTTTGATTTTCTACCTTTGCCTCTGTCAAGTAAATAGCTTAAAAGGGTATCAAGGTGCTTTAATACTTGCCATTTTGCTAAGTCTTGACAGTACTCTTATGCATGCATGTATAAGACAAAACTGACAAAGTTTGCATGAAAACATGAATGTCTGGGACCATTGTTAAAGGATTATTTGAAGCCTTAAAAAGAAGTTTATATTCTAGAATATTCATATTAGGCAGAAGTATGACAAGTAAAAGACAGTTGTCTTGAACTTTAGAATCTCAGTTGTGTACCTTGACTTATTCAGTAGCTTTATAAAGTCATGGCTACTGTGTTCTTCCACAGATAACTGACTTACAAAAGAAACTTGCACTCTGAGCAATTTGCTCACCTTTCCAAACGAGCCAAAGAAGTCTTTTGCTCCCCTCCCCCACTTTACATCTGAAAAGTCAGTTACAAGTCTGAGAAAGGATGTATGTGAGTCCCCCAGGTTACCTGTTCTTTCACAGTTGATTAAGATTTCCTTTGCAGAAAATGAAAAAACTCAAGTTCAGAAGACACTTGCATACAAAGGAGGCAGTATGACATCTTCCTCAAATAAGGACACCAGACGAAGATTTTATACAGAGAAGGTCTTTAGTAATTCATGAAACTTTGGATGTTTCTGTACTAGAACAAAAGACGTGTTGCTGTTTTTGTTGTTTGGAGGTGAGATGGGAGTGGTTGAGTTTGATTATGGGTTTGTTTTTTGGCATATGTGTTTTGTCTTGTTTTTTTTTAACAAGAGAAAATATACAGAGCTATTTAATATTGTGTACAGTGTCCATAATCGAAATGCAGTCATAGTAACTGTTGTAGTAAGTCCCCTCACTACTCCTAGCTTCCATTCCTACTGAACTCTGAGAAACCAAACCCGTTCCTCATCGTGTGTCATATTGATTTTAGTGGGGGTATACTTATTATTCAATTTGAATATCTGGCCATATACATTTTATTCTAAGCCCTCATTTATATTTGCCAAGAGTATGAGAAAACTGTACATGCAGATTTTGAGCACATATGCATTATATATTGAGACATAGTTTGCTATATATAGGCCTGACTCGCTTTTGATTTAAATGTTACTTGGACAACATAGAGTTCTTCAGTGAAGCAGAAGAGTAGAAAGAGGGGTTTTTTCCCCAGGAAGTATATTCAGTATGAAAAGGGGAGAAAGTAGCTAAAAGAACCAACTTTTGTTTCACTGTGTAGATCTATTTCATGTTGAAACTCTTAGTCCTTTGGTGTAATACCAGCTTTATCTCCAGAAATTTATATCTTTCCCTCTCTTTATTTTGTTTGCAATTTGTTTGTTTGTTTATCCCTTTTGTTGTGGTACCCACTGGATTTGAACATGAGATTGCTTTTTATCCACAGAGATGGTCTCCACAGATTAATCCAAATACAAGAACATATTGTGAAGCTTCTGAACAATTGTAATCTCAAAGTTTTGTAGGTGGAGTGTGAATGAATGCACATCTTCACCACTGTTGTTGCTGCAGCTGCTGCAGCTGCATATAATGAAAAGATTTTTCCCATTAGGGTTTCAGTAAGGAAAGGCCACAGTCTTCACTTTGAATTGACACTGAGAAGTGTGTCTATTGAGAGATGTGGTACAATATGCATTTTCTGGTTGTTAATAAGTTGTGCCAAGCTTTGAATTTGGATGGTTGCTCTGCTCTCTGTAAACATGGACAAACAAAACAACCTTTCCAAATGAAATGCAAAAGGTATAGAAATCACTATATGTAATGTTCATAAGAAAAAAAAATAAAAAAAGAGAAAAAACATTAAAGAGAAGGAGACAAAAAAAGACCTACCAATGAGGAAGGTGTTTCAGTAAACATTCTTGCTCACTGCAACAGCTATGCTTTTTGTTTTACAAGGAATTTACTTATTTCACGGTGGGTTTTTTCTCTACTTTGAAATACGACTTTTTGATCTGTAATTTCCTTTTCCTCTGAAAATATATATAGAAAATTAACTACGTGCTAATGAAACAAATCCAGATGGCTCTGATCACTACAAACCAATCCCAATTGGCAAGCTGAGTTACCTGAATCATTCTATCTACCTGAAACAGGGCACAGAAGGGTGATCACAATGATGTTACAGGAGAATTGTGAAGGAATCAGGTTAAAAAAGTTTGAATTAATTAAAAAAAAAATAAAGCTGATTTTGGATAGAATCTTGCTTAAACTTCTGTGGCAAGAGAATCGGTTTTAAATGCTGCTACTGTAGTTATTTGAGTAGTCCAACCCAAGTGTTTTTTCATTCTTTGATTTCCATTTTAACCCAAATAGCAAACAAAAGAACAAATAAAGACCAAAACCCAAAACATTAAAACAACTTGACAAGAAATATCTTGGCAGTTTTATCTATTGAATGTTTTGTGGGGAATACTACTTATAAATTATTTTCCTTAAACTCCAAAAATTACAACAAACAAAACCAAATACATTTAAAATAATGTTTATTAGATAGTTTACTGAAAAACTAAAGAATTGGGGAATTATGGTGGGTTTTTAAATATTAATGAAAATTGGTTGAAAAAGTTCTGTCTGATGAGTTGAGATAGTAATAGAGCAATAAAATGATTCTAGCGCAGGTTCAAAGGACTTCAAAAGATCATCTCGTTGAACATTTTGTGGGAAAGAGAGCCTAGATGAGATTGTCTGGCACTCTGTCCAATCACATCTTGAAAGCCTTCAGTGATGAGGACTCCACCGCATCTCTGGGGATGTTGTTCCAGTGGGTGATTGTTCTCACCATAAAAATTTTCTTATATCAAGATGAAACTTGGACCTATTGCCCCTTGTCTGCTCCCTGTGATGGAAAAGAGGGTTTCTGTCCTCTCTGTAACTGCCCTTTAAGTACTGGAATACTGTGTTGAGTTCTCTAAGGTTTTGTTTGCCTATTTATTGCTTGATGTGTTTTGGTTTATCAATAAAAATGATGAGATATAAAGCCAAGCTTCTATATTTTGTTATTAGTCCCAGTAATGAGTCATTATGTGTTTAACCTTGGTCCTCTAGAAACTAAAGGGTAGTTTGCTACTTTTCTTTGCACTGAAGTGCAGTCAACTGCATCCACTGCTGCTGAGTCAAGGTTCTTGGTGTGCAGTAGCTTCTTTCCACCGGGGCATGGGTGAGCATTGTCTCTAGTTGTGATTTTTTGAATGTTTATCTCCAAATATTTCAGCTGAGCCCTGCTTTGCACAGCTATGAGAACGAAAGTCAAATGCTTTCATGTCTCTACGTTATTTAGCTTAAGTTTATTTGAAATGTCTTTTGGTAAGCTGTTCTTAATTGCAAGTTTCCTAATAAAGCCTCAGAGGATCTGAGTTTTGCTTGACACAGGATTTTGTAACCTGAAATTTGTGCAGGATATTTTGAGCCATTTAAATCTGTAGCTTCAGTTGAAAAATTTCTTGAGATGTCTATGAGTTCCACTAGGACATTATAGGAACAACTGCAGAAGAGAAATCTGCACAATGCCTCAGTCTAGGAGCCAGACTTTCAACAGGCTGGTCATTAAAGCCTTCTTACACACTGCAGGAGCAGAAGACCTTTGGAAGAGATAATGAGGAGGGAGAGCTTAGCACCTATTCAAGGAAACTTTCGCTGCCCGGGAAAAGCTTTAACATGGGAAGGAATTCGTTCTCATGCAGGATGCTGTGTCTGTTCTTTTTATCTGTCTGGGGAGAGATAACTACCTTGCTTCAAGTGAAAAAATTCTCACAGACATGCATGGAGGCCCCTGCAGAGGGGCCAGGCAGGCCATAAAGCACAGGGGGAGAACTCAGCCTGGGGTTTAATTGCGCGAGTGAAAGGTGTTATAAAAGCACCAAAACAGGTTTCCATTTTCGCCTTATCAGCCAGCCCTATTGATCATTTAGATATATATTGCAGTGTTCTCGATGGTTAAAATAAATTGTCTTTAAAACTTAGCCTCAGCCTGATGCCTGAGATTACCCGCATGCATATCAAACCTTACACATACTATCCAGATGAATCTAGATTATAAAGGACATGAATTGCATTTTAAGAGAAACTTGATCACAATACAGTTTAGCTGGAGTCTTTCCTTTAGGAGGAGTCTCAGTAAAATATATAGAAAATATTTTTACTTGATTAGTGAATTTGTATTAAATTTCTCCATAAATATCTTCAGTCAGAACAAGGCTTCAATATATTGCCATAAGCAACGTGAATTCTTACCTAGAGTATACATATTTGTACAACTTGATTGAAATAATCTACTTCTACTTGCTTAGCACTATGTCTTTTTTTAGGTAATCTAAATTAAGTTTTTGAAGTCTTTCTATTTGCAAGGGATTTAACTTGCTTCCATAGTGACAATTAATTCCATTAATTTTGAATGTTTCTTTCTATCTGTCTATCTCCCTATCTATCTAATCAATTGAACTTTTTTAATTTTGAATAACTTCTCCTAGGTTTAGTATAGACAAATCCTCATCTGTGGCTGAAGCAGTTTTCAAGGGCAAAAGTGTTTCTTCCATCAGGAATGCACCATCATTGTTAGAGCAGGTTTTTCTTGATACACAAGAGATTACTTCTTAATATGGAATAATTTACTGCATGGTGGACTGAGAAAGTATTTAGGTTATATGTTAATAAATTAAAAATTATCAAATACTATAACAATTTTAATTATTTAATAGTGTTTCCTATAGAAATTAAAAATAAGGGTTTTTTTTTCATAAACGTGTTTTTAAAAGCTGATTCCAAATACATGGATTACTCTAAATTCAGAGACACTGTCTTTTTATAAAATTCAATGACACAGCTTCTATTAACATAAATACAGCTTGCTATAGGCATAATCTGTCCCCTCCCAGAATACGAAGCCCAACAATACTCTGATGTTTCCGGGTTATGGGTAGAAAAGACATGTTTAGATGAAAACCTGTTGATATATTTTCTTTCTCACATTGCTCAAGGCAGTATACTTAAATTTAGAAAAATACTGAATTACAAAAATCATAAATATTGAAAGACTGCCAATACTAAACAAGATTCAGAATGAGGTACTTGTGCATGCAGAATTAATTTCTGCCCTTGATTGATGACCTCACAACAATCATTCATAGCTGTGCTATGCTCTGTCACTGAAAAGTTACACATAAGGTCATCAGTAATGACTAAAAATGAATAATGTATTTACAATCACTTCATTCAATATCCTTTGTCATGTACACACATCTTGAAAACAGGTTTCCCAGTGAGGTCAGGACTTTGTGAAAGACATATAGCATTTATAAACAATAAAGTAGATATTTAGACTACCACTTCTACCACTTTTTTTAGGAATAATTATTGCATCTAGTTTTTAATACTCATTTACTTACGTCATATTGGGCCAGATATGGAGAGCTCTGATTTAGTAGAAAGTCCTACTCTGTATTCAACAAGCTTTGAACTATATTTAGATCCATATTTTGGCACTCGGTTTCTTTACTGAATAGGATAGGATTGGAAATGGCCAAGGAGTCCATTTAGTTTTCTGTCAATGGGTCAAAAAGTAACAGGTAAATTCTTTCACGAAGATACCATCTGCCCAATGGAAAAAAAAAATAAAAAGGAAAGGCAGACTTTTATGATTTTGTACTTGTTTGTCAACCCCTTCTTCCTCACCTTCCCCAAACCCAAGCCCTCTCTCAGAAAAGCGAGGGAAAAAAAAGAGGGTCCCCAAAACAGCTAGATGTCCTTGCTGACTTCAGAGTCAGGTCAGATGGATTTCTCCAAGAACGACATAGTACAGGAGTTACTCATTAAGAAGGCCACTTTACATTGTGAAAGATTGGAAAGTTGGCTCATTCCATACTTGTTAGAATTTTTTCTTTCCTCCTCTCTGACCTACTCTATTCTCAAGGGTTGTATTATAACAACATTTTCCGTCTTTCAGTATGATTAACATTCAGTGAGCTGACACGGCACCAATTTTGTTTCCATACTGCTATTGCAAAAAATTCAACTGAAGAGCTCAGTGTGACTAACAGCCTCTCAGCGTCCTCTTTGTGCACCACCTCAAAATGGTCTCTCTATCCTAACAAGAAGTACCATAAGTGGACATAAAGGGCAAAAGAGTCATCTGTAATCTCTGCCTACCTGCTCATAATGAATATTCTTTAAACACAGAATAATGACATACTTCAGTTTGTTTTGATTGGCGTTCTGGTGGGGGGGGTGGTGAAGAAAGAGAGGGTTGGCATATACCTAATTCTAAGCAATATAATCAGTATGAAAAATGTCATCTTATTTCCTTTCAGAAAGTTTGTCACTATCTTAAATAGAATTTGTACAGGGCCAACACACTTATTAAAATTCATAAAGTCTTAACTTACCTGTCTATGCCATCAAGTGATAGGTTGTTTTTTATCTGTCTGCATTTCTACAGTCTCATTCTCATATGAAAATGGATTATTTTTGAATGTGGTAAATAGAAAAATTATGTCAATTTGATTTCTCTATCTTTTAGTTATCTTATTCTTTGTCAATCACGCTATCCATGTTATGCACCTGAAGCCCTTCGATTCTCTTCTTTTGTTCCTCTTATCATTCTGATTGTATATATACACACCTCACCCACACACCCACGAACATATACGTATAAAGTCTTGACACACAGCACTGACAAGCCCCTTAGATTACTACAAACAGATAAACAAATGTGACAGAAAATATGTCATCGCTCCTCTATTCAAATAGTTCTTTAGCTTCAATGCCAAGGTAAAATAAATTTTGCCTTTTTATTTTCTCCAGTCTCATTATATGTGCAAGTGACTTGATGTATGAAATCTTTTCATTTCTTAGCTATAGAAACTCCTTTTTCCCTCCATAATGAGATGCTTTGTTGTTGTTGTTTTAAAACTGTTTTTCTGTACTCATTTGAAAGGTATAAATTTAGACAATATTCAGAGGTTGATTTATGTTAAGTTTGTATGTTAATTTAATGCCTCTTGATATTGTAAAAGGGTATTATAGGAAGGAACTTATTCTCAGCTATGGCCTAAATCAATACTAGCAAAACCAGCCTTCCTAAACGTAAACCTTCCCCAGAGCTTAGTGACTTTAAATTTGGTCTTAAAAAGTACTGATACCTTCACCTAACTAGAGTTAGTGTGAACTTCAGCATTGCCTTTACTAGGAACAGTGCATTTAGATTATACTATTTCTGCATACACCTCACTCAGTAACAGAAGCCATGCATAATGCGGGTGAGCATCCTGAAAGGACTGTGAGTTCATGAAAACAAAAATAGAGAAGGACGTCCTTCAAAAGTAGTCTCACATCATTATAGACCCAGCTGTAAAACAGTGTGGGGAAGTAGGTTTTATACCTTTTTACCTCTAGATAAAATTAGCAGGGGTTGTTTGTGAAATGTTTGCTCAATTCTGGAATATTCTGTTTTCTTCTGTTTCTGTTATGGAGGAAGACTTGCTTCCTTCTCTGACATTGTCACCAGAATCATTCCCTGCTGGCCAGCTTTTTCTCTCACTTACCTCTGCTCAGACGTTTTGTTGCCTAGGTAACATATTCCATTCATTTCTACTTTTGTTCTAAAACAACCATGAGTCCCTCTTTAGTATATTTCTGTGTCCCTGGAAGTGGTCTGAGGTTGTCTGTTTGTTTAAAGGGGCCAGGAAACAGCTCTGGTCCTGAAGTGAAGTTAATGCTTTGCTTTTCTAATGAGAGCCTACCAAACCCACCAAAATTCTTTCTAACTATTAAAGATTGGTTTATCAGGACATAAACATGTTACCAAAATAAAATAATTCTGGAAACAGAGAAGTTAAATGAAGTTGTGAAAATAAATCCTCCCCAAGCCCAGTGTGTTTGGGCAGGATCACTTCACTGTCCAGCCTTGCTTTGTAGCCCAGCACTTTCCCCATTTCCCTGAGTTAAACCAGCCTTTGATGTCCCAAAAAGAGCCCTTGTGGTGGGTTGACCCTGGCTGGATGCCAGGTGCCCAGCAAAGCCACTCTGTTACTCCCCCCATCAGCTGGACAGGCTCGTGGGACAAGATAAAGGCAAGGAGAGATCACTCACCAGTTACGCCTTCCCTCTACGCCTCCCTTCTTCCTGGGCTCGTCATCACTCACAATTCCTCTCTCTCCTCCCCTCTAGTAGAGCAGGGGAACAGGGACTGGGGGCTTTGGTCAGTTCGTCATGTGTTGTCTCTACCACTCCTTCCTTCTCAGGGCGAGGACTCCTCACACTCTTCCCCTACTCCAGCATGTGGTCCCTCCCACAGAAAACAGTCTTCCATGAACTTCTCCAATGTGAGTCCTTCCTGTAGGCTGCAGTTCTTAGTGAACTGTTCCAGCATGGGTCCCTTTCATAGGATGCAGTCTTTCAGGAAGAGGCTGCTCCAGTGTCGGTCCCCTGTGGGGTCACAAATGCTGCCAGGAAACCTGCTGCAGTATGATCTCCTTTATCCATGAGTCCACAGGTCCTGCCAAGACCCTGCTCCTTCCCACAAGGTCACAACCTCCTTCAAGCATTCATCCTCTCTGGCATGGGGTTCTCCAAGGGCTGCAGGTGGATCTCTGCTCCCCCATGGACCTGCATAGGCCACAGGGGCACAGCTGCCTCACCATGGTCTACACCACAGGCTGCAGGAGAATATTTGCTCCGGAGTTTCCATGACCAAAACCTTGCCACACAAACCCAATACAGTCCATTGCAAAAAAATACCCTTTTTACACCTGCTTCAGAAACTGTACATAGACAAATATCATATGTGTTTATGGGCATGTGCTCCAAAACTTGTGCAGTGGACACCTGCCTGCTATTTACAGTTGCATTCCTATACTGTAAACTCTGAGGGCTTCAAAATGTTACTGCATTCTCTGTAGTCAAAATGGATATCCCTGAACAGTTAGACAAGAATTGCAGTTCATCTTCTCTGCCATGTATGTGGTAGCATTTCCCTCAGTTCAAAGTTATGGTAAGGTGAGAAAATAGCTAAAAAATTCTGGTCTAATACCCTTCTTACACTTAATTGTCTTAGGATTTAGTAAGAAAATGTGGAGAAATGTCTCTTTCATAGAGGTTTATTTCCCACTTTTTCTGTGCACCCTGAAATAAAAGGTGAAACAAATATTTTTAATAGCAAATAGAGTAAACTTGAGAAGCTATTTTCCTGACCTGGATGAATGTTTGACAGATAAAAGTAAAATCTTACTCCGAAGAGAGGGAAAGAGAAGCAAAAGAAACTACAAAACCAGAATTAAAATCAAAGCTGAAACACAAATTAATAATGACAGGAATGTACCATTAAGTTGAATAGGTATTCAGGATATTTTGTGAAGAAATTATTTACTTAGAGGTATCTAGCAAAGTAAAAGAATAAAAAAAAAATGAATGAAAGATTTTTTTTGAGCTTCTAAGTTCATTTTATTTATATTCAAAACAGGCAATTCAACAATCACAGGAAATTTCTCTGGGGAAAAAAAAAAAAAAAAAAAAGAAAACGATTAATGTAAGGTAACTTTTCTCTCTTAGTGTTGTTAGAAACATTTGCTTCCAAATCCTATGATGCATGTGGTAAAGAACAATCTCATGTATCTGCTTCCAAAGTCTATATTCCTTCTTTGTACTCGCACTGCGTAAAATGTAGCTACATTTTATATTCTAGGTTTTCACAAGCCCTATGAGGAGTGGCTAGGGGGGTTGGGGTTGTTCAGCCTGGAGAGGAGGAAGCTCAGGGGAGACCTCATCACTCTCTGCAACTCCCTGACAGAAGGTTGTAGCCAGGTCGGGGTCGTTCTCTTCTCCACATCCGCTAGCAGAAGGACAAAAGGGCACAGTCTTAAGCTGTGCCAGGGGAGGTTTAGGTTGGACATTAAGAAGAAGTTCTTCACAGAAGGGGTGATTGGGCATTGGAATGGGCTACCCAGGGAGGTGGTAGAGTCACTTACTGCCATGGTCTATTAGAGAAGGTGATGTTAGGTCAAAGGTTGGACTTGATGATGTCAGAGGTCTTTTTGAACTTAGTTGATTCTGTGATTCTGTGAAAAAAGCTCAAAGATTTGATAAAAATTCTATTAAGGATTTGGATATTCCTTTGTAAAGCAAGTGAGCACTTTTTTTCTCTATTTTTTTTTTTCCTGTCATGCACTCCAAGGTCAGATCTTTATTTTATTGTTTGTACTACACTGTGGCTGTATAATTCACTGAAGATTTAGCTACAATGATATTAAGGTTAGAGAAAATTTTGTAAGGTTTTTACCTTTAAAACATTGTTTCTTTTTTAGGCTCTGTATCTGGGGGCTACATCTTGGCACAGTATTTGAATAATTGTTTGGGTATATAGGGTGCTTAAACAAAATGTTCCAATTCTCCTTTGTTGAAAGAGAATGGGTAGTGTTACAAACTTATTGGTCACCAACAACTCTGCAATAATGAATTAATGTGCCTGAACGAACAAGAACAGTGTAACTGCAGTCATATTCTAGTTGCCTGTCTCTGAAGATTTACTTCACCTATTGAAAAAATAGCCAAAACAACTCTTTTAGAATAATAAAAAATACTGTGACATATTGTATGGTTATTACTACTACCTTGAAAATAATCCTATTTTATTACATATTGCACATCACATATTTTACCAGAGCACAGTAATTCCATATTAATTGGAATATAATCTATGATTTGAAAAGTAGGTTCCCTTTGTAACAGAAAGCTTTTGGATTTTTATATGAGAATAGTAAAAAATTAGTATTACTTTATGAGGTTAATAAAGCAAAGCAGAAAGATGATACTGCTGTATTTTAAATTTCTTTTTCTTGTCTCTCAGTAAAAGTACTGCTGGTGGTAGTGGTATGAATTAGGTAGCAGGTAGGTGAAATTTGACATGAATTGTGGTTAGGTTGACTTTAGGGCCCTCTGATTCTTATTGCCCATCTCGAAGTACCATGAAGGAGCTTGATTTTCAGACATGCTCGGCACGTCAAGAAATCAAAATCTCTTATCACAGCTTGACTGCCTGATAGCAAGGCACAAAAAACGTGCCTTGATTTTGAAACTGTTGGCCACTCTGTCAATTTCCACAGTTTTTTTGGCATCTGGGGATCTTCCTTCAGACTCATTACCATTGACCAGTGTAGTTCAGCTAAACTGCTTGTCAGATGTCTACAAGAAATTTATGCTATTTCTGTAAAGTGCACCTACAGAGATATTACTAGTATCTTTCAAACGGCTAGAGTGTATGTTATTTTTTGTCAGAAAACTATTTTGTGTTTCTGTCAAAAGCATTCAAATGATTTTTGATTAATTGGCCCCTCAGCCTTGCTGCTGTCCCCTGCTCCAGCAGGCTGTGGAGCACAGAGGACAGCATTGCTGGCCCAGCTATAGGATGAGGAGGACACCTGTCTCCAACCTTAGTTGTTCCTGGCAGTGGGGGCAGAGCCACCAGGTGGATAGCATTATTCCCTCCAGAGAAAAGGAAAGAGAGAGGTAGTGCCTTAATGTGTATAGGAAAACACTAGTCATCACCTGCCTTCCCTTTGAGGTGTTAAATGTTGATGTATGCTTATGTAATACACATAGGACCTGTTCCCATCTGAGCTCTTTCGGCACTCTGTCAGCAGCAGCAGAAAAAAGGGTGTTATTTACTGACATTTCTGGAGGTGCTTGTTGCTGGTGGTGCCAAGCCAGCCAGTGCTGCACAGCAAAATGTTGTGGCGAATGCTGTGCAGCTCAGCCCTGAACTGTTGTTTAGAAAAATTAGTCTGTCAGCATGATTCAGCTCTTACAAGTTACTAATGGATTTTGTGCATGTGTTATCTCAAGCTCCAGTCCTGCTGGTTTTGTGTGAATGTACTTCCGGAAAACTATGTTGTTATAACTAATAACTCTATGTCATATGTACCATTGAGAGGAAAATTCATTTCTGACTTCCATCAGGTTTGTCTTGCTTTTATTCCAGGTGTCACAAAGTCCAAGATCCTCATTTTCCAAACCACTTTTTTTCCTTCTGTTCTTTCTTTGCATGTAAGGACAATATTTATTTTGTGTTTTTCAGCCATGCAGCTTTGTACTAGAGTTATAAAACCACAGAATCGTTTGTCTTGGAAGTGATCCTAAAGATCATCTAGTTCCAACCCCCCTGCAGTGGGCAGGGACAACTTCCCCTAGACCAGGTTGCTCAAAGCCCCATCCAACCTGGCCTTGAACATTTCCAGGAATGGGACATCCACAGCTCCTCTGGGCAACCAGTTCCCGTGCCTCATTACCATCACAGTATAGAATTTCTTTCTAATATCTAATCTCAATCCATACTCTTTCAATTTAAAGCCAAACTAGGCAGACCAAAGCTACACAGAACCCTGCACCCTATGACAGCAGACAGAAGAGGATGCTTAGGGAGGAGAATGACAACATGACATACCTAGATCACTCCCCTTTACCTCCTCAGCTTTCAGTTTACGTTCTAAATAGTGAAGGTGGATGATGACTGGAAGAAAAATTAATAGCCATTAATTTTTCACGGCATGAGGAATAAACAGACAATTTCACCCAGTCATACAAACCAATAACTCAAATAATTTCTCCTAGGCATTTCCCAATAAGCAGGAAGATATCAGTGTCAGAGAATATCTGACATTCATGTAAAAAAGTCTTTTCTTGTGCATAAAGTCACTTAGACAGTTAGACTTGGTCTGAATTCAAGATTGAAACCTGTACTGTGACTTGGAGATGAAGCATTTACTTAACAACAATGAATCTATTGTAGAGCCAGTTCCTACAGTGGATACCCCTCAATGCTTGTGTAATCTCCAAGTGCAGGGCTGTGCCAGGCAGAGTTGGTCACACTCCTATGAACTAAATTACTCCTACGAACCAAATTAGTGTAAGAGGAGCTTTCAGTGTGCAAAACAAAGGTAGTGCAAACCCCAGATAACTGTGCATGGAATTTTCTGGGCAATCCAAATGGTGATTAGGTAAGCTTTATACATAATATTTTATGAAAAGTGGGAATACTTTTGTAGATGTTAAATTATTAATCCCTACATTATTTATGGTAATATTTTTATCATAATTAACCTATTTCGTATTAATGAGGATATACTATGTGAGATGAAAGTCCAATTAAATTTGTAGCTAAAAAGCCATTCCATTTTTATGCTGCAGGATGGACATGACATGGATATTACAGTGTCACAAAACCAGATAGACACAGTGGTAATAAGATTTCAGCAGTCCATAATACCGGAAAAAATCTCTCCTTTTCACAACTCTGATTCTCAGTGGATGTCAGGTCCAGCATCACAAGTGGAGCTTTGTAAATTTATACCAGTTCAGATACCTGCCAGTGGTGAAGTTCTAAAAGCATGATGTTTTGTTTCTTTTACCATTTTGTTTTTGTTTGTTTGGTTGGTTGGTTGGTTTTTGTTTGTTTTTAATTTTTTTTTTAATTTTATTCTTATTTTTCTACCTCTCTGCCCTTGTGTCCTTTATCTCACTTCTCCTCTCAGGGGATTTTCAAACCTCTGAAAGCAATAGTCAAATTTTCCTAATAATAGTGCCTCATCTTACAGTAGCCAGCACATGTTACTCAGTAGAATCAGGGGCAATAGTCAAGAATTGATTTCTTTCCCCTATAGAAGTCCTTAGTGCCATAGAGGGGGATTTTTTACTGAAAAATTGATTGCTTGACCTGTACCTTGATTTGGCTCAAAGCTGCACACCTTACAGTCATTGTATTCCAGTGAAAAGGAAGAGGTTCTTTTAGTTTTTTTGGTTTTTTTTTTTTAAGGGTTTTGAATTTTTTTAGCAAATAACCTCTGCCTTGTTGAATATATAAAACTGAAGAATTTATGATTACTCATTTCCAAAAAAAAAAAAAAAAGGATAGGTCTGCCTGACTGCGTAATAAGTCCAATGTTAGGAGTAAGAGAGTCATGTATTATGCATTTCTAACTCAGCGTGAGGAAGAAGCAATCCTGTGCTAGAGGAGCAAGACCTGAGGACCTTTCACTCTGGTGCCTACTCTTAATGGCTGCTTTGAAACTGCCAAGCTCTCTGCTTAGTAGGCATCCTCTTTGTTCTTGTCCTTTAGGGAAATTTTCAATCACATTGATTTACTTTCTGTTTTACAGCTTCAAGAAACAGCAATGTCCAGTGATATGAAACTTTCATGAATGGCTTCAGAAAGCCTAAAAAATGTGTGACCTACCTCTCCCCTCTGTTGTTTCCCAAGACTGGCCATTGCTCCAAAGGCCAGAGCAGAAGTAGGCATGACTTACTCATCAAGCTTTTGGTAAGTAATGTCATTCTGAATATTTTTTTATTTGTTAAAAGTTAAGCATTGTGTTTTGAAAATAAAATTTGTTAAAGCTCCAGCTCAGGCAACCTCTGTTCAAGATCAGCTACGTAAATGTTTTCTTGTTGCTTAGGTTAATAAAAATGGAGGGGAGGATTTTGTTTTAGTTTTGTGTAAGACTACTTATCCTTAGTAGGCAATGCTACAGAGGTAATTTATTCATATGTGTTATAAAATACGCCTGTGATAACTTTTAGAATATTAATTTTTCCATCTCTAATGCTAAATGAAAAACACATCTAAGACCCTCAATTTGCTGTCTCATCAGTCTAATATATTTTTCTATGTCTATTTCAGTACCAACATTACAAGTAATCTTTTTAAAAGTATAGACACAGTCTCATGTATACTTACATTAATATGTGAGTTGACTAGTGAATGCTAATGCAGTTTGAAGATTTTTCTTTAAACAAGTGTAGGCATACAGCTGCAACAATACTTATCTGCTTTTTATACAAAGAACTTGTATACACATAGAAATTTGTGTTCCAAGTCTATGACTAGTTTTACATACTGAGAGCTGAAAGAGCTTGAGATAAAAGGTTGACAGGAATTACTACTTTATTTCAGGAACAAGTGAATAGCTTTTAAAACCACTAAAATATTGTGTGTTTGTTGAGGGTATTTTAATAAATATTTTTACAGTCTCCTTTACTTCTAAAGAAAACCTAAGCAAAAACATGGGGGCCTAGTCAGAATTCTGTAATCAGTAAAAAATATTTTGTTCAACTGAAGGTTTAATACACTGATATTCTGTTTATATCCTATGAGCTTACCCTTACTACTTTAGAGAAAAGATCAAGCAGACTTATCTGGAAGTGGTACACATTTCCTGTGTTAAATCAAACCAAACCACACTGTCTGAGTGAGAATATTACTGTAGCAGAGCAGGGAGGCAGTCGTCCCAAATATGTCTGCATGTTAAATATAAGTACAGTTTTATCTCCCCCCACACCTCTTTTTAAATTTTTATTGCTATGATGATCTAAGCAGAACTTTGAGAAACTTATACTATTCCAGCCCCTTCTTACCCCATATAATCACTTCAGGAATTGCCAGGCTCTGTGTGAGTATTGGTTGGTTTTCTTGCCTGTGTTGCTCCTACTGGAAGGGCTTCAGCAATGTCCCCAGCAAACAGTCAAGTCTCCATCTGCCCAATAGCGCATTAGGAGGAGATTCAGCAAACTCCAAAAGGTTGCCTAGGATACCTAGTGATGTGATATTCTTATCCTAGTGAAATTCCCGCAAAGCAATGAACCTCCTCTGCTCTCTATACTCTAAATGCAGTGTTTCTAAACCATAATCACCTTTCTTGGCTCCAAAAGTCTATGGCCTAGTTTTACAGAGTGTGGGCAGGGGAGTACATTTATAGCTATTTGTTGATGTGTGTAAGACTGCCCTGAGCTACTCAGGTAGCTGGCAGAAGGACACAGCAATTTTTGCCTTTTAAGCTACAAGTCATGTAACAATTACCTTCCTTTTTTCCATGACACGGGGAATTAATTGAACAAAAAGCTTGATCAAAATAATTTAATAAAGTAACCATTGTTTTTCTACTTATCCATGAAAGAATTCACATTATTTCAACAGCAAAAAGAATTATCCTTGGTAAAACTTGCCTGTCAAGATTGTGTATCCTCACAGAGTAATTCAGAGCATGTTCTCTCCTCTTTAGAGAGATAAATGCAGAGAAAAATGTGGTTTCTTATTTAATTTTGCTGGGTTTGTTCATGCAGAGGTTGGAGTTACATATCTTAATTTTATACCCTGTGTTAACAGGTGTAAAGTTACAAAGTGCATCCACTTGGTATATTTCTATAGCCAAAATATTTATATGGGACATGATGCTGATGTCACAAGCTCAAAAATCAGCACAGATGGGCCAAGATGGCTAAAAAAATCCTTTAATGTACTTTTCTGTGGATGGGGTTGGTTCTTGAAGCGGCGGATACTCGTAGCAGTCAGACTGCAGAAGAGACGCTCCCATCCTTGTTCTGCTGGAGCACCTGTGGTTTGGTCTTCGGTCACTGTGTACAGCAGTAAATCTGTGAGGAAAAGCAAGTCATGTCTTACTGTTTCTAAGGGACAGGAAGGAAGCACAGAGTTTTCCAAGCTATCCATGTCAGGTTTATTAGGTATCTAATGCTGCTGTTATTAATTACCTGTAGAGCAAATGGAGAGAACAGGTGTCTCTTATAGATGGCTCAGAGCCCTAAGTTAGGTGGCTACATGCAGGCAGAATATACCCTGCTCAAAGACGTGTTCTAGGTCATGGGGGCTCCTGGGGTTGCTCCAATGTAAATTTTGGTTGCTACCAAGTGACATTGTGGTGCACTTCTTGATTTTTTTTTTCTGCTGAGTAATCCATCTTATACCCCAAAGCAACTGAAGAACAGCCAGCCAAAAAAAATTTCCCACTAAGTAAAAAGATATGTAACAATAATTTTTAAAAAAGTAGCTCACTGCAAGGGGTTTTTTTAGGCCTTCTGCACTTCCATTCCAAGGTCTTTTCCTGTTAATTTAATTAATTTGCCATCTAGGAGTGAGGAAGGAGAGGGTCTGTCTCCAAGCATCACATTTTGTAAGAAGTTATGTCTGCAATTTATTTTTTCTACCCTAAACCAAAAAAAAAACCAAAAAAAAAACCCCAACCCCCCCCAAAACAACAACAACAAAAAACACACACACACCAAAAAAACCCCGAACCAAACCAAAAAAACCCACCACCACCACCACCACCAACAAAAAAACCCAACCCCAAAACAAAACAAAAAACCCCAAACCATCTTGGGATAATAAAAAGACATTTCCAAAAATAAATTATAGAAATTATTTTTCTTCTGTTGTAGATGAAACAAAGCAAATTGCAACTCATAACGGATCTGGATGCTGCCATTTATTTATGAACCAGTGGGACCAAATCTTTTACCCTGTTTGTTTGTCCCATACACTGATTCCCTTGCTTTACCCTGGGGTTTGTTCTGAGGTCTTGAGTTTCCTTCCCTGCAGGGAGGTCAATCCAGGAAGGGTGGGCAGAAAGTCATGCTACTTTATGCTCTCCCCTGCTCAGTCACCAGTTTTGGGTCTTAGTGGGAAAGGCTCCTGAGTGCTCAATTGCATTGATTTCCACCCAATAATCTGAACTCCAGGATCCTGCACCTTCATCTTTCCAAGACTGCTTCCTCTTTTTGGGAACCCTTCTTTTTCACACCTACTCTTCTTTCCAGAATTCAAACTCCTAGTTTTCTGTTCTAAATAGTCTCTGTGCAGAAGCACAATGTGTGACCAGACTCCTGGCTGGCAGTTTTTGTCTCTTATCAACTGGCAGACTTGGATCATGTCACTTTTCTTTCATTCACATGGTACATACGTGCATTCACCTACATATATGCAATAATCTGTTAGTTGTCAGCATTAATAACTTAAATTTATTTCACCTTAAAACACCTCCTAATTGCAATGATCCTAACATGCTTTTGTTTGATGCTGCCGTTCAGTTCAGGACCTATTTCCTTGCGAAGATCAGGGTCAACCACAGATACTTACTGACAATAAATTGGGAGTAAGAATTTCCATTTTGGTTTGCTGTTTTCCTCCCTCCTTTGTTACTTTCATGTACAAGTCAGTCAGGTTGATCTGTCTGTTTCATCCTTTAACTGCACCTGAAAAGAATAAAACTTACACCATTGTCTTCTTTGAACACTTTATGGATTACTCCAAAGCAAATGGTATGAGTAATGGAATTCATCAGGCTATGTGTGAAAACATAAAATGACAAGAATTTTTAATCTGCCGTGAAAAGCTTTGCCCCATCCCTGGAAGCATTCAATGCCAGATTGGATGGGGCATTGAGCAATCTGGTCTAATTGAAGATGTCCCTGCCCATGGCAGGGGAATTGGAACTAGATGATCTTCAAGGTCCCTTCCAACCCAAACCATTTTGTGATTCTATGATTCTATGAACTTCAGGGTTCTTTGCTAGAGGAAGAGCATTTTTTTCAATTTAAGCATGAGTACTTACCAAATCTCTAAGTACAAATATGAAGCTGATACTGTTGCTTGGGTGATCATGGTGATTTACAGCAGTGACTTGAGTCTCTCTTCTCCTCAGTTACCAGCAACAAGAGATTTTCTGCTCTCTGTTCTAACTTAAATTCATGCTTTTATGCATTCAGTAAAGTACCTTGTTTTATCCATTGACAATGGATTGATCTGCTTCTGCAGATCTGAGATATTAACGCACAAGAGTGATAACAAACTTGGTGTAAATTTAAAAGATATCTTGAAAGGTTGCTAGAATCAGTATGTTTTTATTTTAGTCAATATTTGTGTTGTATCCATCCAGTCAAACTTACATAGGTTTTAACAGTTTTGATCAGCTCCTTGTAACTGACATATTTCTCTCCCTGCAGAACAAGGGTCATCCTCACTTGTGCTAAGTTAAACTGCCAAAAGAAAGCATGAACTTAATGTGCTATTACAGTGTCTGCGATTCCACCGACAGGTTTGTGAAGGTCCCATAGTACTATTCAAAAAACTTGGTTTTGAATGGAAAATACAAAAGTTTTGGTAATTTTGGGGAAATGTAGGGGGTTGAGATTTTTATTAATCTAGCTATGTGTGATGTCTGCATTTTGACATATTGGTATAATAAAAAACTAGGTCATAATTATTAAACTATATTTTCCATGAAGTATATGCTCCTAAAATATGAGAAAATATTTTGTTCAGTATACATATATAATAATTATATATATATATATATATATATATATAAATTGAAATACGTGTATTCTTGTTTGTTTCTGGATAAAGATAAAACTCCATGCTCATTCACTTACTGGTCTTTTTCCTGAGATTTTCCAACTGTAGTGGCATGGTTTATGTGGCCAGCTGTCTAGTAGAAAAGGATTACCATGTTTAAGTAAATTAGATCTACTTACTGACAGATGGCTATGAATTTTGGTCACAGTCAGCAGTACCTGAATTATTTAAAGGTAAGAAGCTCTATATTTTACTATGGCTCTCTTTAGTATTATTTTGCTGCTGTCTGTAGCCATCTTTTTTTTTCAATATAATGGAAGAAAACATGGGAGCAGAGAACTGGCAAAACCACATGGTCTTAAAGCACTATTTGATGAAATATATGAAAACAATATCAAGTTTAATATAACTAAGTGCTATTGGTGCTTCAGGGAGTAGAAGAAATGTTTCTGACTGAACACATAGAAAATTACCACAGATAACCGATAAGTGATTTCCCATTCATGAGGAAAATAACACAAATACAAGGTAGATCTAGGGAAATTAATTTGTTTATATGACCTGGAATTGATTTTGAGAGGATGTTTTTAGAACTATAAACTTGCCAAATAGTTAAGACCCCACTTTCCTAATTTTCTTGCAAGAAGTGAGCTGACAAACATAAGCACTCTGCCCTGGTTCCTATATTTTTGGAGAAAAAGCCATGAGATATTTTCAAGGAAACAACTCTTTGTAAGTGGGGATTCTAAAGACAGCTCCACATCAGGAGCAGAGTGTAGGAGACCTGACCTGTAATAACATGGTAATGCCCCCAATAAAGACTAAATGTGCTTTCACCATTTATCAACAATAACTATCAGAAGTCACTCGCTTCTCCATGGAAAAAAAACATACAAAGGATGAGGTAGTAAATTCATTTCATTTGCCGACATCTAAGAAACCAATGCTGAATGTCAAAATCTAGGACACTGTGCTTCAGCCCCTGTGTCCAAAGTCATGAAGACAAAGACCCCAAGGAAATCAATTAAAAATGCACACATTTCTTTTCCTTTTCCATCTCTTGTAGAGGTGTGTTTGTTTCTTCAGTTTATGAATGAGAAATGCATGTATATGTACTTTGGGTGGAAAATGGCAGCACTGGCATTTTTCTGGAGGTAGGTTCAGCCCTTGCCTTTATCTCCAGTTCTATTAACTGTGCAAGAAACAGTGTTGTATAAAAGATGAAACTGTGAGTAGCTCAGCAATTATTTCTGTTACTATGCTGATGAGTTGGAACAAAACTAACAGACAAGGTGGAATAAGACTGAAAGTGTGAGTATATATTTTCCCATTGTTCCCATTGTTTTCCCACCTTGCCTGCACACTACATAACTGTACTGATCTTTAAGAAGTATTCAACTCATAATTCGTAAAGAAATGGGATAAATCTTTGTAAGTTCTTCTGAGAAATAAAAAATTCCACTACTCAGAGAGTTTTTGTAAGAAGACATACTTTTTTAGTCTGCCTAATGATTTGTTTTAACTTTTCAGTTAATATAAAAAAAATTTCATTTTTTAACTTATAACAATATTACTATGACCTATGTTGATCGCAGTCATGAGACCACAAACAGTTTATGCAAGTCAAAATTCAGTATCAACACACATCTCTTTTATTCATAGATGGAAATTTCAAACCCAGTAGAATAAAAATATATTTAATTCACAATGGATAAAGCTGATTTCACAAAACAGAATACTTTGATATTGGTTCATAACCAGTCCGTGCTTATCATATGGGATCTCAAATGCTGAATCCTGGAATACAATTTTTTCATTTAATGTGACTCTTGATCACTTGGTTTTTCTAGTCCCTCTTGGTTAGAGCTACTAACACTCTGGTGGTCTGTGTTCTTTCACTCTGAATCACTTCAGAACTATGGGCTGATCTTTCAAGGTGTTACAGTCATTGAGCTTGTGGATCCCTTCAAACTGAGCATATTCTGTGACTCTGATTCCGTGATTCTGTGACCTTCCTGTGGTGTTGAGCCATACATAGTGCTCAGGCATCAGTTTTGGCTTCCCATGCTATTAGTCTTCTTGTATATTGAATATTAAGTTACAATTGTAAAGTTACTTTTAAAACAGGAAGAGCTTGATACTCAGAGACAAATCTAATATCTTTTTCACAGTTTTAAGCACAGTACAAACTATGAAAGGTACAAAAAACTATTCTACAAGCAAGACAATAGTGATTTTTTTTCATTATGTAAATTGCTTCAGCTGTGAGCTTTATCCAAGCATGGTTCAAAGGGAATGGACTTCGGCGACAGGCAGATGTTGTTTTCCTTTCAAACTCAAGCTAACAAAGCAATCAAATATGAATGGTATCAAATTATCTTTGGCACATTGTAAGTCCCAATACAAATTCTTTGGATTCAGAAAAAGCATTTTCATCTGATCAAATATCCACATTTTTCTACAAGTAATGAAAAGAATCTGCTAAATCTGCTATTACTTAGAGCTCTAGTCTCTAGAGGAAAGTCCATACTACAAAGTACACCAAAATAGTTATCATTTATACATTAAAGAAGTAATATCAGAATACATCATGATTATCAATAGTAAATGTGATATTTGTGGTCCCTAAACTCTAATATTAATGTAATAAATAAATATGCCAGATATTCTTAATCAACCATATTCTGATAGATCATATTAAAACTACAAAGACTTTAATCAGGAAAAAATAAATTACTTATGACACCAGTGTGGTTTCTTTCCTCTGTCAAATTGGTCCCTGTTGATTTCAAAACTTGTGTGAGAGAGAGGGGTCTTATGCAGTGTGACATTTAGATGATTCTGAAAGTGGTCTATATTTACAGGTAACATGCAGAAGTGGGGTCTACCTAAATGACTTGAGGTTTCTCAAAAAACAAACAAACAAACAAAACCCCCCTTTGCTTTCTTGTGTGTGTTACCTGCTATATTTTGTTTTGGCCTGATGACTGAGACATTGTTGGGACAGTTTTTCTCTCCCTAGGAAAAACTCCAAAGATTTGTAAATTTAAATATACCTTCTGTATTTAATCTGACGTACATTTTCAGCCATGAAGCATTTCTTAACTAGACTTGTAGAATCTGCAGTACATATCTGATGAAATAAATATTGGTATTTAGATAGCATTTTTACAAGCACTATTTACCACAATAACAGTCCTAATTTTATTAAAACTTAGTGCTATAGATGGATTACTAATAAATTGATCCTAGCAACCAACAAAAATATCCTAACAGAAACATTGTGTCTTTGCATTCTACCCAGTAAAAAAGAGCAATATAAGCTTTTCGACTAATAGAATACATTCTACATGGTATTAGACCCATCATCAGGTTCACCCGTATTTGTTGGGTAATTTGTTGGGAATAATTTTGGCAGAAAAAAATGCCGGAAAAATTCACAAAATGTAATAAATTACTGAACATAACAGGATGAGATTGAGGGAAAAATACTTCTACTTCTTTCACATAAAAATCTAAACCTAAAAGTTTCCACTAGGTTATGAAAATACTTACCATTCAGACTAAAGGGAGGCTATATATCATTTGCACTTGCTAGTTGCTACATGAATTACCTTGCAGTTCCTTTCTTCTGTTTTCTTTTTCTTTTTTTTTCCAAATAAATCAGAGATGCCATAGATATCTCAAATATATAATTTGTATGAACTGAAAAGATGTTCAGTTCTTTGTCCTGTAGTGAGTTAGAAATTAATTTTTTTAACAACTGCTCTGTCTTATTCATTGATCCTGTTTAAACTATTGTTTTGCTGGAGACACAATCCTGCAAGTGCAATTGCCTTGTGTTCTCTCCTGGCAGTACGTTGTAGAAGAAAAAAATGGGTGCTGTCCCTTTCACAGTACTGTTCCAATTAAACCTTTAGCAATCAGTCCCTCATATTTCTGGAAGATAGATGTATGAGAATAAGGTGTGGGTCTTGCCCATGAACATAAGGGAACACCATACTAAAATCCTGGTGCTGAACCTAAAATTATAGTTTTTCTTCTCTTTCTCTCCTTTTTAACAAGTTATAACATATAAAGTAGGCTTCACTTTACTTTGATTACATATCCTGGTGCTTAAAAACATCTTTGTTTGAATCCTCATAGTAGGAAAATGAGCTGTATTCACTGAATACATCTAACAATATGATAGAGTAATCCAAAATCCACGCTAAATTAACAAGAATTTTATAATCTCTGATGATTCTGCAGCAGTAAGATTCTCTCCAGCTAATCAGATCACCTGTCTCTGCAAGAGCCATCTGATTATAGTCATTCCAGAACTACCTAGGTATTAATGAGGAGAATGTGTTTAGCAGACAATTAATGATTAGAAAGATCTATACAGAAAGACCATCATAATCAAAATGAAACAGTAAAAAAACAAGTAATAATTTTGTACTTGAGTGACACCCCACTTAGGCATATTTCAGTTATCCAACAAATTGTTCAGCAGGCAGGCGAAAGAGAGCTGTGCCACCAGTAGCATATTAACTAACCTTTACAGCTTACCTTTCTGCTGAAAAGCTACCCCAGGTGGTTAAATCTGAGAAAGAAGCAAACATGGATGAGAAGACATCAAACAAGATTCAGCCAGCACTTTCTGAGCTGTCAGCAGCCTTAGTCCATGATGATTTCTGTGTGTACATGGACTTCCCTAGAAGATGTGATGTGTGCCTGTGCCAAAGCTATTTACTTACTGTTTTTTTAACCAAAGAAGTGAGGTGAATTATTTACATTTTTTTTCCTTCTGCTTTTGCTGTATAAATCCCTCACTGTATTCAGCTGAGATATAATCCAATAATTCTGATGGAATTTAATTATAATAACATCCTAATTGAAGGTAAATTAAATAAGACTATGAAGAAGTGCTGTCACACCAAATGAAAATTTAAATTACACTAGTAACAGACAGTTCTGTCCTAGAATTATTAATTAAAGAGTGTGACATTTTGGTTTCTGGTTAATCGATGAACGCTTCACAAATATTTTGAAGCCTTTCTTGATCTATTATAGGCTAAATTAAATCTAAAGTTCTGGCAGACACTGAGCAGGAGAGGAAAGTGAGTTCACTTCGGAGGGGACTCATATGAGGCATGGAATCGAGAGTTCTTTGTCTGGGAGGTGTAATGCCCTCCCAGCTTAGGGTTTCCTGCTGTCCTTCCATCAGTACATACATAGTTGCATTTGGCTGGTATCTAATCAACTGATGTCTACTCCTACTGGGTTTTTGAAGTATCAAAGGAAACAATTTTTTGACAGGAAGAAAACAGATCTAACAGACCAGTGAAGCTTCTGTCATTTCTCCTAGGCCTTATTTTTGATACTGTGTTTACCAGAAAATGTGCTACTATACTTCCCCAAGGTGTCTCAGCCAGCAAAGGGAATGGCTATTGTGGGATGCGATTGCATTGGATTGCTTGGATGAATGCAAGGAGGAACTCCACTGAAATTTTTGCGTCCCTCCCTCTGTCTTGGCTCAAAACCCAAGTAGAATTATATAATTTTATCTCCATTGACATATCTATCACAATTTTATCTTGTAACACTTATAACTCCAGCTCCCTGTGGATCCCTTTGCTTCCTGACATGCAGCCTGCTTTTACCTTCATGCTGACCCAGAGACAGCTCAGGCAGTTTTACTGACTCATCCTCTCCTCCTGATCACAAACCTGGTTATTTCTTCATTACCACCTCCTTCAAAAAAAACCCCCACCCAGATATGAATTAGTTCTAGTCTAACTGAACCATCTTGTCAATCCTTTCCCTCCTTTCTACTTCTTCAGATATCTAGAAAACGAACCTCTGAAAAAAAAAAAAAAGTTCTTCATCAATAGAGCTTGTCAGCTATGGGCTCTGTGACTGTATTTTCCTGCTCTTTAGCAGCAGATCTTAATATCTCTAAGAAAATGACTGCGCAACTCACAGCCTGTACTTTTCATCCATCCATAAATGCACAGCTGGTATCCTTCTGGGATTTTCTATTTTGCATATTCAGCCTAGCATTTTCAAACCTTCAGATGATCTGTATTATTTCTCCTTATGGGGCAAAAGATACTGTAGAAGTGGAGGACTGTTCTCTTAATCCTCTGGATTTATCTAAGGTTAGCTTTGGGATTTGAATGGAAAGGCTTTTAATTTTTATCCACTCATATCTTCCATGGGGGCCCAGAATCAATGAGGTAAAGAAAAAGTCTCAGGTTTTCTTTAGGAACTATGCAGTCTCTAGCTAGGTAGGAGTTGTTGAAAACACAGGTTCCAGCCATCAGTTTAATGCTCTGTCCTATCTACCATTTTCTCGACAAGCAAAATAGCTTGTTGAGTGTTAGAATTAACAATCCTATTAATGCAACCAGAAGGATACACCCCAACAAAAAAATGGGAGCTGTTTTATCAGTTTGTTCCAGTTTTAGTCACTTTTGTTTACTCATTCAGATAGCACTGTCAAAATGGCCTTTTGGATATTCTTGCATATTTAATCCTTGTGAACAAGTTTTGCTCTTTTGTCTTCCTAAACTCTCAAATGTTTGGCAGCATAACTTCTCATTTCTGATGACCTCTTCAGAACTAGAGCAGCTCAGAAATGTTCACCAAAACAACTTGATAGGAAATATTTCTTGTTGCTTTAGACAGATAATTCTATCTTATTGAGGGCTTGTTCCGAATTTCATTAGTGATGATCAAGAGAAAAGGATTACCAAAATCTCTCCAACTGTATGTAAAACTGATTGAAGTATGATGAGTTACATTAAAACAGTTCCTAACACTGATGAATCATAATTTCCTGACTTTTTTAATAGATGAATCTATTATAAGGTACATTGTATAGGATGATCTTCCCTGTTTAATGTCAGTGGAATTCAATAGCGCATCCAGAAACTAATAATCAATACAATTATTACAAGTCAGAGGAAGTCATTAGACTTTTAGTTTTCCATATAATGAGATAGATAGTAACTGACTGCTTTTAAACAGCTATTTTCTTTCCCTTTAATGTCCAAATGGAACCAAAATCACTTTGCAAGCTTGTGTGTCTTAAAAACAGCAATTGATCTTATTTCCTTGACTGATAATTCTGGATGGTCGTAGATTGACTAAATTCTGGGAAGATTTTATGGGGTGCAGAAAAACTAGAGCATAATTCTCTTGTCTTTGCACTCCAGTTACTTCCTTGGGAATTATTTGGAAAGTGAGCTGCTGAGAGAAGGAGCACCCTATGGCCTTTTGGTCAGGCTTGGAGGGCATTGCTAAACGTAAAAGTTAGATAAAACACGACCACTCCTTTAAATGTCTGACTCAAGTAGAAGAATCCAAGTTATCTCTTAGGCCTCCTGTATTGGGAGACTTGGATGCCCCTAGTGGGATCCCCAAAAGGCAGCATATTCAGTAGAGCATCACCTGGTCAACTCACTTGGTGTATAGTGGTATATAGGGATATATGATGTGAGATAGCATAAAAGCTTGAGGCTGAGGAATTATCATTGAATATTTCCCCTACCAAGTCTCGCATAGGAAAGCAGCATCACTCCTACTATGGCCCTGAACTCTCCCCTGAAGGCAGCTATTTCCATTTTATTTTTAGTGGCTTGAATTGACCACTGGAATAGAAAGAATGGCCATTGGACAGACTATCTCCATTTCTGTTAGTGCGCTGCAGTCTACAAGTTTCAGCACTGAATCAGGAAACAGTAAAAAATCTTTCATTCTTCTTCTGCAAGAAGATATTATGAACAAATATTATCCTGAGATAACCTGCAGAAACTGTATATTTTAGAAGGAATATTTCTCCGTTTCAGCTGAGTTATGTCCCCTCTTGCACTGCCTTCCTGGTTTAGAGTTTTCAGTTCTTTGTTACATTTTGGAAGAGCACTGTTGGATAGAAAATGCCACAAAATTTAATGTAAACTTCAACTGGACAATTATTTCACCCTGCTGAGCTGAAGGAGGTGCCAGTTTGCCTCTTTGCAGGTAAAGAGTGAGGTTGGTTTCTTTGGGAAGACTAAAACCAGTTTCAGTTTTCCTTGAACAATACTCTAAGGAGAGGGGGTAAACTCCTACTGCTAAATTTTTAAAATTAAATGGAGCCTGAAATTGTATTTTTGCTAAATTTTTATTTTGGAGGTGCTTGTGCATTCATACAATATGAATGAGATGCACAGGGAACAGAGGCAGACATTAATACAGTTTCTTGATCCTGGTTCAGTAGGTGATAAATTGGCAGGATAGTTTTGACTGTAATGACTCAGGCAGAATGACTTTATTGTAAATAAGAGGATAAAATTGTTAGGCATCTATGTGGAATTTCTGTTTTGCAACTTGATTTCCATCTTAAGACCATCTTCTCCATCATATTATTGCTCAGAGATCTTCAAAGAAGAACTGCAAATTTACAGTGAGTGCTCTTGATGACTTCCTCTCTATTATTTGCTCATCACACAATTTTGACACTCGAGTTAGTAAAAAAAGTCATCTGTCATAGTGTGTATGACGATGTTAAATGTTAAGGGTAGTTAAAACACTGGGTCCAAATTATCTGCATATGCTCTATTAATTTAATTTTTCTTTTTTTTTTTTTTTGTAATTCCTGGGTTCACAAAACAGCTGTTTACACTCAGTTACAGAGTAAGTGATAATGGTAGAAACACAAAAACTGGCTATCATGCCAAAGTTAGCTTAGTGGTTAACATACCCCCGTTTAGAACCAATGAAAGTTCAGGGGTCTGATTCAACAAATACATGGTTTCCTGAAAATTGCCAAGTTTGATGACAAGTGAATACAACAAATGAGAAATCACCATTGTTAGGGCTCACATGGAGCCTACATAGGGCAAGGGTTTTACTGAGATATTTGCGTGGCTAAGCCAGTTTGGTCCAACAGTGTGCAGGCACTTTCCAAAAGCTTGGTATAATGATTGCCAATTTCTCAGGACTGCTGCAAGAATATGAGAAGTTAATGGCATTTATTACTAGTGTTTACCAAAGCCTAAGTTTGGAGGATGCCTTTTAGACATTTGCAGATAAATACATCTGTTTTCAAGGAACCAGGTGTCTACAGTTTCCCATTAGCATTAACTTAATAGAAGCAGATTGTAAGCAACTTACTGTTGCCATAAAACTGTTTTCTTAGTATGATTTAGACTATTCATCAATCTACATTATGTGATGACATTTGCACATTCTACATGTATTAAATGATAAGCAAGGGCATAATACAGCCTGTGCTCTATATTGCTTAAAGGCCTTGTTGTTCAGTAGTTATTAATTCCATTTCATTTTGAGCTCTTTGGACAGTGTGGGGGAAAAGGTCACTCTGTAACCTTGTTTGGGAATAGATTTCCCAAAGTTAAGAGTCTGCCTTGTTTTAGCAACTCTCCTTTCAACTTCAGGAAACTTCACTGAAGTTTTTGGGGCTTTTGTTCTGTGATGTATAGGATCTTTGGTTGTGGTATTTGTTTGTTTTGTTTGTTTTGTTTATTTGTTTTACACTGTTAAAACAATACATACAGCCCAGTTCTTTATAAATGCTTCTTGTTTTCTTATTTTATTTCTGGGAGAGGGATGAAGCGTCTGTCAGCTAGGAGGTAGCCTCTGTAAGGAACTGCAAGGTAAAAAGTAGGCAGATGAAGAGCTTGACAGCAGAGTGAGGAAAAAGCTGGAAAGTTCAAATATGGAAGCACTGACAGTATGAGGGGACAGTTTGTTTTTAAAGGAGAGAGATAACTTATACATATTCTTAGTTTGTAATTATATCTATTTGATCTGGAACCTGGAGGAATTTTAATAAGAGATGAGAATGTGAGCAGAACAAAAAATAAAGATACATCTCAGTGCTATGAGGTTTATCCCAGTTGACAGAAGTCATCTCTCTAATTACAGAGACAATTGCTAGATGAAAACTACTTCAACTGAAAAATTGATCTTGTCTGATAACAGTGACAGTCACTGTCCTATTAGAAGCCCTTACATATTTCTCCCTTAGATCATCCTGTCTCTACATTATTGACATTTAATCACTTTGAGTAAGAAAGTGTAATACCAATAATTTAACAAAGTGACTTCTAAAAGCTTATCCAGGCATATAATGAATTCTGAGACATTGTAGGACTAACTCTACATTTTTTTTCCTGCAGATTAAACTCCTGATGAAGGCAGGATAGCTTCTTTTCAGAGTGGCTTCTTTCCTTTTGGGTGAGTGTGCAGTCACCTCCTGAAAATTTAGAGTGGAGTCAATTATCATAAAAAAGTCTTTATCATTATCATATGCCACTTTAGCCCTCAATTTTTTTTAAAGCAAAGAGTGATCCCAAAGATTCTAAACACTGGTATTTCTAAAAAGAGCATGGGATCATCTGCCCTGAGTTGGAACAAAGTTCTGAGACAAACAAGTGTGTGAAGCATATAGAGAACTATTTGACAAAATAACAGGTTTTGGCCAAGAGGGGAGAAGGATTTGGAAGTCAAATCAGCATTCATGCTGTGAGGAAAGGATCTATACATATATGATTATAACAGCCTTAATTAAACCTTTCCCAGAAGTGCCAGGATGCCACTGGCCCCTAAACTTTTTATTCAGCTGACTTTTGATTGTTGTTTAATAAATGGTAACAACAGCTTTTGACAGACTCAGCCTTAGTCGGCTGTCTTATGTCCAAGAGAAGAGAATGGATTCCTGTCATGGATTGGAAAGTTGTCTGTCTATGGCAATGCACAGACCACAGGGGAGGGTTACTTGCATGCTGACAGAGTGCTCCCTGGCATAGGCCAAATCCCAGCCAGCACTCAAACCAGTCTGCCATCCGTCATTTGCAAGATCCATAATGTACACACATGAAAGCTCTCGAAAATCCTGCTGATGACTTCACGGTTTTATGAAATAGTAGAGTCTGACTGGGATACAGATGTCAAGTGTTAGATAAATACGTTGGTGTCCTAGTTAGATCAGTTCATCACTGTGTGGGTGTAACCCAGACTGTGTATTCTACACCCTCTATGTCATTTCCCAGAAACTGTTAACAATAGACCTTTGCAGCAGCTGCCCAGAGCACACCTGACCCCTCAGGCTATCAGCTGGGGATTAAGAGGCCTGTGAGATAGGAGGATGTCCCTGTCCTCACACCCACTACTCACAATCATCCACTGTGGAACTCCCCGCCCTGGGGGAGGTACTGGGCATTCCTGCCTGAACCTGAGGGTATATAATCTTGGGATCTTGGGAATTCTGGTACCACTCGTGGAATCCAGAGGAGGACCAGAACCTCAATTAGACTGCGACCAACGCTCTCAACCAGACTGTGACCATCACTCACACCAATAGTTTTTTCCTCTCCTTTTACTTTTGGACTCAGGGGACCCATGTGGGGTTCAGCACTGAGGCCAACAAACACCATTTTGTTCGTGCCTCGGTGTGCCGGGTTATATATCTGGGTTTTTGTGGGTTAAAACCAATTGTTCATCTATATAATTGTATTTATTGTATTATTTTTATTAAATTGTAATTCTGACATAATCTCTTTTGAGTTGGGTTCATTTCTCCTGCCAGTTTACCTTTACACCAGCACACTTGGCAATAAAATATTTAAAAGCAGATTTTATATCTTGTACCTGCAGGTATGGACATTGTTAAGGGGTGCAGACTTTCCCCCTTTGTTTTCCTGCTGACCCACTCAAGTATATTTCCCTCATGCCCTGATAAAAAGTGACCTCTGTACCGTGTGCTGGTTGCAAAGCAGCATGTGCATACTCCCCTTTCTTCCCAAGGAGGTTATGACAGCAGGCAGGGGGACTTTAAATCACACCAAGTGTTTCTACTTTTCGAAGCACACACTTAGCACAGATCTGTATTTTGTGCACCAAGTGTGCAGACTTGCCTTGCAAACGATGGAGAGCACCTTGTATGTTGTGTGTCTGTGCTCTCCTTTAGCAGGCCATGGCTCCTGTGTGTAGGAGGCATAAACAAGACCAGTCATGTTGACTCATAAGGCACTCATAAGGCTAGAAGAAGTAAGCAAGTTATAGCCGTAACCTGCAATGGTGTTACAGCTGCATTTCTGTAGATTACCATACTAGACATCTGTGTTTTACCTGGTTTTTAGATTGTGACTTCTAGAAAAATGTATCTGCCACATGGAAAAAGGAGTACTTGAACCTTTTTTTTTATGGTAGGAGAATGTTTTTATTAATTTGGGTTTTTTTACAAACTCCCTTGGAACTTCATTTTCAGCATATTCTTTGCCTATATACTTACTTTTTTTTTTTTCCCATTATGAGCAAAATATTATTTATTCTGTGAAGGAAAGTATTGAACTTGACAGTTGGAAAAATATAATCTTTGAAACTGGAGAGTTGTTAAAAGAGGCAGTCCCTTAACTTTGGGAAATCTATTCCCAAACAAGGTTACAGATTGACCTTTTCCCCCACATTGTCCAAAGAGCTCAAAATGAAATTGAATTAATAACTACTGAAAAAAAAATTCTTTAAGCAATGATATTGTCTTGAAATGTGGCAGGTTAGCCCATATTCCCCTAGCTGCAGCAACATTTGAGCAAATAACAGATGGGGACAGTATCAGGTCAAATAATGTCTGTCTGCTTCTGATGATTTTTCCACAGCTTAGGATAGAACTACAGATCTCTTTTAATGGTTAGAGAAATCATCTGGTGCTGCAAATAGACATTTAGAATACCACTTAGATTGATTAACAGACTAAGGCAACCTTTCTACTAACATGAGAAATGAACTATCAAATATTTCCCTTTCACTCTCTTAGTTTAGAAAAGAGCTTATCACCGTGAATAGGATAAAAAAACTTATGCCATTATTATTTATAAACAAATATGGTTTTCTGTATGTGTGTGACAAAATTTTTCTGTCCACATCAACCTCTGCCTAAAAGCAGATGTGCATAGCCCCATGTATAATCATAGAATAGCACAAATAGGATAATTAAAACGTTGAACGGAATGTCAAGGACTTTGTCATCAGGAAGCTGGAAATAGGATGCTAGGTATGCAAATGATACTGTATATTGCAGTATAATAATACTTCCAAATAATAATTCCATAAAATATTGAAAACAGGTACATAAGTATTCTGCAGTTGTAGTTTTCTTCCAGTCCATTGCTGTTTTCCTATTGTGTAGTTACTGTTAGACCTGATACAGGTGCTGGCCCAAGTTGTAATTGAAGTGAAACACTCAGCTTTTATTATAAGAGCTAAAGAGGAGTAAAGGGAGGCAGGCAAAAAGTAACAGTTTGGGGTTTTGTGATTTTGTTTTGTTTTGCTTTGTTTTTTTTTTTTTGTTTTTAATAATACAGCAAGCTACACTCAGCCTCTTAAGAGCAGATTTTGTTTGCACAATTAACATTTCAGAGTTGGATTTGGAATATTTTCTGGCCTGCTTTTCTAAGGAAATGTGGCATATGGAATTGTACTGTCCATCTGCCAGCTTTTCAGTCTTCCACTTCTCCTGCAGGGATGTTTATGCCTGCTGGTCATGTTCAACCATGATCAAAGACAATGAATTTCTTAAGATCGCTGAAAATTGATGGTGGATAAAGGAGAGAGACTAGCATCATTGCAACCCCCAGCATGATCACAACACATGCCACCTCTTCCCAGCTGGTTACTATGTGACGCAGGCACATGCCACCTCTAGGAAGGGGCTAATAATTCAGAAAGGTTTAGAAAGTGCTCAGACATTTGGAATTCTCACAGGCATGCTCATAGATGAAGCAAAAAACTTAAAATCAATATGCAACCAAATTTCAATTGTTTTTTTGCTCATTATTTTCTGTTGTTTTAATACTCTATTCAGAACTTGGGATAAGCCGGGCTACAAAGGTCCTTACTTTATCTGAGTAAGAAGGAAGAACATCTCTGTCCATCTTCCAGAAGATAGGAATCACAACACTTAACAGAGAATATATTTCTTATACATTTTATTATTTCTCTTTTGTGTCTCTAGTTAAGGGTTTGTGAAATTTGGAGGTCTTTTAATTGCTATCAAAAATACCAGATCGTTTTCATCATAGGGAATGTCTGTGCATGGAAGAAAGTTTATCTGTGTCAGTAACTGGATGTAATTAGAAGAGTATTTGCTGACTGAGTGGCAAGGGATATCTGCATCCCTTTACAAGAAGTAGAGCAGCAGATTACAATTTCAAAATAAAACACAATGGCTGCTCCCAAGTTTTTTGAAAGTAAAGACTTCAGAGCCATGATTGTCAGCCTGTGTCAGACCCACCTTGGCAATGATATTCCAGTCTTTTCCCACAGTGTTCATTAATACAGGGATCACTACCTATATTTCTTATCTAGAAATTAAGGAATTCTACCAATTTCGTGCATGTCATTTAAATGCTGTGGCTTTGTCAGATTCCTGTTCCTCGTGGTTTCTTTGCTCTGGTCTTAGTTTTGGACACCAGCTCTGACCTTATTACAATTCCTTGCACCTGTCCAAGGGCCCGGCACTGGTGTTTGTCTTCGGTCTTATTTTCCCTTGAAAAAATATGCTCTACTGCTTAGTTTCTCTGGCTCTCTAACCTTAAGCCTTACATGACATTTGCCTTCAACTAGAATCTCTCAGTTTTCCCAGAGTTCAGATCTGATTACAACCTTAACAAATCACTTGTTTGCTAGGATACTCAGTATTCTGGCTTGTCCTAATCTCATCTCTGTGGCCTAAGGTTTTCATACCCCATCCACATTTTAACATTAAACTGGCAGCTACTCTTATGCAATGCAGTTGTGTTCTCGTTTTCTCTTTTGAGCTTTCCTGGCAATCTGATTTATTTATGAGATTTCAGCAATGTTCTTAAATCCAATATATTGTAAATAACAGTGTTATTATTGATGGCAACACCAGTTTTGATTGTTATAATGTAGAAAACAAACACACCAATAATAACAGTGGAAGGACATTTGTTGTATTTGATACACAACTTTGCAACAAGAATCCTAGTTTTCCTTTTTCATAATTAATAACTGTAGCAAAAAACTCCTATTTCTGTTATGTAAATACAAACAAGAGGAAAAATAAAAAAATTCTGCTGATTTTCAAATTGTTGCAGATGTCTACACAAAGCATGTCTTTAATGTCAAGGAAATGCAATTAAAAATATTCCAAAAAATAAGACACTCTACTCTTAAAAGACATGGTGACATCATAGACAGAGGAACTAAGAACTGAACCTGAGTATAATTTAATAGTTTTCCAAGATTTTTTTTTCCCCAGAAGGTGCTGCATTTCCAGAAAGATTTTGTCTTTCTTTTAGTTCAATGGCCCAATTGTTGTATTTGGATCTGTAATCATAAATCTGGGAGATAAGATATCTATCAAACAGGGTCCCTCTATTCCAAAGCTTGGCTCTAGAGAACATCAAGTATTACTTCACAACTCCATTTTAAATGTAAAATAAATGCTGAGTTTTGATTTTTTTTTAACATTATAATTGGAATATAGAAATAATATGTTACATAGTATAAAGGGATTAATTATTTTACTCTTAAAAGTTATCTATTCTAGTGTTGGAAAGTAATGTTTGTCATTCCCTTATTTCCATTAGACAAATCATATTTTTACATAACTGTGAGAAATAGTGCCTCTGGAAAACACTTCTGTATACGAGGGAGGAAATTAGAAGCAGCTGAAACCCCTATTGTGTAGCAGTAACATCTCTGCCAGTTCTGCCTCGAGTGCTATAAGAAGCAGTGTGTAAGAAAACTCACAGAGCAGAGGCAATTAAGATTGAAAGAGAGAAAAGCCGAAAATTATAAGACAAAACATTGCAAGGTCAGGATGCCAAGGCAGATTAAAGAATGTCAACAGAGGCAAGGATAGCTGAATAATGACTACAGGGGAATTTGTGACATTCGAAAATAACATGTCTAAAACATGTTGAAGGACCACATGGTTCTTTGGATGTTTTTATATCTTCTCAGAAAGATTTAGTTTACTAAATCATCAACAAATGACATGTAGAAATAAAAGCTTCAGGGGAAGAAAATTATCTGTGTCTACATTTTTTTTGACAGCACTAACAGCAAAAACAAAGCAGTACGTAATTGTTTGTTAGAGAAGCATTTTTTAAAGTATGAAGGAGCCTTTGTATGAGAACATGAAAAATCGAGGGCTGGAATTTGCAAGAACACTTAAGCTAGAGGTTCTCTTTCAGTTTGCTGGAGGAAAAGCTGGGTTGGTTTTCTTCGTTTGCTTTCTGTTGTCACTATTTTCTCCTATGCAAAAGCCAAAAAAAGCCAAACAGTTCCCCAAATTCCACTTACAAGCGTCTTAGTGTTTCTGTGTTCATTGTCGTTCCACATCAATCTGTGAATGTGACTTTTGTAATTCTTCTATCTCACCAAATCTCACAGACAGAGACTCTTTCAAACTGCAGAATAACTAAGAATCAAAAGATGATGGTGCTTTTGTGTGTTGAGTGAGAACCAAGCAAAGTTTTTCATGTAAGACTGATTGTCCTATCAAGGCATAATTACTTGTTGCCATAAAGAGGAGCTATTGCAACAGAGAATTATGTACAAAGCTAGTTTTACAGCACTTTGTCCAAATGTCCTTCCTGGGATTTTCAGAAACTGAGCTGGATTTGTTACTATGATACTGACACAACAAGCACTGTCCTCTCATTTGAGTGGAAATTTCACTCTCCAATTCAGGAAACAATGTGATACAAGTTCAGTGACAAAATTCTGTCCGAGATGGTAATTCCTTAAAAGAGCATGAGGAAACATGCCTCAAAAACTTCCTTCAGATAAATCCTACTTGCTGCAATCTGGATAAAGATTCAGAAGGCATTTTTTGCTTTCATGTTTTTAAAGATGTGAATGTGCATTTGTGAATTCTATCATTTATTTAAATTACTTGGGCCCACATGACAGGCATGTCATGAGGTATGTGCTGTAACATTTCAAGAGGTAGGCCTTGATAATAGCAGTCAAACCAGTCAAAGGAATGTGATCTTCAATTTCAATTTTGTTAAGAAATATTTGTTCCGTTCTTGAGCTGGAAAATCCTTTCACATTCAAGGAATGCTTTCAAACTCCTGTGACTGCCCTAAGTATGTTTATGTTGCATTTCAGAAACTGAAAAGCTATGCCTAATGTATACATTTATCCCAGGAATGAAGGGTTTCCAAAGTAGATCCAGGGCACAACAAAAAATCAGAGCAATTGTGTATTATACAACATTATTTTTTAACATTACTGAGAACAAAATCCAATATATCATTATGGGACACTGCATACAACCACAAAATTAGATCAAGGAGCATTTAAAAAAACCCCAAATCTAAAAACCCCTCCAAACCAAAACCAAACAAACTGTGTCCACTTACAGCGCTAAAAATCCTCTATTTGGAAATTTTAGCCATTGTTTCCATTGAGTGCTGAATTATTGCAGTCAAAACTTACTCTGCAGGAATGTAGCCATTTGACAGAAAGAGGTTTCTAGGATCTAGGATGCTGTCTGTGGTCAAAATTTAACGAGAAAAGCAGTTGAATGGAAGGAATTGATTGGCCTCATATTTTAAGTATGATAGTTGAAATTTTTGCCCTTTCTTATTAGGAATTTAAGCATTAATCATTGGAAAATATTAATCTTTGGAAAAGGGTAGTCATGACATAGTGATAGGGCAGAAATATTTTTCTTAAAGGGTTGGTTTGATTGTAAAGCAAAATGAAGGAAAAAATTTCATAAAGCTTCAAAAAAACCAACCTCCTTCCCTCCAAAAACCTTGAGGTATATTCCCAAGTTTATTTATCACATTCTTATCATAGTCAGCTTCTATCAGCTCTTTTATGACATATTAAATATTTCATGGGAATTGCTGGATTAGGTTATTTTGCTATGTATTTATTAAAGCTATGTATTTACTAAAGCTACAAAATTCTAGCATAGCACCAATGGGTAAGTAGTATTTTTAGACAAAAGACATTATTTCTATATAAAATAATGTGCCTTATTAAGAATATGAGTATTTAAAGGCATAAGACATTAATAAGAGCAAAAAGGACATTATTCATTGTATTACACCTTCTTTAGAAATGCAAAAATGAAAGCATGATGCAAGCATGACCAATTAATACAAGAGAAGACTTCTATTCTACTCAACTAAATGCATAAAGACCACTGACAGACAAACATTTAAGTATAAACTGTATGGAAACTTGTGATCACAGACTGCAGAGGAGTTGGATTAAAAGAAGAGGAATCAAATTTAATGTGTGGGTTAACATTAGGAAAAAAAAGACAAATAAGCAAATATTTGCTTATACTTCAGAAGCATGCTGTTAGTGCTTCAATATTCTGAGCAGCTGATCAGTAACACAGAATTCTGACTTGAGCCATAACAGTGAAAACCAAGGCTGTATGACTTTTAACTTTAATATTAAAATCCTAGTTTCATCACACTTTTATGGTCAAACCTGAATTTTATTTTTGCAGAACTCTAGTTTTGACTCTGCTGTTAAATCTTTTTCAAACTGACTGATTTTATAAGAGATTAGAATTTACACTGAAAGTTTGTTAAATATCTAGAATTTTTAAAGTGGGAATTTTCCACCCAAACTCTGATTTTGAATCATCCTTGTGAAATACAATGGTCAGATGTGCTAATCATTGCTTGTTTGATGGCAAAATTTAAGGATCTATATTAGGATACTGTTTATTTCTTGTAAGGTGAGAAAAATATAGTTTTAGTTCGAGTTCATGAAGAGGTGCTTCCATTTGTTTCATTGATAATAATTAAAAGAGAAATAGCAATGCAATTCCTGGGCTTTCAATACGAAGGCTCTCTGTGTGCAAACCTCTGAACAATGCTTTACATATTTTGTGCTAATGTATGGCAAAAGTGTATAGACATGCAAATTAGTTCTTATGAGGTGCTCTTGTCAAGAGCCAGCAGTGCAATGCTCCCTGTAAGCAGCCTGGCTTGCTGTAGATAAATGAGTTGCACACCAATACCATAACATCACAAAGAACTGTAAGTGCTTTACCTCATGTGGTTATACTGAAGGCCATTACTCATGTCAGCTATTCAAAACATTACAGTACAACTCTCTTAGCCTTTACCATGCCTGAGTGAAGCATGACAATTTCAGGCAGTGCAACAGAAGTGAGAAACTTGAACAAATCTGACTGATAGTTCAGAAAATTTCAGCATGCATTGCCCTTTGTGCCACATTCACTAATGCATCCACAGTGCAGCACATTAATCGCATTAGGTTACGCATCAGTCCAAATCTATTGCCTCAAAAGCTTATTTTCGCAGGCGAGCATTGGAAAGGGGCTAATGACCTTCTTTAGCTTCATCTAGAAATGTTGTAACAAGGCACAGATCAGTATTATGTGACTATTAGCATCAGAAGTCCCTTCCTGATATTATAATCTGGGTTAGGAAAAAAACCTCTGACATAAAAGTCATAGAATCATAGAAAGGTTAGGATTGGAAGGGACCATAAAAGTCACCTAGTTCCAGCCCCCTGCCAGAGTCAGGGACAAATTCTGCTAGACCAGATTGCTCAGAGCCCCATCTAACCCGGCCTTGAACACTTCCATGGATGGGGCACGCACAACTTTTCTGGGCAACCTGTTCCACTGTCTCACTCCCCTCATGACTGGAGGTGTCTCCCTCAGCCTACGCTCTGGTAATTGTGTGCCCCAGCCCCTCACCATCCCAAAGGCACTGGGCTGGGCCCATACCTCAGCCGTCAGTGTCCTTCCTGGACTGAGGAGACGAGGAGGGGACAGAGGAATTAAGATGCAGTCATCAAAGTGCCAGATAAGAGTAAAGAACTTTTACTCTTTTTTTTTTCTTGTTTTCTTGTGTTTAAAATTTTTCATCGTGTAATCTTCAAAAGAACTCCTAATGATGCAGCTAGGAGGGACCTTGGTGCTGGAGGCCAGCACTTGGGCTGCAGTGCCAGCGTGACATGAGGAGCCTGTTGGAATTCTTTGCAAATGAGTGTCTTCAGAAATAATAACAGCTGGATGCCAGGACAAACGTGAACTGTTGCACATTGCCAAGAGGTATCTTCTAGGGATAGTTGTAGGGGGAGTTATGGGAGGCCACCGATGTTGATTATACCTGCAGGCATGTTACTAGACTAGCTACAGTCCTAATCTAATTTGACTGCTGAGGTGGGCCTGTCTCCTTTCAATCAACCCCTTCCCTAGCAGCTTGTGTTTTCACATAGATTGTGCTTTGAGGATTTTAATGATTAAGCTTTTCTGCAGAGACAGAGTGTTATAAGATTGCCAGTTAATCCAGCAGGTTTTGGAGTTCTTCACAAGTATTCCTAATGGGATATATTTTTACTCCCTGTATGAATTACATAAAGCTCAGATTTTTGCCTGCATAGACAAAATCTTATACAAGTGGCTGAATACACACCCTGGAACATTTTCCTCAGACTGTGACCCACTTATGGCTGTGCAGAGGAAGGAGGGAAATAAGTAAATTTGCTGCCTTAATGATCAACTATAAGTGGCATGGAAAAACACAATATCTGTATGTCTGCTCTGTCCCCTGAAAAGAGCTCAGAGGACTCAGGTTTGTGTCTAAGATTTTCCAAATCCCAGGAGCTACGAGCAGCTTTCTTCCTAAATCCACCTGTGAGAATCTCTTAAAATTGCGCTTCTGCCTCCAGCATCCCAAAGGAGATACTATATCAGCCATATATTACCAGTCTGCTACTGCAAATTAGCATTCTCATCCAAACACCACCCCTGTTGGTGGGAAAAAACCCAAAACCCACCCAGCTTGTAGGAGTTAAACTCACAGAAGAATATTGTTTTCCACATTCTTCCTCTTTGGCTGACAAGAAATACAACCGTGGCAAAAAAACCAGGTGCTTCTCATTCTGTCTTCATAAATAGAAGGCTGGCATTCCAATACATTTAATATTTACTTTTGGGTTGTGTTCTATTTTGTGGCTGAATATCAAGCTTTAGTCTAAGGAAAGCAGAGTAATAATTTTGATTTCAAATAAAGGGTAGCATATTGGAAATAACTAGACTTTGATTTATGCCATCAGCAATGTTGTCTCTTCCAGCACTGAGTTATTAGCAAATTAGTGGTTAAAAATGTCCTAAAACCAGACAGCTAAATTCATTCATTAACTGTCTTTATGTATTTGTGAGACAGCAATGTCAAGTGAATCATGGCTACTCGTTCCTTGAATGTTTCAGGCAATGATGTTTTCTTAATGAATATGCATCTCCAGTTGCTTTTGAATGGTAGATTTTTTTCAGCTTCTTACATCCAATTTCCCCACTTCATGGCTTCAAAATTTGAGAGAAGGAAAAATAAAATTTTTCCATGTTTTCTAGAATTTTTGAAGGATGGCCATTGTTTTATTTGTAATGCCTTATAAGTGCTGGACTTAATGCTGTCCTTGGTCATTAACTTCATGACTCATCTCTAGTCCTCAAAAAATACTTGTCTTGTCAAGAAAATCTCTATCTCTTAATAAGGTAGCAGAAGCAACAGAACTACTAAATGAATTCAAGGAAATTCTCTAGGTGGGCTTGTTCTGAAGGGATGACAAGACTAGAAGGATGAAGTAGGTCCAGCTTAAATAGAAAAAAGGGAAGGAATCATGGTGCAAATGGTAAAAAGCTGTCAGCGAAGGAGGGAGTTGTGTCCTCGGAGGGGGGAAGAGGTATGTACACACTGCATGGGAAGACAGCAGTTATAGACATGAAGCAGTTACATAATATGATGAAATGCAGAGAGGCAGAGCTCTAGGGCACAATCATTCTCTACTAGCAAAATGCTTGTTCATGCAAAAGACATTTCCAAACAACAAATTAACCCAGCAGGAATAGAAATTGCAGCTGTAAAGAAAAAAAATGCCATACTCAGCATTAAGGTTATTCTGACTGACAGTGGTGTGTGTGAGGAGTGTTTCTCTTCAGCTCCATATTTCCCACCTGTTAAACAAGGTAGGCAATACATACAACTTTAAACCAGGTGCAGGTAAACACTTGGAGGATTTCTCCCTCTAAATTTAATGTTGTGTCCTTTTGTACTTCTAATCTGATTTCCTAAAGGAGTAATATTTACTGTGATAATGCTGGCAGGATGTTCATTAACCTGTTTCATGAACTTTCCCTCTCTTTCCAAAAACTGTGAGATCTATTCACTATTTTTTATCAAGTTTGAAGAAAAGGTAGAAGTCTTACAACTCTCTGTATGTTTGTGGACCAAACAGAAGAGACCTACTCTTCTCCTGGAGAGAAGACAGGCAGAACTCACTGGTTACACTAATACTTAACAAAAGTCAACTTAGTCATAACATGTTGTGATTTTTATACACCAAAATAAATATATATTCATAACCTCTGTGCACACTATTGAGGTGGACTAGATTGCTGAATGGCCAGGATGCTGGGTATGATTTTGAGGGGAGAAAAATTCAGAAACTACTTTTATAGAGAGGTGATCTTACTAGTCCTTCAGCAGCACCTTCAAGACATCAAAATGAGCCCCTTCAGAAACTGTTTCCCTTTCTTTAATTCTATTTACTCTCCTTCTTGTTTTCATATGTCCAACACAGTGTGTGTTCTTAGCTATGGGTGACTACCTTGAATGTTTTTAGTTTTCTCACACAGCTTTATCTATCATGCTCTTTGATTCTTTGTACTCTAAGGGATGCTTCATGTGTTTCATTCAATTTTATATTTTCTCTCAATTGCCATCACAGCTGTCCAAACAGCCATACCATTTCACAGGTATCTGTTTTTTCATTGATACTTATTTGATTAAATAATACATTAAAAATAATCATTTGTGGTAATGCACAGCTATAAAACATGTAAGTTACACTTTTGACATTTTACTTACAAAAATTTCAGCATAAGAAGATGTTGACTATCTAATCAGAATGAGAGGAGAAGCTAAATATTTGATATCTATAAAAGGTACCTTCTTTTTGCCATTATCAGCATGTAATTGACCAATTTCTATTTCTTATTTCTATAGCGGCACATTCTATCTTTATCAAATCTCAACACTGTTGTAAAGGTGAAAAAATAAAAAGCTATTTTCCAAGTGTAAGTTTAATTAAGAAGTCTGAGGTTCATGGAAGTCCTTAGAAAAAGAAAAGTAGTACTAGATATGAAATCTGGAGAGCCACTGTATTTATTGTATATGTTGATAAAATTTGAGGATGCATTAAAAAAGAGAAAACCATTATAGTAAGAAAAATGGAACAAGCCCATCTCAGTGCTAATGACAAGTGGTGGCTAGGAATATAACCTGCAATAAAATCCATGGATCTGTCTAAAAACCTGATAAAATGCTATTACACATTGTGACTTGAAATGCTTTGTTTTCATTACTACTTTATCACTTATATTATAACTCGCTCTCAAACTGAATCTGGTTTCTGTACCCCAATAACATGCAAAATAAGGGAATTTCATGATTAAATTAATAAAAGCCTCTATTGTATGACTATCTTATTATTGATTTCCTTCAAATTAGTCAATTTTTAAATGCTCTGGTGGCCTTTAGTAACATGTCCTGGTACATAACTGTACTTAATCACTGAAATAACATGTGTGATGATGCAGTAGTTGATGAAAGGCATGATCTTTAAGATGAAAGGTAAATTTTCTTCTGAAAATGAAAGGTACAATCTTTAAGAGTTCTTCTGAAAATGAATGCAGAAAGTTGGATGATTTATAGCAGCCAGCCAAAGGTTCACTGAATTTGTAAGAGGGCAAGATGAAACTGCCTTCTATTTCTATCCAAGTTATTGAAAACAATAGACGGCTTGAAGCCAACAAGTCTAAAATTTCTAGTACACTCATACATCTGAACTGCTTGAAGGAGTAGCATCTTATTTGAAATTGTTTGTGCATCTGGTAGTACAGATTAAACAACGCTCATGCTATGTAGATGCTTCTATACAGAGTCTTAACTTTTCAGAGATCTAACCTATTTTTTCTCAAGGAAAGCATTTCAGTATTACTTTGCCATTACTGAAATTCATAGTACCAATCTTTGCACATTTTAAAAGTTATTTTCTCTAATCAGATTTGACTGATTCTCATTAATGTGAATATTATTTCAGTGCAAACAGATTTTACAGTCCTGGCTAACCTCTGTACCAACAAGAGACCCAGACCAAACTGGCTGAAAATGAATGTTGGAATATTACCACTTCATTTGAGAAGTAGCCAAAAATTTTCATTTTTTTTAGCATAACCAACAAATATAAAGGTACAAGTGATTAAATAAATTCTGGGTTATAATGACCAAACAAATAAACTTCCAAAGCACTGTATTTGCTTTCTGATATATTACATTTTGTTTTTCCCACGTGCAAAGTCTTGTCAGTCATCACTTTTAGCTTTGCAGTTTATGCCATATTTTATAAATGCCAGCATTCTGTGCATAATTAGACCAGCACTGAAATTCAAAGTCACAATGAACTCAACACTAACTTTGACACTCACTTATACAGAGACAAGATTTCATCTGGAGCAAAAGGAGGGACTTCTCAATGACTAAACATGCAGAAAAGAATATTTTGCACTTCAATCAGATCTCAGGATCTGTTTACAAGATGCTGGAAAAAAAATCAACTGAAAAAATAATAAAATATGTAGGTGCAGCAATTAGTGGTTTTGAAAAAGCCTTTAACTGTTACCACAGTAATATTATTTTTTTCTGGTACTGAACAGGGTATGTTATCATTAATTTTAGATGCTGGTACAAGTCCATAATGATAGCATCTGCATTCTTTGACAAGGGTTTGCAATTAATTTTAACTGAGGACACAGTGTGATTTGGTGGAAATCTGGTAATTTTACTGAAGTCTGATCAGTAGGAAGCAAGATGCCACCCCTAGCGTTGCCAGGTTTAGTTCTGTATACTCTCTTTTCATCCATGAAATGCAGCACGATTGCCCTGTAACTACAGTCTGACAGTTCACAGGAAAAAGCAGAAGCAATGCTCTTCAGCAATGCAAGAACCTTTAGTATTGCTGGTGCCTTATCCATCTGAGTACAGTTTACCTACAGAAAGCCCTGCCTTAAGGTAAACCCAGCCTTAACTCAGCAGAAAGTGATGTTTGTGCACTAACCTAAAAAGCCCCTTATGATTTTGTTTTTGCATAGCAGGGCACATTCTACTGATTTCAGTGGGATCAGCATTTCTTGGTGAGTCCTGTCATAGAATCATAGAATCATAGAGTCAGACGGGTTGGAAAGGACCTCTGAGATCATCAAGTCCAACCCTTGATCCAACCCCACTGTGGTTACTAGACTATGGCACTAAGTGCCACGTCCAGCCTCATCTTGAAAACCTCCAGGGACGGAGAATCCACCACTTCCCTGGGCAGCCCATTCCAATGGCTGATTACCCTCTCTGTAAAGTATTTCTTTCTAAAATCCAACCTAAACCTCCCCTGGCACAGCTTAAGGCCATGTCCTCTTGTCTTACGGCTGGTTGCCTGGGAGAAGAGACCAGCCCCCACCTGGCTACAACCTCCTTTCAGATAGTTGTAGAGAGCGATGAGGGCTCCCCTGAGCCTTCTCTTCTCCAGGCTAAACAACCCCAGCTCCCTCAGCCTCTCCTCATAGGACTTGTGCTCAAGTCCCTTCACCAGCCTGGTTGCTCTTCTGTCATGACAGGGCTTCATTTCAGCATATTAGAATCATGCACCAGTTAGGTTTTCACAGTTGTTTTTTAGTCCTGAGGAGGAACATGGGACAAGACATCATAAATATACACAAACAGATGCAATAGAGGATATTAACTCACTGGAGATTATCCACTCAGTGAGTGGGTAACTAACCCTTCACTGAGGGAGCTTATGTAGCGCTAGAGAAGGTTATTGAGGGAGAGAGAACAGGAGTGATACTGTGAGATACAGAGCGTGTTCAACCTCCCTGACATGCCTTTAGGAATAGGTGGGCTCTTCAGGACCAAAGGTAGTCCATGATTGCTGCAAGGACACATGGTAGAGTGAAATTAGTGCAACTAACTTTGTGGAGCAGGGCTGTCTAGTAAACCTGCCTTTGAAATATAGAGTGTTGCATTTGTCTGGGAGCATGACACAGAAAGGCTCAGAACAAATGGGATTTCTAATTTCCAGTGAACTTATTTAAAGTTTAATAAACCTTCAAAGAACAGTTTGGTGCATTTGGGCTGTTTAATTCTTTAAGCTTGATGTTGGCAGTTTCTCAGTGTTTGTTGATGGCTGTGCTGTCTGGTGATCTGCCAAACATAAATACTGTGCAAAGCAGTCTTTGAAAATGCACTGAGCAGTTGCTTCTGGTTCATTTTTATTTAGTTATTTTTTTGACATACACATCTTAGCATTTTTCCCCCAAAAATATAGAGATTAATGTGTGCCCAGATGAAGAAAAAATATGTTTCACCTTAATTTCTTTATCGTTTGTATCTGTACAGTGGAATCAGTTTTATCACCCTTGATTAAAACTTAATAACATGCTACTTTACCAATCTTTGCTATCCCTGCACCCCATAGGAGTGGAGTTTCAATTGCTATAAATCACCTCATCATAATATTTTACCTAATTCAATCTAGAGATAAGGGTATGAACTTAACCTATTATATTTTTTTGTCCCTGCAGAGAATTAACATTCAGAATTTACCCAGTTAGGCAGCCAGTTCCATTTGGATACTTATCTGAGCTGATTAACCCTCCTGTGCTGCTGAGTTGATGGGAAACTGTAGAAGAGTCTATTTACTTCTGATACTTTCAGCAGTCATTATCAGGAAAATCATAGTCCCATTAGACTAAGTGTGAGTTTTATTACTGACTTTAAAATTTGATTTCAACCAGAAGACATCTTGAAGAGTTGGCAAGCTAATACATGTTTCTGTTCTGGACCTAAACTATACCCTATGTTAGAAAATAGTAATAAAAAAAACCTCTTACTGGCCAAACCCCAGTTTTGGCCTCTGCTAAGATGGGTCTGCAAACTGGAAGTCCTTTCTAATGATGGCAAGAGATGAGACCGAATCAGAAGCATTGCTTCTGGGAATGTAGCAACTTGAACTTCTGGAAGTAAAAAATTACAAGAAAATTATACTTCTGAACTGAAATCTTACAGACTGTAGTAAATA
>VXAY01003675.1:538267-565046 GCA_013399855.1 Oxyruncus cristatus | reverse complement strand
GGGAGCGCTGGAAGCTGTACTGGAAGCACTGAGGAGCCGTGCTGGGAATGCTGGGGAGCTGTACTGGGAGAGCTGGGCGCACTGGGGAGCCGTACTGGGAATGCTGGGGAGCCGTACTGGGCGTGCTGGGGAGCTTTACTGGGAATACTGGGACCACTGGGGAGCTGTACCGAGGAGCACTGGGGAGCACTGGGGAACAGTGAGCTGTACTGGGGAGCACTGGGCAGCTCCGCACTGTACTGGGGAACACTGGGCTGCACTGGGGAGCCGGCAGGTGAAGGATGCCGGTTTAAGGAGGTTTTTTTTGGATGCTTTACCCCGGGGAAGGCAATGAGCTCCGGTTCGGAGTGAGCCCAGCCCCGTCCTCCGCCCTCTTCCAGGCTGGGGTGGCACTTTGCGGGCGTGGTGCTGACAGCGTGACGAGCCAATGCAATATTCATCCTGACATTTCCCTCCGTGCCAGCCCTTCCCAGCGCTCCAGCTGGCAGCGCCCGGCTGCGGCGCCGCGATGGCAGAGTGGCACAGGGATGAGCCAACCCCCCCTTCCACGGACATCCCAAGCCCTGGGGGAACCTGTGGGCCTTCTGCCTCATTCCTCTCTCATCCACGGTATCTCCTCCAGCTTTTTCCTGGAGCACTTTAAGGAGGGCGGGGACTCCCTGTCACTGCTTCCTCCTTCAGCTTTCATGGAATCATGGAATCCTGGAATGGTTTGGGTGGAAAGAGACCTTAAAGCCCATCTCCTTCCACCTCCTGCCATGGGCAGGGACATCTCCCACTAGACCACATTGCTCCAAGCCCCATCCAACCTGGCCTTGGACACTTCCAGGAATCCAGGGGCAGCCACAGCTTCTCTGGGCAACCTGTGCCAGGGCCTCCCCGCCCTCACAGGTAAGAATTCCATAAATCCTGCCTAAATTTCCACTCTTTCAGTTTGAACCCGTTACTCCTCGTCCTGTCACTGCAGTTCCTGGCGGAAAGCCCCTCTCTGACCTCACAGCTGGAGCCCACGAGGGCTTCAGTGTGCCACCAACACGTGTGCAAGAGGTGACATGGAAGTGACAGGAAAGGCACAAAGACTCCAACATGGATAAAAGGAGCTTGGAACTGTCCCCAGGGTGCCCTCAACCACACCAGTGTCCCATAGTGTCCACCCCAGCAAGGGGGACCAGCGATGGATGCAGTGAAACCTCCACCCTCCACCCTTCCTCTGCCTCTCCTGCCTTCGTCACCCTCAGAACAGCCTTTCCCCTTCCTAACCCATCCCTTTTCACCTGGGATTTGGGGATCATCTCTTCCCCTGGTGGGTCCAACCCTTCCTGCAGCAACACCCGGGGCAAATCCATGCCCAGCAGACGCAGTGCTTCTCCTCTCCCCGCTCCACGCTGCAGAGCTAATGAATGCAATTAGTGCAAATGGGTTTACTGCCATTCGGGAGCCGTGGGGATGGGCAGCAGCGAGGAGTGCAGGGAGCAGCATCCCGCCCACGCTCTCCCTGGGTGCTCCACACCTCCTCCAGCTCAGCAGATGCTGCTGCTCCGGAGTGAGGACGGAATGGAGTGAGCGTTGGAGATGGAGGGGAGCCAGCGAGGTGTGAAGCAGCTGAGCTGCCTGGCTCGGCACGGCGAGCAGGAGACTGTTGGCTTGTTCCTTCACAGTGACACCATTTCCCTTTTAAGCTGTTCTGATGGACACAGAGAAGGATGGGAGGCTGAGAGCTGAGCCCTGACAGTGCAGGAGAGAGGGGGGACACTTCCAGCATCTCAGGGTTGGGCAAACATCTTGCTGCTCGCTGTGACACGTTCGGAATGTGCCTGGGAAACTGGGATCCATGCTGGGCTCAGTGCTGGTGGGTTTCATTGCAAAACCCACGCTGCCACCTTGTTCCCAGCCCCAGGGATGGGCTGAGGCCGAGCAGCCTCAGACTGTGTCCAGCTGCTTTTCTGGGAAATCGTCTGCTCGTGAGAGTCCTGTGAAACAGGAGTGGAAATTCAGGATGTGGTAAATTTGGTAGGAGAAGAGTATCTTTGATTCTATGTTCAGGAGGTGTTTTGGCAGTGGAGCAAGTAAGAATTATGGGATCATAGAATCCTGGAATGGTTTGGGTTGGAAGGGACTTCAAAGATCTTCCAGTTCCATCCCCTGCCGTGGGCAGGGACACCTTCCACTAGCCCAGGTTGCTCCAAGCCTCATCCAACTTGGCCTTGGACACTTCCAGGGATCCAGGGGCAGCCACAGCTTCTCTGGGCAACCTGTGCCAGTGCCTCATCACTCCCACAGGGAAGAATTCCTTCCCAGTAACCCATCTCACCCTGCCCTCTGTTGGTGTGAAGCCATTTCCCCTTGTCCTGGCACTTCACGCCCTCATCCAAATTACTGGAGGAAGCCTGTACTGACTGCCAGGGATGGGGGGAAGAAGGAAAGAGAGGGGAGAAGGGGTGGACAACAAAGTTATAAATTTTAGGTGTCTCTCAGCTTCTGAGCAAGGAGCAATATCCCACCCTGAGGGAGCCTATTCTTCCCTGAGCTGGCTCATCCTCTGGGAACAGAAAGCTGTGCCTGGGAAGGGGCTGAAACCCCAAGAGGCTTCACTTTCCCTCGCCGACAGGCACCAAAACTCCTGTCAGGGAGGCGCCTCCCTCCAAACCCAATTTAAACAGGATCCAGCCACAACTTGGGTGGGAACCCACCTCCCCAGAGGTCCACACACATACACACACACACACAGAATCATCTCCAAAGGCTTGAAACAAATCCAAAAGTTTATTTCCAATGAGTACACAGACCACGTGGGATGGGGGATGCGCTACATCACGACGCCCTCTGGCTTCCTCTCACAACCACCCCTTCCCCAAAAACCCGGCAGTGGCAGGTTGGCACCCAAGGAGTGGATTTCCCCCGCCACCGGCAACCTTGGCAGACCGGAAAAAAAAAAAAAAAGGCCTTTTCCACTGCTCCAGATACTTTTCTTTAAAAGCCTGGGGGTTGAATGTCATTTGATACCACGCTGGGAATACAGCATCGGGATGGAGGGATGGCTGGCATTTTCGTTGAGGAGGGAAAATGATCTTGGCAGGCGATCTCTACTTGGCTAACAAAGGCATATCTGTGTAAATATAAATACTGGGGTGAAATACCTGGCAGCACACCAATGTCAACACCACCAACAACATAAAATAGAGCCCAGCAACATAAAACACCTTCAGTGAGTCGTTTGGGTTAATTCAAAATTCCCTCCCCCCCCGCCCCCCATATTCTTCATGCAGGTTTATCTCATCGTTCAGTCGTTAAGAATTCGAGTTGTAAAACACGCGAGTCGCTAAAAAAAATTGTTACAAACCACCTTATGACAGCGTTTGAGAAGGGGCTGGGGGTGGGAGCCCTGGGGTCAGGCCGGCTGCGCCTCACTCCCTGCGACGGTAAATCAGCGTTAAGAGGAAAAGACAAAAGCCCAGGATGGGGGTTATTTATTTACACGTCTCGGTAACGCCAAGAGCGAAACCAGCTGCAGAGCAAAGGGCTTCGTCCGTCCTTCATCCTAAAGCTACACGAGCAGTAGGAAAAAGATCAGAACTGGAGGGTTGGGGCGGGGGGGGGGGCAAAAGCCACCGTGAGAGGGCTGGGACCATCTACGCTACTTGTGGCGTAACAAAACATTCCCAGACGCCAAAGGTTTTGAGTCCAGTGTAAGAACAACTGGTCTTCCCCGTAGAAGGCTAGAAAAAGAGTATGAAAAGGTACAAAAAACCAAAAAGCACTTGTTACGGGCTAGAAAGAGTCACCAAAAGGTACCTAAAGACTATTGCCCTCTGGAATCCACGGGGATTAAGCTGATACCTGGTTCAGAACTAGTTTGGCAAGGTCACAACAGACCCCCCTCTTCCCCCCACCAAGTCCCTGTGAGACATCCACCTAGTTTTGTACTCAGATCCCCACAGTATGATTCCCGAAGTTATGATTCCCAAAGTTTCCCAGGAGTGTGGAAGAGCAGGGGAAGCCAGGAGGTGTTTAGCAGCGGAAAGGAGAGACAAGCCACGTCCTCAAAAGTGTGAACCCGAGGCGGACCCCAAAAAAGGTGGCGTGTGTCCCCCGAGAGCGGATGAACCGGAGCTGGGAATAATTCCCCAGCCTGACAGGGAGCTCAGGCTGTGTGTAAACAGGGGATCAGGCACCTCCATGAAGGGGCGGCCCCACAGCTCCCCAAGCTGCTCCCCTGCCCCTTCCCAACCTGGTGAGGTGGGAATGGGATTCAGTGGGTGTGGGAAGGGGCAGAAGCATCCCGCCAAAAAGCAGCATCCCCTGGTGGGGCAGCATCCCCTCCATGGGCAGCATCCCACGGTGGGGCAGCATTCCATGGTAGGGTGCCATCCCACCACAAAGCAGCATCCCACCACGGGGCAGCATCCCACCATGGGGCACCATTCCACCATGAAGCATCATTCCACCATGAAGCAACACCCCAGGGTGGATCAGCATCCCACCACAGAGCAGCATCCCACCATGCAGCAGCGCCCCACGGCGGAGCAGCATCCCATCACGGAGCAACATCCCACCACAAAGCAGCATTCCAGACCAGCCCCAAGGGAAGGAAGTGCTAGCAGGAAGCCAAAGAGCAGGACCAAGTGAGGAGGGCAGAGGCACAGAGGTGTAGGAGAAAGGAAAGACCCGGAAAGGAGTGGTTGACTTTGATTTTCAGATTTTTAGCTACCCCACAACGCCCGGGGCAGGGGCCACCCCGAGCCCCTTCGCCCGGGTTCTGGCGCCTGCCCTGTCGCAGGAGGTATTTCAGGCACGTCTAAGGCATCACAGGAGTTCTCTCTGCTTTCAGAATCGCCTCAGTCTCCTCCCTACAGCTCCTTCCACCAGCCAAACGATAGAAAAGAAAAGTCTGGAGCGGATGAACGGACACAAACTCTCATGCACTACCACCGAACGTCGTCACAGGAGTATGAAGCACCAACCACGACACATGAATCACTTTTACTTGCAGAACCAAAGCTAACCATATACAAAATGGTAAAAAAGTGGGGTTTGCCAGGAACACGGAGCTGCCAGCGTGTGGGGGGCAGGCAGGAGCTGCCGGTGTCCCCCCCAAACCCGCCGTGGGGCCACTCAACCCCCCTGCTCTGCTACCACCAGAAATTAAAAAGCACAAGACCAAACACTGAGTAACATCGTAGGTCACCTAACCTGTTGCTATATATCCGACAACTTAAATAAAAAATATTAGTTTGGAAAGAAACCAACAATATCATTCCAAGAAGGTTATACACGTCCTTAGCAGTTACTTTGCTCGGCACAGCTCTGGTGCTCTGAATATGGAACAATCAAACGATTTTGTGAGCAGAAAAGTGACACAGATTTATTCTTTACATATTTTTTTTTTTTTTTCTCTTTCTAGGCAACTCTACAGACTTCAGATCTTTTTGCCTCGCAATGCAGATCATCTTATTCCCCCAAAAGGTGGCCAGGTTCTTTAAACATGCACATCTCTGTAGCTTCCAGGCCGTGTATTTTACTTATTTTTGTTTAAATTCTGCGGACTAGCAGGTCGTCCCCATTCCTAAAAACTCTACACCAGTGTTCAGGGTGGCCTGAGTGCCCGTCAGGCTCCTCGAGGGTTTACAGGATCACACAGAAGAACTTCTTCTCTCTAAAGGGGTTTTCTGAGGCCGGGACGGGGGTCAATAGAGGGTCCTCCTTGGCGTGGGCTTCGCAGTACGCCATCAGATCTGCTGCTGCTTTGGACACCTGCAATGGAAGGAGCCCTGTGTTAGGGACAGGCTGGGCTGGGAAAATCCCACCTGGAAAAAGATGCTGCCAGCGGGGCCGGGCAGGAAACATCACACCCTCGACAAGAACCCGACCAATGACCTGACAGCACATCCTTGGTGGGGCTGGTTCTTCACCTCTGCGCTCAGGGCTGGGTTTTAACCTCCGGGCTCCAAGCTCATCTGTCAGCACACGATCCCAAAAGCATCCTTCACATCCTTCACCCATTCCCATCCTTCACCCATTCCCATCCTTCAGCCAACCTGACCATAGCAAGGTCCGACTTTAGCATCCCTGCATCCCTGCTGGCTCTCCCCTGAAACCCTCAGCAGGGACATCCACAGCTGCTACAGCAACATTTGCTGCTCTCAGCCACCAATCTTGTTATTTATTCCGGACCTGGAATAAATATGTGGAGCCAGTGGAGCTCAGCCACACTCCAAAAGGTGAGGTGTTGCTTCCATCCAGATGTGCCTGCAGCCAGCAGCCACCACTGCAGCACTTCTCTCCCTGGATTTAACCTCCTCCCAAGGAGGTGCGATGCCTTGGGAACAGTCAGTCATTCCCACCCACACAGCAGGGGCTCCACGTGGTGCTTCCAACTGCCTTCCATCCCTAGGAGTGCTGGACGGGGCTTGGAGCAACCTGGTCTAGCGGAAGGTGTCCCTGCCCACGGCAGGGGGTTGGAACGAGATGGGCTTTAAGATCCAACCCAACCCAAACCAGTCTGTGATTCTGTAATTCCATGGGCAAGCACCTCCCTGCCTCACTGCCTTCAGCCACGGCCATCGGGATCGCTCCATAAACACCACCCAGCACCACATCCCAGCTCCCACCACGTGCTTTGGGCAGCTGCTCAGCAGCAGCCACCACCTCAGAGCATTCCCCAGCCAGATTCCAAGCCTCCCTACCTTTATCCTGTCGATGTTGGCTTCCATCTTCAGCTGCTCCACCAGCTTCCGTGCCTGCGCTATGCTGGCAGTGTTGTTGCTAGCCATGGGCAGGCCAGGCGCGCTCCCCGGGTGGACTGCGGGCACGAGCACACGTGCATCAACTGCTGGGCCCTGAAATTCCCCAAACTATGTGCTGGGGTTGCACGTGTGGAGCGTCAGAGCCACGGGAACGAGGGTGTGAGGAAGGGAGATGCACACCCAGGGCGGGGAGCTGCAGTGACCCGCTGCCAGTGGCCCTCTCCTGTGCCCTCCCCACGGTCCCCAGAGCCAAGCTTTGGGGCCACCGGGACCATCTGGAGCCCAGCTGAGCCGTCCTTTGGCATTTGCTGTTCCATGAAAGCCTGTGACAGCAACAAGGAGGTCAGAGAACAGGCTCCCCGCCCCCCGGCAGCCCAAACTGCCTCGCCAGGCTCATTCCCTGCGCACCATCCAGCCCGTGCCGGTGCCCAGCGTGAGCCCGGTGTCCCTTGGCCTCACTCCCTTTGTTCCTGCTGCCAGTTTGAACATTGAGATGCTAAACAGGATGCTGGAGTTTCCTGTTTCTCGAGATTTCTACCCCAGGCAGGCGGGGGTGGAGGGGACGCTCATTAAGTCCCTGCCGGGCTCGGTCACGGATGTTTTTCCGTCACCTTCTAACAGCAGCGAGCTCCGGCCGGAATTCCAGCATCCCACTCCTGCGGCAGCCGACACTCTTACAAGAGGCAGGTATTTTCCAGCAGAGGCACAGTTGTGCTCCTGCCTGACCGGGGCTCCCTGCCGGCTCCAAAATGTTGGGGTTTTTTGGGATGTCCTGCAGCAGCAGGGCACAGCGAGATCCCTGAGTGGGTGGGACAAGGATGGCACGGCCCTGAAATAAGGGAAGCGTGATGTTTTAAGGAAAAGCTGAGGTCGTGTCCGACTCAAGCCCATTATAAGGGTGGTTGGGCAAGGCTTATCCTGCGACTTACAGAAAAAATCAGCCTGGTTCTGGTGCCTGTGCTCAGCCGTGCCGGGATTTGAGGATGAGACCCTCCCCAGCCCCCCCCGCTCGGTGGGGACCCCAAGGAGGTTCTTTTTTACCAGAAGGCGGTCTCTCCGCTGACTTGTGCCTCTAGGGGAAGATTCTGCTCCTCTTGGCCGCTCACCACCTTCAAGCAAAGAGAAAATGAAATCAGAAGGAGACGGGTTAGGTCGCGGTGATGCCGCTCGAGTCCATAGTCACGGCAGCGGGAGCCCCGGAGGCCCCGCAGACGCCGAGCTCCGTGCCCGGCACGGCGGCCGTGGCTTTCCTGCCCCGCGTCCCCCGCCTCACCCCCGCCCCGTGCCGTGCGAGCACGGCCCCCCAGCGGCATCGTCTGTTTGCTTTCAGCGACGTTTTCGGCACAGGAAGAGGTTTCAAGAAGTCGGCGGGCGAGTATCCGAGGGCTGCTGGCAGCCGAGGCTCCCCAGCTCGCCGGAGGACGGGGGATGCTCAGGGAGAGGGGATGGATTTAACCGTCCGGCGCACGGAGCGCGGGGCAGGACGGAAGGAGCATCCCGCGGGGAACGCTGCCCAAATCCTCCGGCTCCCAACAGCCCGAGCTCCCGGCGGGATCTGCCCTCCCCAGGCAAAGCTCTGTGCTTTCGTTCGGGGTTTGAGCTGGAGCCCGTGCACTGTTTCCGCGCGGGTTTATCTCATCTCATCTCTCCCGCCGTTTTGGTTTGTTTTGGTTTTTTGGGGTTTTTTTTTGGTTTTTTTTTTTATTTATTTTTTGACTGGAGACGAGTTTGAGCAGCAGGGTACCACTCCCCTTTTTTCTCTCTGCTTTTCCTTCCAGTTCTCCCGGCAAAGCCACGGAGTGGACGGTGCTGTGCCGTGGTGCTGGCACGGCAGCTGGCGCTGGGCTGGTTGGGGCGAAGACACCACCAACCAAGATGCTGCCGTGTGGTTTTGGATGCCACAGGGGCTTTCCTAACGCAGCAAATGTTAATCTGGTGGGATTAGCATCCCTGGAAGTGTTCAAAAGCCGCGTGGATGTGGCACTTGGGGACAGGGGCTAGTGGTGGGCTTGGCAGTGCTGCGGGAATGGTTGGGCTCCACGATCTTGGAAGGATTTTTCAACCTAAACAATTCCATGTCGTGTTCTTTCATACAGAGGACCTGTTGCTGCTCCAGTGGCAGGGAGTCACTTCAGAGACCTCAGCAACTTCAGCCACTTCTGTTTCAGGTCATGGAAGGAGGCATGGGAGCAGGGAGGACATCTGAGAGCATCTGTACAGCTGCTACAGCCCTGATCTTAAAAAAAATTATATATATCCAACCCTGCTGCCACCCTCCTGCAAGGAAACCCTCCCTTCTCTTACTACATCCATCCCTGGGGGCACTTAAGTGTGTAAAGCAGCCCCAAAAACAAGGCTAGAGAAGCCCATGACTCTGCTGGGACAGAGGAAGGGACATCTCTCTGAGCTGGGACGTCCCAGGGCTGCTGAGATGATGTTGGGAACTCAGGGGCAGCTCAGCCACCTTGTAGGACCCTCCGAGGGGCCACCACAAACCCCAGCCACACTCAGCCCCTCTGCAGATGCTTCAGCTAGAAACTAAAACCATTTTTGGGGCCAGTGATGGTTTCAGAGCATTTCCACTCTGCGTGTTTCCTTCCACACGAATAACAAAAACGTAGCAGGTGACACCTCAGAGTGAGCTCGTGAAGGTGCTGCACCAAAAAACAACCCCACAACAGCCCAGGTGGTAGCAAAGCTGATCAAACTGGGCAGCCACAAAAGCAGGTTTTTTAGTCCCAAAGTGAGGAACACACCCCACTGTACCCCCCCCAGAGGGTGTGGAGCCACCGGGAGTAGACCCAAACCTCCCTGTCTTTTTGCTTGGATTGGATTTATCACAGAATCACTGATGGTTTGGGCAGCAAGGGACCTTAAAGATCATCCAGTTCCAGTTCTCCTGCCATGGAGACCTTCCACTAGCCCAGGTTGCTCCAAGCCCTGTCCAGCCTGGCCTTGGACACTTCCAGGGATCCAGGGGCAGCCACAGTTTCTCTGGGCAACCTGTGCCAGGGCCTCCCCACCCTCACAGGGAAGAATTCCTTCCCAATATCCCATCTAACCCTGCCCTCTGGCAGCGGCAAACCATTCCCCCTTGTCCTGTCCCTCCAGGCCCTTTTCCGAAGTCCCTCTCCAGCTTTTTTGAATCCCTTTAAATGAATTCAATCCCTTCCACACGCACTAAATAACCCACGATCCCTCTGCACAACAGGCAAGTAACAAAACAACCTGCCAAGGTCCTGAGTTGTAATTAGTGTGGCAGAGCCCAGAAGAGACAATATCCATGTACTGGACACGTCACACATCGTTAGCATGAAAATAACGAGTAAAGACTCATTAACCCGTGGGCTCCAAGGCACGGATCCCATTATCCAGGCTCACACGTGCCACTAAGTGAGGGAAATAACACACTGTCTGTATTCCCTTGTGAGCCCCATGAAACCCTTTTCATTGCAGGCAAAGCTTAGCACAGCAGCAGCGGGAGTGAGATCGGCCAGGGACAGTGGGGATATCAGGAAATATTGGGAGGCAGGGCGATTTTTAGCTTTATGGTTGGCATTTTTCCTCCAGCTTCGGGATTCAGCCACTTTCCAAGGTGCAGTTCGGTTGACTGCAATCAGTGGTAAGAGGGCAGTGGGGGTTGGAGGAGAGGAGGATGCTCCAGCAGCTTTGCTTGGATTAAATGACTTCCCAGTGAGGGTGGGGAGGCCCTGGCACGGGTTGCCCAGAGAAGCTGTGGCTGCCCCTGGATCCCTGGAAGTGTCCAAGGCCAGGTTGGACAGGGCTTGGAGCAACCTGGTCTGCTGGAGGGTGTCCCTGCCCATGGCAGGAGGGTGTAATTAGATTGTCTTTAAGGTCCCTTCCAACCAAAACCATTCTGTGATTCCATGATTCCCCAAAAAGCGCTTGCAACAAATGCCTGGGCTTGCAAGTCTCGCTGCTAATTCTTACTAGTTGGTACCTAAGCTGCAAAAAAACACCTAATTTTTTGTTGTCTGTTGAATGAAGAGCCACTGACATATTTGAATGATGTCTTCTTTTACCTGCAGCACCCAGGCATAACAGGCACCAAAAATTGGGATTTAGTTGGGAAAACAGCAAGGGAAACCCCTGATCCCAGGGCACTCACTGATGCAGCATTTACAGCCGTGTCAGCTCTTGGTCTGCTCCACCCAGCTTTGCCAAAATCTTCGGCTTTTACCCGTGACATGAAGCAATAAATGTGGATGTGGAGCAGTGAGTTCCCGCTTGATGGGATTAGACTGGGATTTAATGTGCCCTGAGTTTAAAGCCAACATTGATTTGGACCAAGGCACAACTAGTCCTCCTCAATCCCAGTAAGTTAATCCCATCCACCTTGATTTCTGGATGCATTTGCACAGAAATTGCCACGTAAAACCCCGAAGAGCCACTGCGAAAGGAGCATTTCTTGACGCCGAGCCCTCCTGCTGAGCTGCCATCCCACTCCTCCCTCCCGAAACGGGCTCCCGTGGGGCTCTGGCATCCCGGAGCTGCCAACCCTGCTTGGAACAGTAATTAGGCTTCATTTGCCAGCTCCTCGTCAGCACAAGCTGCCGCCCGCTCTGCACAGAGCTGTGCTGAAAGGCAGCGGAGCAAGCGCTTGGGAAGAGAGGATCCTGGAATCCGGGTGCCTTGTACGGGCTCCATCGCCAGCTCCAGCTCCAAACCCAGGAAATCTGAGCCCAGCCTCCCCTCTAGCAGTTTCCCCCCCACCACCCCTTCCCTTGGGGTTTGTCCAACTTGCACGTGGGTGGAGGCCGGAATTCTCACAAATGTTTAAAAAAATGGCACTTCTCCATCCCTGGAAGTGCGCAAGGCCAGGTTGGAATGGGCTTGGAGCAACCTGGGATAGTGGAAGGTGTCCCTGCCCGTGGCAGGGGGTTGGAATGAGATGATCTTTAAGGTCCCTTTCAACCCAAACCATTCTATGATTCTGTGATTTTAAGGGTGATTAATTAGTGCAGTTACCCTAAATAGGACAACAGTGTCCTTGGAAAGCATTTCTTTGCATTCCCGAAGGTGCAAATGGGCATCAAGTGAGATTTCATGGATGTCACAAGACACCTCCTGTGTATCTCAGGGTCTGGAGCGTTTACCCACCCATCTGCAGTTTTAAACCTGTGGAAAACACCCTCTCCTGTCTCCCAGCTGGAATTGGAATAGGCAGGAACAGGCACTGCAATAGGCTGCCCAGGGCAGTGGTGGATTCACCATTCCTGGAGGGATTTCAAAGCCCTGTGGATGTGGCACTTGGGGACATGGGGCAGTGGTGGCCTTGGCAGCGCTGGGGGAACAGTTGGACTCGTTGGTCCTTTTCTAACCTACACAATTCTATGACTCAATTCTCCAGACTTTCCTTCATCTCCCAGTGAGTGTTTTCTCAGCTCTCTCCCACCACACCTCCCAGCTGAACCAAAAGGAAAAGCAGGAATGAAACAGAAAGTGCTGCCAGAGCGAAACCTCACTGTTCCCTCGCCACAGAGACCAAAAGAAGCATCACCCACCACCCAGAACGGCTCCTTTTCGGGGTGAAAGCAGGAGCCCCCCTGCTCCTTGATTTCAGTAAAAAGTCATATTTTCCATCCCTGATGCACCAATGTTTTTCACCCAGTTAGTAGCAGAGTGAATCCCACGGGGGCCAGCCAGGATTTGGGGAGAGAAGGGATCAGGCTTGTTGCTACCACAGGCAGGGCATCCACCAGGGCTTTTGGGTGCAGAAGAGGGTTTTTTTGTTGCAGAAAAAGGGGGTTTTTGTTCCTGAAAAGGTGCCAAGCTGGGTATTGTAATGGAGGGACCAACCCCAGCTCTCATTCACGGTGGGATTTCTCCTGCTCCCTGCGCTTCCCAACAGCTGAGCCCATCCCAGACCGCTGCATCCCCCCTGAGGCAAGCAGGCTCTCCCAAAAACTGCCTTTTCCTCCCCAAAATCTGCCTTTCCCTCCCCGAAACCAGCCATGACACAGCATCCAGAAGGGATAACTGAGCATATGGAGGTGCCATCCCCTCCCCGGAGCCGGCACTGCCGGTCACCGGCCGGCTGGAGCGTGGGAATCCCTCGTGAGGGGCCGCCTGGCTCTGCCAGGCATCTTGTTGCTTTTTCCTAAAAGCCACAGCTAAAAATAGGCGGCTCAGCTGAAAAAATAATTGCTAAATATATCCAGAAAAGTATAAAAATATTACAGGCTGAAAAGAAAATAGCAGAGCCACGTTTCCAGGGGGTGGGAGATGGGGTAGTCGCGTGGATCCCGACAGCAGTTACGGACCTAGGTGGGAAAGGAGCCTTAACACGCCCAAATTCCATGTGTTTCGTTATTTCCTCAAGGGAAGAAGATGTTACGAGCTCGATTTGTGCCCGTGGGCTCCCATCACTCTGCTTTGCTGGGGCAAAGAACCTTAATCCTGAGTGGTGGTTGCAGCCGCAGCTCCCAGCCCCCATCCACAGGGATTTGATTCCCTTTCCCAACAGCCATTTTTTATCCCTGCTGCTCGGCACGGTGTATAAATCACCACAAAGCAACTCGCAGGTCAGTGATGCGCTGGCAAATAAATAAATAAATTAAAAGACAACTGAGTGGAAAATGGGACTGTTTCCATGGAAACAGCTCCGTTATCACACCAACATCTGATCCCTCCTGCCAAACAGGGATGAGGTGGGATGGGTGCCCATTTTGGCCCAAATCATTCAACACCAGACAGGTTTGGGTTGGAAGGGACCTTAAAGCTCATCTCATTCCACCCCCTGCCATGGGCAGGGACACCTTCCACTAGCCCAGGTTGCTCCAAGCCCCGTCTAACCTGGCCTTGGACACTTCCAGGGATGGGAATTATCAAAGGCATGCAAAGCACACAGAGCACGAAGGAACTGCAGGAAAGATTTTTTTTGTCTTCCCTAGTTTTGCTGGGGCATTAAATGGAGAGCTCAGGCCTGGAGGTGGCTTTGCAGAGAGCTTGGCTCGGGACGTCCCCTCCACCCACCTCGTGTGCCGGAGCCGACCACGCCTGCAGCCCAGATGGAGTCAGGAGGCTCCAGCCTCACATTCCCGGTCTGGCAGGGCTGACCCTTCTTGCCTGGAGAAGTGCCCGCTCCGTGGGCATCACGTGAAGGGGAGAATCTCAGCTTTTTGTTTTCTCACGGGCGCTGTAACGGCTCCAACCGAAGCAAACAGGAACCACCCCCCCACTTCCTTTTTTTTTTGGTTTGTTTTTTTGGGGTTTTTTTTTAGGTTTTTTTTAAGGTTTTTCTAAAGGTTATTCAGGTGGAGGATCAGCTGCCAGCTGGCACAGCCTGGGATATCTGCTCTGGTCCCTCCAGCCACCATTCATCCAAGATATTGGCTCTCTCCACTGGGGTACCATGGGGAGGGAGCACCGACCTGCTCCAGGGTTGGCACAAGGGTTCAGAATCATGGGAATGCTGCCAGGGAATGCATCAAAAGCCAAGCAACCATCCCAGCCTGCCCCGGGGCCTCCAGAGATGTATCCTTGGAAAAGAAAACTGGTTTTTGGGGGAAACGCCTGGGGAAGTGTTTGTGCACCAGGGACAAACCCAGTGGTGTGCACAGACCTGGGAGGATGGGTGTCCTGAGCCCGGCAGAATAAGGATGCCCAAATCCTGAGGAACAGGATGCCCAAGTAACATAAAATAAGGATTTCCAACACTGGATAATCAGGATGCCCAGATAATGAGGAATAAGAATGCCCAAACACCTGGGAATAAGGATGCCCAAAAACTGAGGAATAAGGATATCAGAATACTGGGGAATAAGGATGCCCAAATACCAGGAAATAGGAATGCCCAAATAGTCAGGAATAAAGATGTCAAAATGCTGGGGAATAAGGATGCCCAAATACCAGGGAATAAGAATGTCCAAATACCATAGAATAAGGATTTCATAATATTGGGGAATAAGGATGCCCAAATACCGAGCAGCAAGGATGTGCAAACACCAGGGAACAAAGATGCACAAATATTGGGGAATAAGGACCCCCAAGCACCAGGAAAATAAGGATACTCAAATTCTGAGGAATAAGGCTGCCCAAATACTGGGGAATTCAGGGATGCCCAAATACTGAGGAATAAAGATACCCATATACAGGGAAATAAGGATGCCCAGATAGCGAGGAATAAGGATGTCCAAATAGTGAGGAATAAGGATGCCCAAACAGCAGGGAATAAGGCTGCCCAAATACCGAGGAAGAAGGCTGCTCTCTGCTTGTGCTGTGACACAGAAAGAAGGAGGCCTGGGCTGTCACGTTCCGGTGACACCGCTGGGGACAGACAAGGGCACATCCTGTCACGCCACCCCCGGCACCGCCTTCCAGGGGCTTTAAGCACGGGCTCCAATCCTGTGGTTTCCCCAGGGCTCAGCCCCACCACTGCTGCACTTCACTGAAAATGAAAACGGTTTAAGGGTTGGGTTGGCTTTGGGTTGTCATTTTTAAATTTAATAAAGCGTCGAACAACACCCAGAGGCCAACGGGAGACTGAAGGCTCCTTCAGCACACGGGAGCAGAGGAGAGGAGAACACACAGCTTCAGGGATTCCCCAAAACCCATGGATAGAGCAAAGTGTCTCCAACACACAGATCACAGAATACCAGAATGGTTTGGGATGGGAGGGACCTCAAAGCCCATCTCATTCCACCCCCTGCCATGGGCAGTGACACCTTCCACGAGCCCAGGTTGCTCCAAGCCCCATCTGACCTGGCCTTGGACACTTCCAGGGATCCAGGGGCAGCCACAGCTTCCCTGGGCAACCTGTGCCAGGGCCTCCCCACCCTCACAGCCAAGAATTTCTTCCTTATCCATCCAGCTCTAAACTCCTGACCCTTAATTAAGAGAAGCAGCCAACAGCTATTATTTCACACTAATTAACGGATCCAGTCTTGGGTTTCAGCTTCTAACATCCTGCCCTTAAGAATTTACCAGGGTCAAGATAAAGATCTTCAGGGGAAGATGGGAAATAGAGGACTGAAAGCGAAGGGAAGATGAAGGGAGCACTGAAAGGTGGAGCCATTTCACCCAGCACCACATTTCCACGAGGATTTGGGTACTTGGCTGTGTCATCTCTGCTCCCGAAGGGCCAAACCCAACCCTGACCCTCAGGCAAAGTCACCCCAAATTCATGCCCATGGCAGCGCTGGGGAACGGTTGGATTTGATGATCTCAGAGATCTTCTCCAACCAAAATGATCCCGTGACTTCCCCATCCCTGCCCATCAGCGTGGGGGTACAGCCACCCCGGAGGAACTGGGGCAGGACATTGAGTTGCCCTGATTTGGCTAAAAGACCCTATTTTTTTAGGGGGCAACCTCCCCCTGACTGCAGAAAACGGGAAGGAGCGTGTGGATTTTGCATTAGCTGGTGCCGGATCATGGGCTCGTCCTCCTGCCAAGCAATTTTCAGCTAAAATAAACCCAAAAAGGCTCTTTTTTTTTTTTTTTTTTTTGGTGAAAGCCTCACTTTTTCTCCCAAAGAGCTCCTGCAGCAGGAGAAGCCTGGGGCTGCAGAAACATCCTTGCGACGAGAAATCGTCCTCCGATGATTTCACCCCGATCAAACCTTTATTAGATTTTTATTTTAAGTAACACTCACACGGAGCCCAATAACCCTTTCCAGCCTCTGGGAATCACCCAACAAGTTACATCAGCGAAGAAACAACCCCATTAGTTTCAGCTTCCCCCTGCGCCCCCCCCCCCCAGGAATTACCTGAGACTGCTTTAATTAGGTATCCACCATACAAAAGAATTAATTAATTGGTGATAAGCACCTGAACCACATTACTCATAAGGCTCTATTTCAAGCTTCAAATACAGCAAACAGGTCACAACCCATCTGAGATCGTGGAGCGAATTCCTGGTGCTGCCGCTGCCTGGTGTTTCTCTTCCCATCCCCGACCTGGAAGCAGCAAAGGCTGGGAGGGTTTTTTTCCCCCCCCTTATTTATTGATTGACTCGTTGATTGATTTTCCTTCTTTTTCCCTCAGAAGTGTCCGAGCCCGGGTCAGACAGGCTTTGAGCAACACGGTCTATTGATTTTCCCTCTTTATCCCCATCCCTGGAAGTGTTCAAGGCCAGGCCGGATGGATCTTGGAGCAACCTGGTCTATTGATTTTCCTTCTTTATTCCCATCCCTGGACGTGTTCAAGGCCAGGCTGGACAGGGCTTGGAGCAACCTGGCCTAGTGAGAGGTGTCCCTGCTTTTGGACTCAATGATTTCAAGGCCTCTTCCCACCCAAACCCCTCAGGGATTCTGTTTCTTTTCCAGGCTTTTCACGGCATCCAGAGCCGGTGCCTTTAGGGCCGGTACCCAAATAACGGCTGCAGCACATGGAAATGGGAGTTTTGGGATGATTTTTTGGGGGGGGTTGGTGCGGTTTAGGTGTGGATTTCGGGGTGAAACCCCGTCACCCCGCGAGGGTTTCACCGCAAAGCTGCTGCATCTCTGAGACACCCGTGAAACGAGTGAAGCATCTGCTCATGGCCACGTCCCAACGTGCAGGTGGAGGACTGGCACGGAAAGGGGGTGGTTTTAGCAGGTTTCTGAGGAGACAAAAGAAAAAAAAAAAAAATAGGGGAAAAGAAAAAAAAAAAGAGGGGAAAAAAAAAAGAGAGAAAAACGGTTAAACGAAAACAAACCCCAGAAAATAAAAGAGAGGGGGGAAAAAAATCAAAATCGTAAATCAAAAATCGTGAATCACTTTGCAAAGTGATTTATTGTGGCCTGTGCTGGCTCTGACACTCCGTGGCCTGGCAAAGGAAAGAACAGGGGCAAGGATGCAAGCAGGGATACAGGTGGGGATACGGGCAGGGATACGGGCAGGGATATGGGCAGGGATTCTGGCAAGGAGGAGGGCAGAGATGAGGGACAGGGATCTGGGCAGGAATGCAGTCAGGGATGTAGGTGGGGATGCAGTCTGGGGTATGGGCAGGGATATGCACAGGGATCTGGGCAGGAATGCTGTCAGGGATGCAGACAGGGGTGTGGGCAGGGATACAGGCAGGGATGCAGGCACTGATGCAGGCAGGGATGTGTGCAGAGATCTGGGCAGGGATGCAGGCAGGGATGCAGGCAGGGATGTGGGCAGGGATGTGAACAGCGATACTGAGAGAGATACAGGCAGGGATGTGGGCAGGGATCCAGACAGGGATGCAGGCAGGGTGCAAGCAGGGATGCAGGAAGGAATGTGACCAGGGATCCAGGCAGAAATGCCAGCAGGGATCCAGACAGGGATGCAGGCGGGGATGCAGGCAGGGATGTGAGCAGGGATCCAGACAGGGATGCAGGCAGGGATGTGAGCAGGGATCCAGACAGGGATGCAGGTGGCGATGCAGGAAGGGATGTGAGCAGGGATCCAGACGGGGATGCAGGCAGGGAAGCAGGAAGAGATGCAGGCACGGATCAGGGCCGGGACACAGGCAGGAATGCGGGCAGGGATGCAGAGCCCTGGCAGCGCCGCAAACCGGGTTAGCTGGGCTGGCTGGGCAGAAGTAGGTTGTTGCTGCTGCTGACCCATATTATCCCAATTAAATTTCACTCCTGTGCCCTGCTGCTGCCTCTTTTTTTCCCTGTAACCTAATGCATTTGGGTCTAAAGTAGGCCCTGGTTACGGAGGCAGCGAGTACACCTGGGTCCTTCCCCATGGAACGAGGAGAGGAGGGCACGGCCAGCCCGGCAGAACTGGGACAGGGACGTGGAGCGGCGTCAAGAGGCAGCAGCACCACGGCCCCGTGCTCAGCAGCTTCCCTTTGCTCCAGCCCTGACCCACCTACATTATTCCTGACAAAACGCTCCTGCAAAACAGCAAAATCCGCTTTTCCCTCCCCTGAGCTGCGCCCCCGGGCGCCTTTCCCACGTTATTCCCCAGCCCGTCTCCGTCCTCACCCCCTCTCATCGCTTGCAAACCTCCACAAACAACATCTTGCTTTTCCCACGGAGCCCAAAATCCCTGAACCAGGCGGTTTTTTCCCCTTAGAACACGGGCAGAGCATCCCTGCCACGCTTCCTGCTGAGTCAAGGGCCCTGCTTTTCCCACCATTCCGGCTGCATCTGGAATGACACATGCTCAGCGCACACACCGATATTACGCAGGCGGGAGGAGAAGCCTCCAGCCCGGGCGGTGGTTTTACACTTCCATCGCGAAAAATAAAAAAAAAAACAAAAAACCCCCCAAAAAATAAAGGATCAAAAAATTTAAAGCCAAAGAAACTCTGCAGAGCCTGGATTCGGCAGCGCGAGGCGTGCTGAATCCCCTCCCTTCCCGTGCATCGGACCTCGAGTGCCGGGGATCGATCCACCCTGGCCATGCCGTGGCCCCACGTGCTTCATTTATCCCCCTCCGTGCACACTCCCAGAGCTCTAATCCTTCCGCCAAAAGAGCTGAAAATACTGGGATTTGACCCCACTGCTCCACAAACTGCTTTCCCAAGAGCCTTTCCCTGCCTACCCGGTGCTGGAAAACCTCAGTCACAGTGGATTTCTACATTTTTCCCAGTGTGAGCTACAAAATCCATGGAGGCAGCCGCTCTTTGGGGGCTTTCAATTCCAGGTGGGATGGAACAGCAGCGTGGATTCACAGCCAGCCTAACTTTCCCATCATTTAATAGAAACACTTACCCAGGGCTTAGATTTAGGCTTAAAAAAAAATAATAATCAGCGCCTCCCTTATTTGCTGCTTATTCCTCTCCATAAGCCTGGGTTGCTGCGTTAAAATAATCTTTTTATTCCCTTTATTCCCCGTCTTTATTCACGGAGCGGAGGGAGGGGGGAGGGTCCCCCCCTGCAGGCATTAGATGGGGAGCGAGGGAAGCACCGGAGGTGGATCCAAGCCCCCCCCAAAGCGAGGATGGGAGGCTGAGCAGCAATTATATTAAATCAGCTGATAAATAATGCAACGTATTTTGCTGGTCCCGGCCCTGCCAGCGCCCGCACAAACACCACCCCGGCTCCACGACATTTAAAAATCCAAGGAATGCCGTGCAACTGGGTTGGTGGGACTTCAAAAGTTGAGCCCTTCGGAAAACCCAAAGCTGCCCCAGGGTCACGCTGGAGCTCCGGCCCCATGGCAGAGCCACCAGGTTGTTGCCTCTTCCCAAGGTCCCGCCCAAATCCACGGAATCCATTAGACCTGGTCAACGCTCAGCGCTTTCCCAAGGGGAGAAACCTTTGCTTGGGCATTTTCCAGCAGGATCAGAGCTGCTCCAGAAGCACAGACTGCTTAGAGGAGGATCAGATAGGCTGTGGATGGCTGATGATCCCCCCCGCCCCAGTTAAGGACCCCAAACTGCTGCAGACCCAGTGAGGGGCTGGGCAGTCCTTGAGAAGGCACAACTTCCCAATATCCCATCTCTCCCTGCCCTCTGGCAGTGGGAAGCCATTCCCTGTGTCCTGTCCCTCCATCCCTTGTCCCCAGTCCCTCTCCAGCTCTCCTGGAGCCCCTTTAGGCCCTGCAAGGGGCTCTCAGGTCTCCCTGGAGCCTTCTCTTCTCCAGGGGAACCCCCCCAGCTTTCCCAGCCTGGCTCCAGAGCACAGCCCTTGGAGCATCTCTGTGGCCTCCTCTGGACTCGCTCTGGGCACTGGGAATCTCTCCTGTCCTCAGGAGACTCAGACCAACAGCTGCCTGTTTCTCCCAAGGTCTGTGTGAAGAGGAACAAACCACTTGGTTTGGGTTCAGCCCTCAGCAAAATCCAAACCCACCCAATGCTGTCAAGGAAGGAGAGGGACGACCCCGGAGCCCAAAGCTCACCCTGTGGGTGTTCCTCAGCCCGGCTCTACCCCAAACCGGCCATCAGGGCTGCAAACATAACAAAGCCCTAAACGATGACAAATGTTCCAGGCAGTGACACTGGCACTCCCCAGGAGATTCGTGGCGACACGCTTCTGGCACTCCTGACTCCCTACAGCTTCTTCATCCCGCTTCCCTCCCTCCCTCGCACCTGCTCCAAAGGAAAGCCAAAGACACCGGGTCCAAAAAGGAATGAAATCAACACCGAGCATCTCACATCTGCTGACAGCTGGTGCTCCCTCACCCAAAATGACCCCAAAAGCACAACTTCTCCAAGCACGTGGTTACTGACACGTGCTCGATCCCAAGGAATTCAAGGCCACGGGGAAGATTTTAAGGCAACCAAAGCCTGAAGCATCCCTTCAGCATCCCCCTTAAGGGGATCACGCCTCGGGCTGTGGCTCTCGGACACCTGGCAGTGCTCCCCGCGCCATCCCAGGTGGATGCTGCAACGGATTCAGTGCTCCTGCCCTTCATCCACCTTCAGCTCCCAGTCTCTCCCCGACCCGGGACACAGCTCAGGTGGGAGCAGGCGAGAGAGAAAACACGGCTGCTCCACATCCCTGCGGGCGCTGTCGGATGCACAGGGACACTCTGCCTGTCCTGGGGGAGCCACGTGGGTCCCACCACGACGGCCGCAGGGACCCAACGCCACATCTGCTCGCGGGCAGATAGACCAAGACAACAAATTATTAAAAGGGGACTGGCAAACCTGCCATTGCACAGGAATTTCAGGCACTGGAGCAGCCGGAGGCACCACTCCTGGAGGGATTTAAAAGCCACGTGGATGTGACACTTTGGGATGTGGGTTAACGGTAGGCTTGGCAGTACTGGGGGAATGGTTGGACTCGATGATCTTAGAGGGCTTTTCCAACCTAAACAATTCCACGATTCCAAGCCTGAGGCATTTGCTGTGCATGGATGCAGCCACGGGGGTATGTCCTGGAGGAGCACAGGTTTCCTGACACAGCAGGACTGACACGAGAGACGCGACAGCACCGAAACGACACGACCCTAATTAGAGCACAGATCCACCCCAGCAGTGCCAGTTTTCCTCGAGGTGCCAGCCATGGGAAAACCAGGGCTCCGGCACAGGCAGGTGGAGCAGGAGGAGCAGGAGGGGGGTTCTCAGCACCGACTCACTCCGGGCATCTGCCATAATTGGGGTTGTGTCCCTTGGCAGAGGCGCCGGTGGTGGCACAGGGCACCGACGTCCCCGCGGTCCCCGCTGCAGCTGGTGGCTCTGCCCGTGGGGATGGGCACAGGCAGCTCTGCCCATGGGGATGGGCACAGGCAGCTCTGCCTGCAGGGATGGGCACAGGCAGCTCCAGAAGGCAGCAGCCAGGCTTTGGAGCTGGGATTTATCCTCCCCGGTCGGAGGATGCTGCAGGCAGAAGGAGGAAGGATGCCGAGCAGCCCGTCGTGGGATAAACCCAGCAACACAGAGGAGTTTGCAGTGGGAACATCCCATGCTCTGCCAGGGATTTTTTTCCCTTTGGATAGGTTTCATGAGGTCCAGGAAGGAGCACTGACGCTCAGGATCCCAAGGCTCGGGCAAGGCTGCTCCTTCCCACCAAAGTCACTCCCTCTCACTAACCCAGCTGCCCAGCCAGGACCTTCCCAGCCAGGAGAGCCACCTGTAGGGATCATCACGGGATGAACAGACCCAACTTTCTTTCCCGAAGCCCTTGGGAGAGCAAGTGAGGGCAGGATGATAAAACTGTTAAACCGAGACACCGATCAGCGGAAGGAGCTTATCCGCGGCTCCAGGGTGCCTCGGCTGTGCCAGGAACAGCACTTTGGGGGGCACGGCAGCACCCCCGGAATAACCAACCCGCAGCTCAGCTGGCCTGTGGATGCTGGAGGAAAGCATCTCCCACCACCAGAACCCTCCCTGTGGTGCCAGGACCCTCCGACCGCAATCCAGCAACACCCAGGACCTTCCCCGGGATCAATCAATTAACCCCAGTTATGATGACAAGGGACAACAGGGGAAGAAAACTGCTCTGTGAAAAGCAAGGGAAGGACGAGATAAGGTGAAAACTAATTGTGCTTGGTAGGATAAGCAGGTCCTGGCGCAGCTGCTTTCCGGGAATTATCGAGGGTATCTCAACTGCAAGTTGCTGGTTTTTTAAGTCTTGCTACGATGCTGTTTCAGAGGGTTGTTTTTTTTTTTTTCCCACCGAGCCTGTGAAAAATTTGGTTTGGTGTTTGAAGTCCATCATTCCGACACGAAATGCAGGAGACGAGTGATTTTAGACTTCAGCCTCAGCACGGCTGCATCCTCACTCATCCCAGATGGCCCTTCAGGTCCCTTCCAACCCAAGCCATCCTGTGAGTCTGTGATCCTCTGATCCAACATCCAGCTCCAGCTGCCTCCCAGCCCGCCAAGCGCTGGCGATCCGCTCGCACATCTCTAATCAAAGGCACCGTTAATTAATCACTGGCCTGACCCAAAGTCCACACTCCACAGACACCACCCCAGACACTTCAGACGGGTTTTGGAGCAGGCCCCACTTCCCCATGGAGCCAAATCCAAGTCCTCCTGGCAGCTGGAGCCCGTCCTTCTCCCCAGCTCAGAACCTGCTTTTCCATGGGGCGAGAGCCAAACGTCTCCTGCCAAGTGTGTGCGGAGAGCTGGGAATGACAGCCCGTGTTCTCTGCAGCCATCACGCGCTTCCCCAGGAGCAGCAGAACCAGGAGCCTCCTCTTGCTGTTCTTCCCAGGATTTTGGGGGTGCAACACTGCTCCCGTGCTTTAGAGGGACGGGTTTTGGGGGAGTTTGCACCATGCATGTGGCACAGAGAAGGAAAAATGCGCGTGAGGAAGGGCTGAGGCCGCGCTGGGAGTGAGCAGGGAATAAAACTGAGCAAGGGCAGGTGCAAAAATTCCCTGGTGAGGGGACCAGGATGCATCCCACATCCTGTCCTGCATGGTGGGGTACCATACCCTGCTGCCTTTCCCCCCATCCCTCCTCCCAGCAGCTGCTGCGACCCCAAAAAGGGGCTGAGCGAGAAACCAGAGAGGGAGAAACAGCGAGAAAAGAGGCTGAAAAGCAGGAAAAACTGAAAACCCACCCTAATCCCTTTGCTCATTCCTCCTGTTTCTGTGCTGGATGTGAACACAGAGGGACATATCCCGCTCCCGCATCCCACTCCGGGCGCAGGAGTGAAACGCTTGGAGAAGCCACGCTGACAAATGATGCAACTCGTGCCCAAAACGGTGCTTTTCCCGCAGGGAACCCCTTATTCCCAACCCGAAATGGGTCAATCCAGCAGCAGGGAGCAGGAGGTGCAGCCCTGTGGTCCCCGGTGGCACGACACGTGTCACGAGCGCGCCAGCCTGGAGCATCCCGGCAGCGACTCCCGGGATGGAGCGGCACGGACACCCCTGGGCAGCACTTTCTGGGGACACAGTGGGGTCTGTGGGGCTCCAGCACCATCTCTCCAGCCCTAATTACCATGGCAACAGCCTGTGCCGGTGCCTGGCTGTCCTCCTTTGGTGACTCACTGGGTTTCAGGAGGAGAAGTGGTGCCTTGGCCACCTCCGAACGGTCCGAGGCCAAAGCTCTGGAATCCCAGCGGGAGCATCTGCGGGGCTGCCACGTGGGATGGCACTGCCCACCCCGGCAAAGTCGCCTTTTTATTGCATTTTCCTCCTGCTGCCACCTTGGCACGGGGTGGCAAAGCAGCAGGATCGTTGGGGGATTAATAATAATAATAATAATAATAATAATAATAATAATAATAATAATAATAATAATAATAATAATAATAATAATAATAATAATAATGCTCTGTCACCAGCTTGCAGCCATCATTCCATGGGAGTCCCATCAGGATTGCCTGCTCCCGGCCTTGATAACCCCCCCTGCCCTGGTTACCATCTCCCCCAGATCCAAAATGTGCCCCACGAGGCCACCACCAGCTCACGACTGCAAGGAGCCTGGAGAAAACGCCATGAGATCCTTAGTGCCGGTATATTATCCACTGGGAGCAAAGCTGGCGGCTCCAAGAGAATTTGGGAGAGACGACGGGCATGTGGAGGCACCATGTCAGTGGAGGGGGGGGGGGGACCCACAGGTCCTTCCAAGCTGGGAATATCCCGTTTTGGGGGCGAGGCCGACTCCAGGCGTTAACCAGGTGATGCTGAGACTGCCAAACTCATGTCACAGCCGGCAGCACATCGTGTGAACAGCATCAAGCAGCACCCCTGCCTCCTCCTGCAAGGCTGAAAACGCCGAAAAAAGCCCCAAAACCGGTGCCAGGGGAGCTGGGGCAGGATGGGGCTGAGCCATGTGTCCCTGTATCCCACGGCAAGGGGTGAGAAAAGCCCCATTATAACCCCGGGAGCACCTCCAAACCTCCTCCTGGAGAAAGGCTTCGCCCCGGGGCTTTCCTGGCAATAATTAATTGAGTCATATTTCAACCCAGCCAGCGGCCATATGGTAGGAAAGAGGATTAAAATCGCATGCTCCAGTTGCATTCAGGGAAATCCAGTTACAAGGAAAAATCCTCGGTGCCTGGCTCCAGCCTGCTGCCAGGGGATGTGCTGCTGCCATCCGCGTCCACGCGGTCCCTGCCCCTTTTCCCACTCGTGGCCAGGGAGCACGGGATCGCTGGTGAGGCCGGAGGGAAACGGGGAGAGGAAGAACACGGAGGACCCGCGGCAGCAGGGGCAGCAGCGGCAGAGCGTTCCTGCTCCGAGCCACTGCCCTGTGGGCACCGTGCTCTAAGTTCATTAGTAACTCATTAGTAACTGATTAATGGGGGGGGGGGGTATCGCTGCGCGTCAAGATTTGCCTTAAATATAAATCATTTTCCACCAAGGAGGCAAGAATCGTGGAATCACAGAACGGTTTGGCTGGGAAGGGACCTTAAATATCGTCTCATTCCACACCTCCACACCCCCCGCCATGGGCAGGGACGCCTTCCACTAGCCCAGGTTGCTCCAAACCTCATCCAAACAGGTTCTGAACACTTCCAGGGATCCAGGGGCAGCCACAGCTTCTCTGGGCAACCTGTGCCAGGGCCTCCCCACCCTCACAGGGAAGAAGCTTCTCCTGATACCTAACCCGAATCTCCCCTCTTGTCAGTTTTTTGCTGGATTCCCCTCCCACTGGGCACATCTTCCCGGTGATTTTCCCGGGGTTCCTTCACCCAAAGCACTCGCCCCTCAAACCACTGCGGGGAAAAACCAGGATTTTGACAGAAATGGTGGGCAGAGGGCCACTGCCGGAGGGATGGCAGGATGGATGCCCCTCCACCTGCACGGACATCGCCCCCAAATCCCTCCAAGCCAGGCTGGGGCAGATCCATCCCAGCTGAGGTTGCTCCAGGGATTTGGGGTTGGGAAAGTCTCCCCGTTCCTTCCCACGATTAAAAAAAAAATAGCGAAAGAAAGAACACTACGTCTCATTCATCCACAGAAAAAGCCTTCCCTGTGATGGCAAATCAGTTGATTAAGGAGGATCAAACCCTCTAAATCCAACCTTTGTTGGGAGACTGAACTCCCCGTACAAGGCACCCTCCCGGCTCCCAGCGCCCGGCGGGCTGGGACCCCCCGCGTCCCCCATCGCCCCCTGAGAGTGCGGGGTCCCCGCGGGGCTGGGGGGACGTGGGGATTGGCATCCTGCGGGATTTGGGGGGATTTTCTGCTGATTCGGGAGCGGTTCGGTCCCCACGGGGGTCAGTGACAGCGAGCGGCGGGGGTGGGGACCGCCCTGCCCAGCCCCACCGTGCGCCAGTGCGGCCAGTGCCAGCCCTCCCCGTGCTCCCAGCGCTCCCAGTGCTCCCAGCGCCCCCAGCCCCGGCTCCCCCCGTGTGCCCGGCGGTACCTGGAGACGGGCGGTGGTGCCCCGCGGGGCGGGCGGCGGCGGCGGGACGGACGGACGGACGGACGGACGGACGGAGGGATGGAGGGAGGGAGGGACGGACGTCTGTGATGGATGGAGGGATGGATGGAGGGAGGGATGGATAGAGGAGGGAGGGCCGGAGGGATGCGGCCGGAGGAGGAGGAGGGTGGTCAGCAGCAGCCCCGAGCGGCGAGTCCCCACCCAGCTTTGTCTGCGCTCATCCCGCTGCCTACAGGAAGCGGCTCAGCCCCGACTTCCTCCTCCTCCTCTCCTCCTCCTCCTCCTCCTCCTGCTCTCCTCTCCTCTCCGTCCCCCGGGCTTTGCAGATCGCCTTTCCCCAGACCCCGCCGCCTCCTCCCCTGCCCCTCACCCTGCGTCG
>VXAY01003675.1:525627-538113 GCA_013399855.1 Oxyruncus cristatus | reverse complement strand
GAACCCCACGTACCCATCCCTGCACCCACAGCCCCCCTGAACTCTCTCGCCCCACACAGCACGCAGCTCCAAACACCCCATTCCTAAACCCCCGTGTCCCCTGAGCCCCCCCAAAACCCTCTATCGCTCCCTCCCCTACCCCAACCAACAGCCCCCTGGCACCTCCAGACCCTCCCTGTCCCCTCAAGCCCTTCCCAGCTCTACAGTTCCCACCCAGGGCACATCTCAGGGATCACTCAGTATTTCATGTTTTCTTTTCAATCAGTAAAAGCCCACATGCCCAGATTTGGGGATTTCAGGTGGAAGATTTTGGAAGCACAAGGGAGCTGGTTGGGTTTTCATGAAGTGGCTTTTTCCTTTCTTCCATCTGCCCCTTGAAAAACCTGCTGCCAGCCCAGCTGTGTGCTCATGAAAATCCTTCCCTGTGAGGGTGGTGAGGCCCTGGCAAAGATTGCCCAGAGAATTTGGGGACACCCCAGCCCTGGAAGTGTCCAAGACCAGCCTGGATGGGGCTTGGGGCAACCTGGTCTAGTGGGAGGTGTCCCTGCCCGTGGCAGGGGGTGGAACAAGATGGTCTTTAAGGTCCCTTCCCAGCCAAACCGTTCCGTGATTCCATGATTTTATGAAAGAACATTCTTATGTTCCCCAGACAGGGCTGGGGAAGGGGCACAGCAGAGCTGGGGTGCACCTCAGGCCCCCAAAACAGCCATGCCAGTGCCCCCGGCAGCAGCAGCACTGTGGGATGCAGCTTCCCTTTGGAGCGTCCCACAGAGGGTGGCAGCGGGAGCCCCCCGGGGCCTCAGCAGTGGGCACGGGGGGTGTCTGTGTGTTCCCCTTCCACTGGCCAGGCTCCACAGGGCTCCTGGCAGGGAGGCACTGGCTGCCACAAACCACGTTTCCCCCTCCCGTTTCCACAGCAACACTGGATGACTGGTTTCCTTCGATGACTGATTTCCTTCGCTGCCCTCCAAGCAGGGCGCGCGGGAGCTCAGCCCTGGCACGGCACCCCAGCACCCAAAAAACCCCGCCCACAGCTGTCCCCGGAGCCCTGGCACCCCACCGGCCCTCCCTGGCACCCCTTGGCACCCAGCACGGAGCTGGCAGTGGCACAATCCCCCCACCCCTGCACACTGACCCCAATGCAGCGCAGGGGTCGTGCGGCGCCGCGTTAATTAAAACCGGTGCAACCAGTGATAACTTCAGGGTGCCCTAAAAAACACACCAGCACACGGGGGATTTTTGTAATTATCACCAATTAGTCACTGGTGCCTGATTGGGGCGGTGCTGGCAGGTATGTCCAGCTTGTTTTGGAAGGGCCGATAAAAGGAGGACGCTGTGCCGGGCACCCACCCCGGCACGGCCATCGCTGCTTGACAGCAGGAAAAAGCGATCCTCTTATTTGGATCTGGTTGCAAAATTAATTAGTAAATGAAGGATACTACTGCAACGTTTCCCTTCTTTATCGTGCATTTTGCAGCTGGCTCCATAAAAGTGCCGTTTCCCCGTTGCTGCCCTACAAATCCCAAGCCTTCGGCTTCTCCGGCTGCCACCAAATGGTGACGGGAGGTGCAAAGTCTGCAAGTGGAGCGGCTGGAGATGAGGTGGCCCAAGTGCAGCCTTTTTGTCAGAGCTTAAATTCGTGAAGTGGTAACTCAGAGCAGCAGGAGGGCTGCCAGCAGCTGGGAGCATCCCGGGGAAAAGGCCAGCGTGGGTGCCTGGGGACACGCCGGGATGGGAACTGGAGGACCTTTCCCTCCCCTGGAGACCTCTCCTCTGGCAAGATGAAGGAGACACGGAGGCCGAGTCATCAAAGGGAGGGGGACTCATTAAATTCATTCCTATTCAGCCTTTATTAAACACAGCCCACAGGGAGGGAAGAGCCGCCTCCCCTCCTCACCCCCGGGGAGACAGGGCTGGCTGGTCCACAAAACCCTTCCACATCTGCTCTTAGGAAAATTCAGGTTTGTTTTTTTTTTTTTTAGGCCAGGGCTGAAATCTGGAGGCTATACTTAGCAGCAGACAATGCAGTCCCCCTCCCAGAAGTTGTTGATTCTCTCGTGCTCCTCCCTCCTGCCCCGAAAATGTCGGGTCTTAGCAGAAATCAGCAATTAGGCACCGAGACCTGCTGTGGTCAGTGCCCGCCTCGCCGGGGGCCAAGGGCTGTTTTTAGAGGACAAAGGCAATTCTCTGGTAACATGCAATTATTTTTGGAGCCCACAGAAAAGGCACAGGGCGCTCCTGGTGCTGTGGATGCTGAGGGTGCCAGGAGAGGGGGGCAGCGGGGATACCCCTTGCTGGAGACCCCACGTCTCCATCCCCATCCCTCTCCCAGGGCGTTTGGAGGGATGGACAGCAAAGGCAGGTAGAATCCAGGGATGCTCCATGCTCCTGGAACTCCCAGCCTTAAAAGAGGCCATGGTTGCATCCAGGCCCACAGGACAGTGGCTTGTACTGTGAGAAACCACTCCAGAAGCTTTACTGATGCTGCTTCCCCATGGGACAACAGGCTCTTCATCATTTTCATGGAATCATAGAATCCCAGAATGGTTTGGGCCTCAAAGATCATCTCATTCCAATCCCTGCCATGGGCAGGGACACCTTCCACCAGCCCAGGTTGTTCCAAGCCCCGTCCAACCTGGCCTTGGACACTTCCAGGGATCCAGGGGCAGCCACAGCTTCTCTGGGCAACCTGTGCCAGGGCCTCACCCCCCTCACACCCAGGAATTCCTTCCCAATATCCCATCTAACCCTGCCTTCTGGCAGTGGGAAGCCATTCCCCCTTGTCCTGTCCCTCCACACCCTCTCCCTGCGAGAGGATAAATACACTGAGGATCCAGAGACACTCCGACAGCCGGGAATGGGGACACAGAAAGGCTGTGGGTGTTTGTACCATCCACAACAGTTTTCCTTGGCTGGAGGAAGGAGATGCCAGGATCAGCAAAAACTGGCAAAATCACAAGGAAAAGGGCTGGCTAATTATGTGCTGAGGAGTTTAATTAGCACTAGTGGGAGATGGGATGGTGCTCCGGGGTGTTGTGGAGGAGAAAAGCAGCACAAACCCTCTATCACACACCAGGTGGTTCACCCAAAACCATCAATTTAGGATCCTCCCTTGGGAAGACTCACCTGGCTGCTGCTCCCAAACACTCATCCTACTGTCCCCAAGGAGAGCCCGCTCCAAGAAGATGGGGAGGGAGAAAGTGGGATTAAAGGGGATGGACTCACTCATCACACTGGTGACTCCTGCCTGTTCCCTTGCCCGAAGTGGGAAGCAGGACTGGGGGTCCTGGGGACAGGCTTTTCCCAACCAGCTCCACAGCAAGGGGCTCAGCCCTTTATCCCAGGACTCCTGCAAGTTGGGGACCCCTCTGAACATCCCTTCGGGAAGCAGAGCTGCAGGGAGCACAGGATCTACATCCCTTACTGTGGATACCCCCTAACCCCTCTTATTTCAGCAGCTCCGGCAGCTCCCCCAGCACCTCCTCCCCCAGCTCCAGAGCGCTGGACCCGGCTGCCACTTCCACAAAAATCACCAAAAATCAGAACTGAAAGGCTCAGCCCATCCATTCCCCCGCCCGAGGCAGGAGCCGCCTTAACCAGCTCTCCGCAGCCGGGATCGCCGGAGCAGGGAGCGCAACAAACGCAACGTGTCCTTAAATTCAGACGCCTCCCTCAAGCCTGGGAGCATTCCAGATCTCCACGAGTCAAAGTGCTGCAAACAACCGTCGCTTTATTGTCGCGTCCAGCCGTACCGCGAAAGGCACACAACAAACTTCATTGGTACAAAAGAATTTCGCTCCCGGGGGAGTGCGGGGGGTTGGGGGGTGGGGTGGGGGGTCCGTAGAGTTTTCCTTAAATTTTTTCTTCTTTTTTTTTTTTCTTTTTTTTTTTTTTTTGTCTTTTTTCACGCTTNTTTTTTTTGTTCCTTTTGCAACACAGTCACTGGCTCTCCCATCGCCCCGACGGGAAGATCCTTTCACAGAAAGGACTATTTTGTGCAGACAGACAGCTCGTTATTGCAGGGGGAACGGCCCGAGGGGCAGGGCGGGCACGGACACCCCCCCGTCCCGTCCCGGCCCCCGCCGGAGCCGCCCCGGCCACCTGCGGAATAAACGGGAATAAATGGCACCTCTGTGTCCCCCCTGCTCCAGCGGCACCTCTGTGTCCCCCCTGCTCCAGTGGCACCGCTCCTGCTTGTCCAGGGGTGAGCTCCATCCCAGCCCTCAGCCTCATCCCGACCCCATCACTCCAACACTCCAGCCCGGCTTCAGGACAGTGGGATGAGGGGGAGGAATGGAGAGGCCCTGGTTTAGCTGCCCCCTGCCCAGTTCCGAGCAGTGTCAAGCATTTCTTTCCACAATTTATCCCTTTTTTTTCCCCTCCAGCTCCGTGTTTCTGAAGGGCAGTGGGTGAGAAGCCCATGGATGGAGGGGGTGCCAGCACGAACCCCCAAGCAGAGGGGGGAAAAAAAAGAGGCTGGGGGTGAATTTGGGGAATTTTCCTGCCTGTACCAACGTGGAAACACACATTGCTGGTGCACACACCACAAACCCAGCCATGGATGGGGACCTGGAGAGGCAAACAGGATCCCAGCCTGGGATGTGGCACCGACAGGAGAGGCTTTTGGGGTGTTTGCCATGGTCCCCCCAAAAGCAGAGCAGGGCACACAGCCCTGAGCCCCCCGGCATCATCCACCAGCTGCCCTGTGTGGATTTAGGGAGATAAGGATGCTTTAGGGACCACCATCCTCCTGCTTGCCCTGCCAGCACTTGCGTATCAACATTATTTTCCCACAAAATCCCTCGTGCCAGGCAAGATCCCGGGGTGGGGACACGCTGCCAGTGCCACGGTCCCACAGCAGCACGGGAAGCTCTCCCACACCTGCTCCCACATCCCACCCATCCCAGTAACACCGAGGTTTTTTGGCACTGTGCCTCTAGCTACGCTCCCTTTCCTTTGGTACCAGCTCCCCTTTCTTGGCTCCATCCCCTGACGTTTCTTACAAAAATAAGATTGTGCTTATTTATAAAATAATTACAATTTTTTTTTTCTTTTTTTTTTTTAAGAAAAGCTTCCAGTTAAAAAAAAAAAACGGTGGTGTATCAAAATATGGCAGAACTTTGGCTGTCAACGGCTAAACTCTAATTAAAAATATCCACTAGAAAGGCATTGTGCTGTGTGAATATTAGCTCTGTAACGCTTCGCCCCCCGGTACCGATGGCAAATATTGCACCTGGGCTGTCTGGCTTCCCCAGGACACACTCAGAAACCGCCCTTGGATTGTTCTAGCACGTCACCAGCGTCCTCTGGCAGAGTAATTCCAACTGTAGGAGACTTAAAGACACACGAAAAGCCTCGGGGAAAATTACAACGGAGACTGCACCGGGAAGAGCCACACATACAAGGCAGTTGCATACATATTCTCCTCGAGAGGAAAGTCTATTTTCTCACCTTAGTGCTTAGAAAAAAATACGATTATTTATACAGTTCACGAAAGAAGAGAGGCAGATCCTTTGTATAAAAGGGATTTTAGAGCAGGAGTAAAACGCAAATGGGTCTATAAGATCCAGACATATATAAACATACATACCTCGATATATTTATATATGTGTTCTCTAGATATTCAACATTTCAGTTGCATTATTGCAGTATCCTTACAGGGGACCTATTCTTTTCCATCTTTTCCATCTTTTCCATCCTTCTTTGCTTTCTTTTTTTTTTCGGGGGGTGGGGGGAGTTTTTTCGTTTGGGTGCTTTTGTTTTGTTTGGTTTTTTTTTGGTTTTGGGATTTTGCTCTTAAAAAAAAAAAAAAAATAAAGAAAAAGATAAAAACAAGTTGCAAATGGCTCTGCCAACTCCCAGCCACCATCCACCTCGCTGGGAACCGCTCTGGCCTGACCTCCAGCACGTGTTTTTGGAAGAACCGGGATGATGCTCTGCCCCAGCCGTGCCTTCCTCCACGGAACATCAATTATTGCTTAATTCTCCCTTCCCATACTGGCCTTTAGGGTTATTTACATTTCTTTGGCTTGACTTGAACTCAACAGTCTGGCACTTTCTCTCCAGCTGCCAACACTGAGCCGCCGCCGGGGCGAGGAGGGGGAAGAGGCCACGACGAGAGAACACGGGTGGGCTTCTGCTGGTCGAGCGAGTCGTGCTTCTCCCAGTCGGAACGGGGCAACCTTGTGTTCGGCACGAGCCCATCCGCAGTCGATCCGCCGCCGCCGCGCCCCGGGGACGCCCGTCGGGACAACCCTCCCGGTGCCGCGGTTCCCAGCGCAGGACGGGGAGCCCCATCCTCCCCCAGCCCCGAGGGCGGGCAGCCGGTCCTGCCCCTCGCCCCGAGGCGCTCAGACGACGAACTCGGGGACTTCGTCGTGGGTGAGGTCCAAGGAGAAGTATTTGCTGGTTCTTTTGACGGGGAAGGTCTCCTGGATGTTGATGCACTGCTGGGCCAGGCAGCCGTTGCAGTAGAGCCCGTCCTCGTCCAGGCCGTGGGCGCAGCCGAAGGTGTAGCTCTGCGCCGTGTCCTGGCACAGGTTGGCCAACTGCAGGAAGTCCTTCTGGTAGAGCCGGATGTCGTCCAGGCTCAGGCTGTGCCGGTCCGTCGACGTCTTCGGTTTCCTGCACGACGTCTGGGCAAAGCAAAGAGGTTTCAGGACGCTCCAGGAAGCCAAGGGAATCCCGGACCCCCAACGGCAGCCCCACCGAACCCCCTCCCCGCCCCGGGCCACGTACCTGGGGCAGGGAATCGGTGCTCTGCCCCCGCAGCTTCACCACCGTCTCCGAGGAGCTGGAGGTGGAGGAGCTGATCTCCTTCACGATAAGCCCTGCGGGGAGAAGGGGGGAAGAGGAGGGTGCAAAGGTTATTTTGAGGTGTCTCAGCTCTCGCGGGATCCAACCCTGCTCCCTCTGGGGCTTGTCCCTGCTCTGGGGCAAAGGCACCCTCTGCCCAACGGGGTGCCACTTCCTACAAAGCATCCCAAATGTGCCCCCAGAACTGCATCCAAAGCCATCCCCAGGGAGCCTGGTACCTCAGAAACCTCCCAGTAGCTCCCAGCATGGAGCTGGAAATGTGGGTGACTCCCTGGGTGCAGGCACAGCTCCAGAGAAGATCACTGAGTCCAACCATTCCTCCAGCACTGCCAAGGCCACCACTAACCCATGTCCCCAAGCACCACATCCACGCGGCTTTTAAATCCCTCCAGGGATGGGGACTCTACCACTTCCCTGGGCAGTCTGTGCCAAGGCTGGACCACCCTTTCCATGTGGAAATTTCCCCTAATATCAGTCTAAACATCCCCTGGCACAACTTGAGGCAGTTTCCTCTTTTTTTTTAACCCCACCTCTCCTTCCACCCACTTGGGCGAACGGCTTTTCCCGGTGTCCCAAACGGGCACTTTGGGCTAATTCCGCTCTGCCGAACGCCAGAGAACCACAGAATGACCTGGCTTGGAAGGGACCTTAAACACCCTCTCATTCCAAGCCCCCAAAGGTGTGACTTGGACTGGGGAACTGGAAGCGAAAGCGGCCACCACCTTACCCGAGTGCCCGTTGAACTTGCGGGACAGCAGCATGTCCTCCGTGATGTAGACGCACATGTCGGGGCTCACCTCCATGTCTCCAGCCTGCTCCAGCTCCCGGGGGTCATCCACCAGCATCTCGATTTCTGCCGGAGACAAGAAGGCGGGATGAGCCCCTGCCGTGTCTCCTCCGAGCCCGGTTGCCCGCCGGGACTCAGGCTGGAAAGCCCAAACCGCTGTCTCACCGTCATCCTGGGAGTCCTCCTCCAGCCGGTCCTTCCCGCCGCTCTCCACGCCGGAGGTGTGGGAGCTGCCGTGGCTGGTCATGGAGCTGCAGGTCTTCAGCTTGCGGTGGGCGCCGGCGCTGGAGAAGCCGTCGTCGGGCCCCACCTCCCTGGGTTTGGGGTCGGCCTCGATGCCGGAGGTGTGGGAGCTGCTGTGGCTGGCGGTGGAATGCCGGGAGAGCCGCTTGTGCCGGATGCTGCCGGCGCTGCTGCCGCTGGCGCGCGAGCGCTTCTCCAGCTGCTCCATGTCCAGGTCGAGGGTGTCGCTGATGTAGGATTCCCGGTACTGCTTCTTCTCTGCAGGGTACAGCAACGTCAGCAGCCTGCATCCCGATCCCCCGCGGCGCCCTGGATTCCCTGGAAGGGCGCGGACCATCCCGGCACGCAGGGGCACCCAGGGCAACCGTCACCCGAGCCCGGCGTGGGGACACACCTGGAGCCGGCCTTCCTCTGGTGGCATTTGGGGATGGTGGGATGGGGGGCCTCAAGCTTGCCGTGCTCTGTGCTGTGTGCTGTCCCTCAAAGGGGGAGGACAAGGAGGAATAAGGGTTGAGGAAGAGAAGGAAGAAGAGGGGAAGGAGAAAGAACATTAGGAGATGCAGGAAGAGAAGGAAAAAAAGAGAGGAGGAAGATGAAGAAGCAGAGAAGGAAGCAGATGAGGAGGACGAGGAGGAAGAAGAGGAAGAGGGGAAAGAGGAAGATGAAGACAATGGAAGATGAGAAGGGGAAAGATGAGAAGGAGTAAGAAGAGAAGCAGGAAGAGGAGGAGGAAGAGGAAGAAGAAGAGGAGGAGGAGGAAGAGAAAAAGGAAGAGGAGGAACAAGATGACGAGGAGAAAAACAAAAAGAAGAGGAGGATGAAGATGAGGATGAGGAACAAAATGAGAAGGATGAGGAGGAAAAAGATGTGGAGGATGAGGAAGAGGAAAAAGATGAGTAGGACAAGGAGAACAAATAAGAAAAGGAGGAGGAAGGGGAAAAGGAAGATGAGGAAGAGAAAGAGGAAGATGAGGAGGGGAGAGGGGAGGAAGAAGACCTGATGCTTCCACAAGAGCTTTCTCAGCTTAGAGTTGGGATGGGGGGCATTGGGAAATGTTGCACAGGGTCACTGGGAGGAACTGGGCCATCAGGGACGGCAGCAGGAGTTGGATCTTGTAGCTCTTAGTTTCCCTTAGCAGGACTTGTATCCCCTAGTATCCCTTAGCAGGACTTGTATCCCTCGGTATCTGGGCCAGGGGATCATCCTGCTGTGCTGGGCTGGGGCACAGGATGCACAGCCCAGGGGGATGCGGGGACAGCCACCACCCGACACACTCCCAGCCACGGGGCCGGCGCACCAGGCACTCCTAGAGGCAGACGTGCCTGGTGGGAGCCTGTCCCCGGTGGGATTTGGGGGCCTGGCACGGGGGACCTACCCTCGTTCTCCTCCAGGCGCCGGACCTGGCGCAGGACGGGCTGCAGGTTCATGTAGAGCCGGTGGCTGCTGCTCAGCAGCTGCAGCAGGTGCCGGGAGCGCAGCGGGCACCCCGTGTAGTAAATGAGCTTCCTGGCGGAGGGCAGCCCGTCAGGCAGGATCTCAAACTTCTTGCCCTGTGTGGGAGAAGGGAGAGATCAGCCCCGAAGAGGAAAACACTCCAGTTCTCGCCCCATCCTGCTGCAGCCCATCGTTAAACTACGGATTTAGTCCCTCGCCTGAGGTCTGGGCAACTGCTCCCCAAGCCCAAATCAGAGCCCAGGAGATGCTCTGCCTGGGGATCATGGAATCACAGAATGGTTTGGCTGGGAAGAGACCTTAAAGACCACCTAGTCCAACTCCCTGCCACGGGTAGGGACACCTCCCACTAGCCCAGGTTGCTCCAAGCCCCATCCAACCTGGCCTTGGACACTTCCAGGGATCCAGGGGCAGCCACAGCTTCTCTGGGCAACCTGTGCCAGGGCCTTCCCCCCCTCACAGCCAGCAATTCCTTCCCAGTATCCCATCTACCCCTGCCCTCTGGCAGTGGGAAGCCATTCCCCGTGTCCTGTCCCTCCATCCCTTGTCCCCAGTCCCTCTCCAGCTCTCCTGGAGCCCCTTTAGGCACTGGAAGGGGTTCTCAGGTCTCTCCAGAGCCTTCTCTTTTCCAGGTTGACCCCCCCCAGCTCTCCCAGCCTGGCTCCAGAGCAGAGGGGCTCCAGCCCTCGGAGCATCTCCGTGACCTTCCCTGGACCTGCTCCAACAGGTTCCCATGCTTCCTGCGCTGAGGACTCCAGGGCTGGAAGCACTGCTCCAGGTGGAAATGGTGGCACTCACCACAAAAACCAGTTTTCCCACGTTTGTCCATGGGAAGTCGTAGAGCAGCTGCTTTTCTTCATCCAAGTTCTGCAAAAAGAGGAGAGGGAGCCCTGGCTGAGGGTGCTGGCAGGGGCAGGGAGCCGAGCTGAGCCATCACCCTCCCTCAGCCGCCTACCTGGAAGATCTGGATGCCCCGTGTTGTCAGCCCCAGCGTCAGGGAGGCCTCCACTTCCCTTTTGTCCTAAGGGGGGAAAATTAGCCGGTTTAAAATACACAGTTTGCAGCATGCAGTGGAGAAATCGGCCCCAGCTCAGCCCAGACATCCTCCCACAGTCACCCCAGTCAACATCCTATGATTAATGTGCCAAATTAATAATATAATCATACTGTGAGGGTGGTGAGGCCCTGGCACAGGTTGCCCAGAGAAGCTGTGGCTGCCCCTGGATCCCTGGAAGTGTTCCAGGCCAGGCTGGACGGGGCTTGGAGCAACCTGGTCTGCTGGAAGGTGTCCCTGCCCATGGCAGGGGGGGGAACGAGGTGGGTGTTAAGGTCCCTTCCAACCCAAACCAGTCCGGGACTCTGTGACAGCACCCTGTGCTCTCCCAAAAGCTTCTCCCTTTTAACTTCAGGATGTTACAGAAAGGTTTGTGAAGCACCATCTCCCAGCAAACAAACTGTTTTGTTCCCAGGAGAAAGACCCAGCATATGACTCTTGGGGATGGTCCTGTGCAGGACTAAGGGCTGCACGCTGTGACCCCATTGTGGGTCCCTTCCAGCTCAGCATGTTCTGTGATTCTGTGACATACTTCTTGGAGAGGGGATCGCCGAAAATAAGGCCCCAGAAACCTCCAAACCTCCTGGCCGGGGCTCACCTTGTACAACCTGTAGTAGTGCACGGCCACGTCGTCGAGCCGGACGGCCTCCTTGATGTACTTGAGATGGGCTTCAGAGGCCGTCAGGGCAAACTGGTCTTTGTGCATGTTGGGGACGTGCTTCAGGATGTAGTCCTTGCCCCTCTTGGCAACCACCTGTTTGGAGGAGAGGAGAATTTTGCCCGGCTGCTCCGCGCTCGCTCAGGGCCGGTTTCCGCCCCGGCGCTCCCGGGCGGCGGTGATTCCAGGGGAAAAGGGGAAACGGGAGCAATACGACTTGCTACAGAGACCTGTGGGCAAAAATAAAACACATACAGCAGTCAACTGCTTCTCTCCAGCGGGATGTCCCACCGGGAAGTGCATGTGTGCTCCCTGTGCCCAGCCCGTGGAGCTTACACCACTGGGGACACCCGTGCCGGGCCAGGAGAGCCATGCCCATGTTCCCTGCGGGAATGGGGACACGGACCCAGGGCCATCACTCCTCAGTGACATGTGTGAGAAAAAAGAGAAGTCGGCAAATTTGGGGGGGGGGGGGGGGGAAAGAGGTTGTAAAGGAGAAGAGAAGGCTCCAGACAGACCCTTGAGCAACTAAAGGGGCTCCAAGAGAGCTGGGAAGGGACTTGGGACAATGGCCTGGAGGGACAAGACAAGGGGGAATGGGTTCCCATGACAGAAGGCAGGGATAGATGGGATACTGGGAAGGAATTCCTGGCTGTGAGGGTGGGGAGGCCCTGGCACAGGTTGCCCAGAGAAGCTGTGGCTGCCCCTGGATCCCTGGAAGTGTTCCAGGCCAGGTTGGACGGGGCTTGGAGCAACCTGGGCTGGTGGAAGGTGGGTGGGTGGCATGAGATGGTCCTTAGGGTCCCTTCCAACCCAAACCATCCTGGGATTCCATGATTCTGTGTGACACCAGTTCCCAAAGGATTGCACAGCTGGAGGGGCTACACCTGATGGTGTACACAGGGAATCCCTGGCACGAAGGGAATGCCCCGTGAGCATCCCAGCAGCACACAGGGAAATCCCCCCCATCCCCCGGAGCAGGAGCTGCTCCAGCCCCGCACCAACCCCGACCCTCCCTTCCCGCAGCTATTTCCTGCCCCGCAGTTGTCCCAGGTTATTAATAACCAGGATTAAGGCAGAGACAGGGATGCAGCCGGAATGGCGGCCGCCCGGGAACCCTCGAGCTCCGAGCAGGGACCACACCACGGAACACTCACCCAGGCGGGGAAATAGGCTTCGGGCTCGAAGTACTTCCCGTAGTGCTTGTTGCGCTTGAAGTCTCCCAGGTCGGCCTGGAGGGCGAAGGCGGTGAGCAGGAAATAGGCCTCTTCCCTCAGGACACACTGGGAATGCAGCACCTGCTTCCTCAGGTGCCAGTAGTAGTAGTAACGTGCAGTCCGGTCACTGCGGGAGCGGGGGAGAGAGGGAGGAGAGAGGGAGGAGAGAGGGAGGAGAGAGGGGCAGAGGGGAGAGGAGCCAGTTTTGTCACTGTCACACGGACTGTGCCTGCTCCCCACAGAAAGTCACCTTCGGGCA
>VXAY01003675.1:486065-512078 GCA_013399855.1 Oxyruncus cristatus | reverse complement strand
AGCCCATCGTGCCGCCCCCGCCCCTTCCCGGGCCGCCCCGCACCGCCCCGAGCGGCACCGGCACCGCCTCCCGCCCCGCCGCGGACCCCGGGACAGCGGGGAGCGAGGAGGGAGCGGGGTGGCCCGGGGAGGACACCCGAGCGTCGGCCCCGGGGAAGGGAAGGCGTGCGGAGTCGGGCACCCCTCGGCCCGGTGCCGTGTTCCTGCGGGGGATTCGCGAACGGGCTCTGGAAAGAGCCTGAGCATCCCCCGGCAGGGAAGACGGGAACTGTCCTTGGGGGAACTGAGCAGAGAGGGGGATCCAAGATTCGACAGGGAGCAAAGCCACTCCGAGGTGCTCAGGAGAGGAGCTGGGCGTCCTCCTGCAGGGACGGGGTCCAGTGGAGGGGGCGGGAAAGCGCTCCGAGGGCTGGAGCTCCTCTGCTCTTGGAGACAGGCTGGGAGAGCTGGGGATGTTCAGCCTGGAGAAGAGAAGGCTCTGGAGAGACCTGAGAGCCCCTTCCAGTGCCTAAAGGGGCTCCAAGAGAGTGGAGAGGGACTTCAGACAAGGGCCTGGAGTGACAAGACAAGAAGAATGGCTTCCCACTGACAGAGGGCAGGGTTAGATGGGATATTGGGCAGCAATTCTTCTCTGTGAGGGTGGTGAGGTCCTGGCACAGATTTACTCGAGAAGCTGTGGCTGCCCCATCCCTGGAAGTATTCCAGGCCGGTTGGATGGGGCTTGGAGCAACCTGGGCTAGTGGAAGACGTCCCTGCCCATGGAACAGGTTTGGAACTTGATGGTCTTGAAGGTCCCTTCCAATCCCAACCATTCTGGAAGTCTATGATCTCCCAGGGAAGGGACTCCCGTGTCCCCTCTGGGGACTCAAACATCCCTGGAGAGTGGAGCCCGAACACCCCCTGCTCCCATCCCAGTATCCCCAGCCCTTCCTCTGCCACTGGCATATTAAGCCGGTTCTCGGCCAGGAGTCGGGTCGAGGCAGGAGCAGAATTAGGGCCAAATCCCATTCCCATTTAATCCCCCACTACTGCCCTGGCAGCTGGATAAAGGTGAGTTGGGCTCACCTGTGTGAGGCCCAGCCGCCCCTCAGTGCACGTAGCGGAGCCGATGCACACACGGATCCCTCTCCATAGGTGACCCAGGACGGGAATAGCAGCAGCAGCAGCACCATAAATCAGCAGCAAAGCATCTCCGAGCCTGCTCCTCCTTCAGAAGTGCCATCTGGTGAGATTGTTTTTGGAGTAGTTATTTATTCCTCACTTTCAAGCGTCTACAGGCATTTTTCGGGATGACCTGCGAGGCTGGCTCGGCCCCCGCAGTCTCTACGAGGCTCCGGGAGGGAACAGCCGCTTGTTCCCAGGCCTAAATAAGGAGCAGCTCTGCTGTGAACACCCTGACACTCTTCGCTGAAATCTGTTTGCAGCTCAACAGATCGTGGTGGGTAATTACATTATGTGAGTGCACGGTACCAGCAGTGGGAATCCAACGCACTGCTCTCCTCATGGAAAAAAACAGCCTGGCTTTCGGCAGGGGCTGGAAATCCCTCAGCTTTGGGCCCGCTCTCATGCTCCCATCCATGCCATGTGGAACTGGGAGAGTGTTTCTACCCGACAGCTCCTGCCTGTGTTGCATCGGGTCCTTGCAAAGCCACCGAGGCCAAATGCCACCGACGCCGAGGGCACGGGCAGCGTGTCCAAGCAGGGCCCATCATTCCAGCCAGAAATGTCCTTTTCCCCCCCCCCCAGATTCACTCTGGAAACACCCATCCTGCCGATGACAACGGGGGACAACCAGGCAAAGCTGCCATTTGGCTCATCTATCCCATTTGAAGGGTTGGGGGAGGCACGAGCGGGACACGGCCCCGCCGCCGCGGCGCTGAGGAGGCCGAATCGGTCCCGTTGAGCGCATTCCCTGCCCCGTCACATCCCCCCCCCAGCCCGCCCCCAGCCTCATGGAATACGGGAATACAGAATCCCAGCGCCTGCCTTGCCGCAGAGGCTAAATAAAGCAGCAGGAAGAGCTCTCGAATGCCAGCGAGGCGATATATAAACATCGACGTGGATGGCGCGTGTGCTAATGCTGCTCCGGAGCCCGGGAGAAATGTCTCGTCTCCTACCAGCGGGAGAGGCTCCCAAGGCCAGAGGAAAAAATCCGGGAAAATCCAGCGTGAGCCCCCCCAGGCTCTGCGACGCAGGGAGAGCTGGGAAAGATGGAGCTTAGCCAGTGTCCGGTCTTGTGTCTCCTCTTTGGGAGAGGAAAAGCCCAAAGTCTCCGGCGACATTTCTCTGACAGTCCTGGAATTAATCTCCCTCCAAGTCCCAAGAAGCGGAAATGCAGATGGAAAAATGTAATAAATGGAATTCTTTTTGTTATGTGGGGGTTTTTGTTTTTGTTTTTGTTTTTGTTTTTTTGGATACTGTTTAACTGAGCTAATGGCATCGCTAGGCCTGCCTCTTTTAGGGGGGAAAAAAAAAAAGGGTGTTGTGGTTATGACTGAAAATAGCATTCCCATAAAATATCCAGATTTTTCTCGCACTGGATGTGTTTATATGAAGAGGACAGGAAACAGCAGGGGCTCACTGTGATCCTGCATTATCACTGTGCGAGTATCTCCCGTCCCAGCCTTTCAATACCAGCTTTGTTACTGGCAGGGATGGGCACGGGGATGTGGGAGCTCTCTTATCTCAGAGTTTCCCTCGGATTTTGTTAATGGCATAACAAAGCAACAGAATAACAACTAAACCCATCTGGGTCTCCGAATCCCACTGCCTTTCCCAAAGGCTGATGGATCAGCTGTGAATCCCTTGGGGCTGCGCTGTCGGTGCTCAGCATCCATTTTTAGGGATTTTTGGGATGGCCTGCTAGGAAAATTCACCCTGGAGCAGCAGCTCAGGGTGCCTCAGCACTGCCCACAAGCCTCGTGGGGTGCATTTGGGGACAGGGGGTGTCACCGCTGCTCGATGACACCTGGCACAGCATCAGGGCTCCAGCTCTGGCCGCGGCTGGGATTTAGAAATTCCTCCCTGGAGGAGAGAGGAAAACAAATCCCAGCTACTGTGAGCGGGCCGTGCTGGGGCTGGGGATGGTTTCTCAGCCCATAAGGGGAAGAAATGAAATAAAGAAACCCCGGCACGGAGCCACAACAGCCGGTGCGTTGCTATAAACTCCGGCGAGGAGCTGGACCTCGCTCCAGTTCCTGCACTGCACGGGCATTTCTGGGGAAGCTCTTCCTCCCTCCCCTCCCCAGCCAGGCTGGGCTGGGCACGTCCCCGTCCCCACAGCACCGGAAGCAACCAGGATGGAGGGACCCCCTCCAGCGAATTCTGGAGAATTCCATCCGATTTTTGGCCAGGAAGACCCACTTCACAGGGACATAATCAGGCTTCTGCTTTAGTTGAGTTTATAACTAAGAGCTTGAGCACACATTAGGACCCCTGAGAAGGGGTTTTGCCCTGATTCTGCCCCATTTTCCTATTTGCTTGGATGTACCCCCCGAGGAAGTGACCCCCCCCCTACGGCCTCAGCTCCACCCATCCCAGCTGAGCTGGGAAATCCAGTACCCAGCGTTCAGGAGCCATCCCTGGATGGTGCTGAGCATCCCCAGCTGGCTCCAGAGAAAGTGGGAGCATCCCTGGGAATGGCCTGGAGACACCCCGGCTCAGTATCCAGGTGGTGTCTGGGAGCAGGATGGCCCATTGGTCATGCTGGCAGTGTCACACAGCCATCGGAGCTGGAGCAGGAATGCCGGCAGGAATGCTCCCAGAGGGGGTGCTGCCATCGGATTTCAGCTGTGAGGGGGCGTCAGTATATTCAGTATATTTAACTGCCCCTCCCCGAAATCTCCCTTTCTACCCTGCCAGGCTTTGCCGGGGAAGTCAGCAAGGACGAAAATAAAAATAAAAAAAAGGAGTTTCATGAGATTTAAGTCCAACGAGGCTGGAAAGAGAGAGAGAAAATCCAGCCTGAAGACCCAAGTATTGGAACCATCACGAAAATCCGAGCGTGCATCCGGCAGGGAAGCATCCCCCGGTTTCGGTGCTCCGCCGGCAGTGCTGATACGGTACATTCCGCTAATCTACCCCGCAGTATTCACAGCTGCCTTTAACCCAGCAGCCTCTCTAGCATCGAGTCGCAGCAGCCGGATGCGATTAGAGCCTGTGAGATTCCTCGGGAATGCTGGATGGAAAGGCGGGATTGCCCCCCCCCCCCGCACCGAACCCCCGGCTCCTCGCCCGACCCGGGGCACCAAACCGGGTTTATTACCGAATTATTGACGAACCTGAGGTGAGAGGGGCAGGGATTTGCCATAGGGTAGGTCTGGCTTTGCTGCAGCCCCTCCAAATCCACTTGGCATCTCTGCATCCCCTGCTTCAAAAAGCCTGTTTCACTCGCTCCCATCCCAGCTCCCTCATCCTTTCCCCTTTTCTGGGGCCCTAAAGGGCTTTTCGGGGCTCCGGGCCTGGGGGTTATTCCCAGGGTTTGCTCTCAGCCTGCCAGAGCTGCTGAAAAGCCCCTGGAATTGTGGCATAAAGCAGGAAAGGCCGGCGGGGAGGGGCAGACGGGGAGGAAAGATCACAGAAGCTTGGGAATATTTTTAGCCCGTCTGTGTGCCGGCTCTCCGGCTTCAACGGCACTTCAGTCCCATCTGACGGAGGGGCAGATTCCTCAGGGCTGCTCCTGTCCCCTCAAACAGGAGGGAAACCACAGGAAGGGCCCCCTCAGAGGGGTCAGCAGCAGCCCCAGCGCTACGAGACATCAGAGAATCCCCACCAGTGGGGTGGGGTGGGAGGAAAACACGTCTGGGAGTTTCTCCACTGGAAAAAAACAAGTGCAAGTCGTGCAATGTAGGTGGTGGAAGACTGCAGAGGGCCTGGGCAGCCAGCAGGGACCAGGGTGCAGTGGGTTCTGCAGAGGAGGAGGTGAGAGGGGCTCATCCCTCTCCCAGGATGGTGATCCAGCTCCTCGCTCCGTGCTCACCTGAGTGCATATGCTTTCCATGGCAGCAGGTTTTGGTTAAGAGCTTGCAGAATCCAGCAAACCTCTCCACAGGGGGAAATCTGGGAATGGAGTGGCGAAGCCGCGGGTTCTGCTGCAAACCTGATCCAGGGAAGCATCGCTCTGGGATAAAGCCAGGACAAGGGGCCGGTGCCAAGCGGGTTAGGAGAGCAAGGAGGGATTTGCTCTGTCCCTGTGCAAAGTGCAGCGACATGAGGGGTCATGGACCAGCACCACATTCACACTGGGGGAACTGGAGAGCCTCCAACGCACTTCCTCTCCCAGAGAGTCTCCAGCCTCACCCTCGTGTCCTAAATTGGCAAGGTTAGGATTTTCAAGCAATTTAAACCCCAGTTCCAGCACGAGAGGACATGAAGGCTCCCATGGCGTGGAGCAGCGTGGGCTGAGCACCCCCTCCATGCCCATCACTGTGTCCCGGGGTGGCACCAGCACGCCGGGAAATGCATTCCCAATTGGCATGGTTTAAAACAACCCTCAGCTGCCTGGTGCTAACACAACTTTCTGGGATGCTTTGGAAGGTGGGTGCTGCCGTTGGCACCCCCAGGGAGGGTGTGGGCAGCCGGGGGTGCAGGTGGGCACCTCTTTGCCCGGGGAAACAGGACTCCGACCTCGTGCTTTGTAAACACGGGGGGCTGCAGCAGGGAAAAGCCAGCCCAGGCCACCCGTCCCCCCCTCCACCATCCCCGGGGACAAAGCGGGGACACGGAGCTTGGCCGTGGCCCCACGTATCCATCACCCATCTATCAATGATTTACCGCCACTGTGAAGAGCTGTTTGTGCTCCGGGGCTTCCCAGCGGCCCCGGCCAAGGTCAGTGCTCCATTTGGCAGGGAACAGACGGATGCCAGGGGGGAGAGGGAATGGCAGTCCGCAAGGCAGGGTGAAACAGAGCCCACCAGCACCACGGGCTCACCCTGAGCAGCCCTCCTCCTCCCACACTCAAGGAACCTGGAACAGCTGGGGACAGAATCATGGAAAAACGGAATGGTTTGGTTTGGAAGGGGCCCATCTCATTCCAACCCCTGCCACGGGCAGGGACACCTTCCACTGCCTGCCTCCACATCCGCCTAACCCCGCCCTGGCACCCCGAGGGGTTACAGGGCAGGTGCCAACAGCCCTTGCCAGGGGTCTGAGTCATGGCAGGGCTGAAAACCCCCTTTGGAGACGGCGGCTGCTGGAGCCAGGCTGGGAAACGCTTCCCACCAGGGTCACCGACACAGCGGCCGGCACAGCCCAAACCCACCCCCTGAGCACCAGTGAGACCCCCAGGGTGTTGGGGCTGGACCAGAACAGGCACCTCACACAAAGAGTTCCAAAGGTGCTGGCGGTGTCAGGCAGGATTTGTGCAATTCCTCTGCTTTTTTGAAGCCGCCGCAGCCTCCTTTACGTGTCCGACCAAAAGCAAATTGATTTTTATGGAATGGGCTGAGCCGCCTCCATGAGGATCCATAGCTCGGCTAATATTTGTCTAATGGGCTCCCACAAATAGCCTGTTAATCCCTTTGTATTTATTAATGGCACACAGGAGCCAGACAGCTGCAGCCAAGCTCCCTCTGTGCCTGAGCTCCCCAGATCCCCCAGTTCCCTGGATCCCCCAGCTCCCTGTATCCCCGAGATCCTGGGGTCTCCAAGCTCCCAGGGTCCCCGAGCACGCTGCTGTTGTCCCCACATCCCTCCATGCCTTTTCTCTGGCCACCTCCTTTTCCTCCCAGCTCCACTGATGCCTCTCCTTCCCCCATCCCTCTCTCCGTGCCACCCCGCCTGCAGCCCAAGGGGAACCCACTCTGCTCCAACTTGGGCCAAAAATCCCATTTATGAGGCTGCACAGTGAACTGGCACCGGGCACCAGCTAAGAAACAACCACAGGCTTTGGCTGAGCAGCACACCGGACCATTTCCCTGGGAAATCTCACCGGAGAGTTGTCACCACTGAGCTCTCTGGCACCCCTGGGGAAGGATGGAGGGGGCACCATGCCCAGAAAACCCTTGAAACCCCATGGCTTTAAGCACTGATTCCAAATATCTCCCCGCTGCTGCAGCAAACACTGGATTTATGTGTTTATTCAATTATTTAGCTGGAATTAAGATCAGATCAGGAGGCTCAGGAACATCCTTTTAAAGCTGTAAGTGAGCACACGCATTTGAGGGGTTGTAAAGCCACAGTGGATTATGGCAGTGCATTTGCCCAGGAAGTATTTTGGGGTGTTCCACTGGCAGGAAAAGCATGTAGATATGTGGATATACATATATATATATATATCTGTATGTACCACCTGGTCATATAAATACAACCTGAGCAACCTGGTCTAGTGGAAGGTGCCCCTACCCACAGCAAGGGAGCTGGAACGAGATGGTCCTTAAGGTCCCTTCCAACCCAATCCATTCTATGGATTCTATCATTCCGTGATTCCAGCACGTCCTGCCCACCCTCCCTTCTCTGCAGCAGGAAAACACAAGGTTTTGTTTAGGTTTTAAGGGCAATTCTCAGTGGAAACGTTTCCCAGACACGCCACTTCCCCGGGAAGCAGCAGCTGTGCCGTCTCCGGCCGCCGGCGGGATTCCCCTGCCAGCTCCACGAGCGGCTCCCAGCCCATGGCACAAAGGGAAGAACGTGTTTAAACGGTGAGTCAGGCCTGGGCAGGGTCCTGTGCCAAAATGATCATCCCCAGCTTTCAGCCGGCGGGGTTATCCTGCTGCAAAGCGCGTGTATCCCTCGGGAAGTTAGTGAAGCCCCCTCAGGAAGCACAGGAAGGCGGGCAGGGCAGGCAGGGAAGGGGCAGGTTGTTGCCTCTCAGAAGATCATCAGATGTTCATCAATTTAAACTCGCTGGGAAATACGACCCTGCAATGACATCCTTCCCTCCCGTCTGGGGTGTGTGGAACACCCCAATGGTTTGGGGGCACACCGAGGTCGGGTCAGGCCCAGGGACGTGCCAGGGATCGGCCTGCCTGGGGAGGACCAGATGGTTTCCATCCCAGATTCCTTCAGGATCTGAGGAGGACAGGAGGTCCTGGGTGAAGGCAGTGCCCAAGCCGCCCACCGCTGGGTGCTGCGGGTGCCCTGACACCCTGCAGATGGAGGAGGGAACACGGTGCTGATCCCAGCCCAGGGTCCTGCACCTCCAGGAGGGAGTTTGCTCGGTTTTCAGACCTCTGAGGACCCCACTCCATCCCTTCCCAGGGTCTGGAGGAAGCCAGGGCGCCCAACAGGAGCCCAGGCAGTGGTTTCTTTAAAGCAAACGGGGAAGGAAAGAGGCGGCTCACCCTTCCCCGAGGCTGTGTCTGGGAGCCAGCGCAAGGCAGGAGGGAGGAATCACAGCTTTGGGAACTGGTCTGGGCCACCCCAAAAATACCCTCCACCACCCTGACAGCCCCATCCCTGGAAATGTCCAGGGCCAGCTTGGACGGGGCTTGGAGTAACCTGGGTTAGTAGAAGGTGTCCCTGCCCATGCCAGGGGGTGGAACAAGATGGTCTTGTAGATCCTTTCCAAACGAAACCATTCCAGGATTCTACCCCCTTTTTGGGGTCCCACCCCACCAGTGGGTGCTGCAGCCCTCCCCTCCAAACCTGGGAGAGGGGGCATTTGTACCACAGCATCCATGCCCGTGGGCAGGGAGTTATCAGTGCAAGCCCCCGTCACCAAAACCTTGATCTGCTCCCTCCTGTGCTCACATTTCCATGGCACCCTGAAAATCCCTGGATTTCTCCCCCGAACACCCCATGGCACTGGCAGGAGCCGTCTCCACTTCCAAACCCAAGCTGTTTATGAGCTCTGTGAGGACAATAAAGCAAAAGCAGCTGTGGCTGCTACCTCCTTTCATGGGATTGTATTTTTTTCCTTCCCCCCTCCTCTGAATTTTTACGATCCAGATATAAAGCCCTGGGAAATACAGGTTTAGAGCAGAGTCCTGACACCCGTTGCTGCAGGAGCATGAAATGCAGTGCCCTGTCTCTCATCCATCCCAGGAGAAAACTTTCACTGATTTTTATTTTTTTCATAAAGAAAATACTAAAAATAAAGTGCCTGGGAGCTGGTGATGGGCAATGAGGGAGAAATCCCAGGTATTTCTTGCTCACAGCTCGTGTTTGCACAGCACTGCCCCGTGCCAACATTTCTCTGCCCAAGGCTTCACCTGGACAGAGGCAAAGGGGTGAAGGATGCTGTGAGCATCCCAGGAAAGGACTGCAAAACTGTCACCCCCACGGAAAACCTGCTCAGAGCACCGTTGTCAGCTCCCATGGCTTTGGCAGCACTCACTGTATTTAAGATTAATGTATTTTTGGCAGAGGGACCTGGGTCCTGTTGTGTTATCCCACACGGTAACCCCCATCCTGGCTCATCCATGTACCCCATCCTGCTCCAAAATCCAGAGCAGGTGGCACAGATGCCTTCTTTGCCTCCAGCCATGCTTCTCTCCGGTGCAGGGCACCCATTTTGCACCTTTTCACACCCTCCCTTGTGCAAACTCAGCCCTTAGACCCCTTGCTCTGAAGGGATTAATTCATTTTGGTACTTCGCAGAAGGGGGTGCCCCCAAGCTCAGCTGTCCCAGCTATCTGAGTCCCCCACACCAGCTCCCCTGATTTAAGGAATCCTAGAAGGGTTTGGGGTGGAAGGGACCTTAAAATCATCTTGTTCCACCCCCTGCTGTGGGCAGGGACACCTTCCACTAGACCGCATTGCTCCAACCTGGCCTGCAACACTTCCAGGGATCCAGGGGCAGCCACAGCTTCTCTGGGCAACCTGTGCCGGGGCCTCACCACCCTCACAGCCAAGAATTCCCTTCCAAAATCCCATCTAACCCTGCCCTCTGGCAGTGGGAAGTCACATTCCTGCTCCCTATGGATGTGGCAGCACATCCCTCTCCCCTGATTTACAGAGACCCTCGGCTCACACTCGGAGTGACTCGTTTCACATCACCATTGATTAGAGAGAGGCTGCATTGCCCTGGAGCCTAATTAATAACGGGAATTCTGTGCTGATCCAGCACTTTGCATGTCAGAGCTGGGGATGCAGCCAGCAAACTGTCTGCAAGCCTGGGATGGCTTTGCATTCCCGTGGCTGGGGCATCCCAAAGCCCTGGCACTGGGCAGCAGTGCTGGCTGGAGCTGGGTGGTTTCTCCCTGGGAAGTGCTGGAGGTGTGCTGGGAGCACCCTGCAACCCAGACTGCAGCATCTCCTGGTGTCAAACAGCATGTCCTTTGGTCTGTGGGCTGGTTCTTGGTTAATTGGAGAGTCACTTGTTCCCACAGAGGGATCCAGTGGGATCCGGCTCTCCTGCATGTCACTGCTGGGATGGATCCTCCTCCCTCAGCGCAGCCCAGGGATACAGGAGTCAGTCCTGAGCACAGCCCCTCTCTGCAACTCTGCCTTCCCCACCCACCCAATGACTGATCACCCCATCCACGATCAGCCTTGGGGAAGGGAAGGATTTGGCCTGTGGGAGCAGGAACCGATGGCTCTGAGCAGCACCACAGTGCTCTGGAGAGCCTGGGGGTCCCCAGGGCTACCCTGGCACCAGCTGCTCCAACTCACCACCCACAAACCAGAAAGCCCCCCCCAGACAAAACCAGAAAATCATAAAACTCAGATGTTGTGCTCCGTATGTAAGGAAAGAGCTGCAGCATTCCCTGAACATCCAGGACCCCTGTGCCTGGCACGGGTTGTACCCCTGGCTCTGCCAGGGCACCTCGCCCTGGGGTGAAGGCTGGTGCCACCTCCTCATCCACCCTCACCCACGGTGGGGATTTTCCCCTCTTTCCAGCATGGCCAGGAAGCAACATGTCCCATGGCTGAGGCTTTCCTGGGAATATGGGAATATTCCTTCAGGAATATGGGATGCTGCTGCACACACGCATCTGCCCAGCCAGTGCTCCTAGGAGGTAATCAGCCAAACAAAGGAGAGAAAACAACGCTCACAGTACATTTTTGCAAGTATAAATCCCTATTTTTCAGATATTCCAGCTTCCAAGGCAGAAAAAGCCTTTTCCATTTCTCCATCACCGAGCTCAGCAAGCGGCCCTACCTGCGGAGCCGGATGGGATTGATCTCATTCCCCTGATTGTGTTTACGACAGCACTGGATCTTAAGCTGTTGCATGAGGAATACCAGGCCTGCATTAGGCTTCACACCCAGCCTAAGCTGATGCCTCGTCTAATCCCATCCCTCAGACACCCCAATCACCTCCGCAGGCATCGCTCCAAGCTCCTACCAGCTCCAGGGCTTGTGCTGCTTCTTCCTGGCCCAGATGCCAGGGAGAGGGGCCTTCCTTCCCAGCCACGCCAGCAGCAGCAGGAAAGGATAACACACCTGTGGGACCAGCAGCATCCCATCCTGGAGCTGCCCCATCCAGGTGCTGCCCCATCCCAGCGGCGTGGGAAGCTTCCCATAGAAGTGCCCTGGCCAGCCGGGTGGGGTGAGAGTGGAGAAGACCTTTAATTACAGAGCACCGGGTGTTTTTCCATTTGCAGAGGCCCAGCTGCATGTTCTCCACCTGTGCCAGGTGCCATTAGTCCTGTGGGATGACTAATTGGCCATTAATAACGTCTTTGAATCGTGCAAATGGATCACAAACGTGAGCAGATCGATTGTTTTAGTGCCTTCGCGTTTGCCAAGTGCTGCGGTGTTCGGGGCTTTGGGCTGTACAATTTTTTTTATGCTGTGGGCTGGAAAAGTGGATGTTTAGGGGTGCAAAAGGATCGTTCCCACAGCAGCCGGGACGAGCTGCCGGCCCGGGAAACGGTTGGCACGGGAATTTCCCCGGCTGACCCATGGAATGGGAGCGATGGCTGCGAGGCAGGGCTGAGCCCGCTGGTGCCCAGCTGATGAAAGGCCACTGGGACGTGTCTGTCTGCCCATGCTGGAGGCTGGGACGTGCCAGGCCGGTCTCAGCACTGCTGCTCCTGCTCCAGGTGCCTCGGGAGAGCAGGGAAGGACGTTAAAAACAGCCTCAAACAGCAGCAGGAGCAGCAGCCGCGGCAGCCCCCAACCAGCTTAGCTTTGCTTATGCTAATGCGGGAGAAGAGACTGCAAACAGCTCCAGGTGAGAAGATTGGGCGCTGAGGAGGGAGATGGGATTTTCCACAGGCAGGCAGCCAGCCCCATGCCTTTTATCTGCTCCTGGGAGTGTCTGGTTCCTGGGGGATGGGTGCCTGGCTGCCCCTCACCCCGAGGCTCCCACTGCTGCGTGGGGAGCAGCGTCCTTGTGCCAGTGGATCCATGGCCCCCAGGTTGGGATTATCGAGGGGTTTGGCATCCTCTGAGCGTCTCATTCCTGCAACCATCTGCAGGAGACCGGGGAGAAGCTGGACAAGCAGCACAGGGTCAACCCATAGCCTTCCAAAGGCCTCTGAAATTCTGCGTGCGGGTGGTTGGGGAAGGGCAGGGAACGCGGCACCATTTATTTTGCTTTCTGTTTCCGGGGGCTTTCACGGGGAGCACTGTTTGGAGCAATCCTTTCCCCTCCACGCCCCCATCCCAGCAGGACCAGCTCCCTTGGGCTTCTAAGGAAAAGCCCAGGGTGGTGGCAACCCCTCCTCAGCGATGCTCAGCCCTTTAAATCCAGCGGGATACAAAGCTGAGGTGCTTTTTACATAGCGCAGGCTGCCTGTACTCCAAGCTGCATTCCCACACCGCCATTCCCTTTAATTTGGGGGGAGCAGGGAGTTCATTCCAGCCCTGATAACACTGCTGGCTGCCCAGCAAGTCTTGCTCTGGGTTTGAAGAGGCATCCTTAGGAAAGATAAGCAAGATAAAAGGAATTAAACACCCCAAAATGAAAGAAGAGGCGCTCGGAGTGCAGTGGGAACACCTGCACTTCTGCCTCCCCGACTCCAGGGCTGGTTTTGCAATCAGATCTCCCGGAGTATGAGCTGACACAAAGAACATGGAAAACCAGCAAAGGTCCCGTTTTTCCGCAGCCTGGACAAATCCCAGCAATAGGTTTGCAAACCTGGAGACCGGGAAAACATCAGTCACTTGTGCAATGGGCTGTGTGAGGCCGTCAAGTGCTCTGGGAGATCTTCCACGGAGGGGAAAGCAATTCGGGAATGAAGTAAAAGGTAACTTTTTTCCTTCCCTGCCTCTTCCCAAATGTTTTGCCCTACACCGAACAGACCCTGCTCAGGGAACACCTCCAGAAACACTTTCCTTCCCAGGCTACACATGAACTTCTTTTAAAAGAAATAATCTGTGTTCCTTTGATGAATCATTTGCATTCAAGGTAATTAAACTTTAATCAGCAAAGCCAAAGAAAATGAGATTTTTTTTCCAGAGATAGAGATGGACCTGATTCCTATCAGATCTAACGTGCCCCATTAACACTGCCCAGCTCCTGCAGGTCTCTCCATCCCTCTTGTGGGAAACAAGGTGAGGAAGAACAAAGGGAGCGGGGGGAACAGCAGGATAATCCATGCGTTTTCCAAGTGAAATGGCACTGCTCAGTTCATGGGGATAAAAATGACCTCCTTGTTGCTGTCTGCTTTCTTTATGCCTCACTTGCCAACCCTCAGTGCTGGAAAAATCCTCCCCACTCAGGTGGGGGAGCCAAGGGCAGTAACCTGCTCCTTACCGGAGCTGGATGAGCCAGTGAGGCAGCGGGAATGTGGCAGGAGGCTGATCCCTTTCCCTTCTGGCCCCATCCCCCTCTCCGTGCCCATTCTTGTCCCTATCCTTGTTTCCATCCTTACTGCCTTCCTCTTCCCTATCCCTGTTCCCATACTCATTCCCACCTCTATCCTTGTTCATGTCCTCGTTCCAATTTCCCTCCCTCTTCCACCCCAATTCCTATCCCAATGTTTATCCTCATTCCCATACCCATTCCCATCCTCATCCCTATGCTTGTGTCTGTCCCCATTCCCCTTTCCCTTCCTGATTCAACCCCATTCCCATCCCCATCCCTATGCTTGCGTCTGTCCCCATTCCCCTTTCTCTTCCTGATTCAACCCCATTCCCATCCCCATCCCTATGCTTGCGTCTGTCCCCATTCCCCTTTCTCTTCCTGATTCACCCCCATTCCCATCCCCATTCCTATCCCCTTGCTTATCTTTGTTCCCATTCCCTTCTGCACCCCCATCTCCTGCTCCATGACCATCCCTATCCCTGTCCCTGTTTCCATCCGCATCCCCATCCCTACCCTTGTTCCCATTCCCGTTCTCATCCCTATCCTTGTTCCCATTCCCTTCTCCGTGTTCACTGCCATCCCTATCCTTGTTTCTGTCCCCGTTCCCGTCCCTGCCCCTGTTTCCATCCGCATCCCCATCCCTATCCTTGTTCCCATCCCCATTCCCACCCCCATCCTTGTTCTCATTCCCATTCCCCACAGTCATCCCCCTCCCTATCCTTGTGTCCCTATTCCCATCCCTATCCTCACCCCATCCCCATCCCTATCTTTGTTCCCATCCCCATTCCTGTACCTATCCCATCCCTATCCCCATTCCTGTTCCTATCCTAATCCTCATCCCTACCCCTTTCCCCATTCCCATTCCTATCCCCATCCCAATGGGGGATATCCCCTATCCTATCCCCTTTCCTCCAGCAGCGGGAGAGATTTTAGCTAAATCCCAGGTTTTTAGCTAAATCCCAGGGGTTTTTGGAGTTTTCATGGGTGACAATCCTGCTCAGCCACTTCCCAAGGGATAAAACCTCCAGAAAACAGGGAAGAGTGATCCTGATCTAGTGGATGACATCTCTGCCCATGACGGGCTTGAAACGAGACGATCTTTAACTTCGCTTCCCACCCAAACCACCCTGGGGTTCTGTGAGTCCATGAAGAGCACGGGAACGGAGTGAAACCAGCCCTGGGGACAGGCTGTTTGCAAACCTGCCGAGCATTCCTTCTCTTCCCTGCAATCCCGGACACGCTTCCCTGTCTGCTAATAACTCGTTGGGATGTCAAAATAACAGCCTGCACCCTCCCTGCGCCTCAGCGCACACCGGTTCCTCTGCCAGCAAATAATGGCCAGAAAAAGAACTCAAAACCTGACATTTTTGGGGTTCTCCGAAGGGCCAGAAGTGGGTCTTCGGTGGGAAAAGGCTGGAAGAGACCCCGGGATCTTCTGCTGGGAGCAGGATGTGTCCCCCCCCGCCACCCACGGAATGGACAGGGGACCAAGAACTGCTGTCCTGGAGTGTCTCTGTGGGAGGGGTGATGCTTTTGGGAGGGGGTGAGGTGGATGCTGGTAGGATGGAGGTCCCCAAAGTTGGCTTTGCAGGCAAGAGAGGAGAGAGGGCTCCCTGCAAAGGGAGGGAAAGAGAGGAGGAGGAAATGAAAACTAATTAACTAATAAATATGCTGGGTTGGCTCAGGGCAGCAGGAGAGCAATCCAGAGGGCTGACTCACTCTGAGTCAGGCTGCGAGGAGTGGGATGAAATCTGGCACATCTCCTGCCTCAGCCACACTGCCGGGACACAGGGACCGATCCCAGACCTGCCAGGGCCGGGGATCCCACAGGGACCTTCTTCACGTGGGCATTGCTTTCTTCGCAGGAGAGAAATCGCTTTCGAGAGGGAAACGAAGCCAGATTCGCCAGCTGGAGGGAGCAGCTCGAACGGACTCGGGCCCGTGGGATGCATTTCCCTGTCTCCCTGTTTTCACCTTAAAATCAGGCAAGTGCAGGGCAGATGGGAAATCCTCCTTCACGCAGCCAAACCCACCGTGGCCGTGGGAGGAGCCGATGTTATCACCGTAGCTGGGATCCCAAACACCAACCCCAAAGGCAGTAAACGCATCCAGAGCCAGCGGGATGAGCAAAGGGATTAGAGAATCATGGAATTCCAGAATGGTTTGGGTTGGAAGAGACTTTAAAACTCATCTCATTCCAACCTCCTGCCATGGGCAGGGACACCTTCCACTAGACCACATTGCTCCAAGCCCCATGCAGCCTGGCCTTGGACCCTTCCAGGGATCCAGGGGCAGCCACAGCTTCTCTGGGCAACCTGTGCCAGGGCCTCACTGCCCTCACAGCCAACAATTCCTTCCCAATATCCCATCTAACTGTGTCCTCTGGCAGTGGGCAGCCATTCCCCCTTATCCCAAGTCCCCCTCCAGCTCTCCTGGAGCCCCTTTAGGCACTGGAGGGGGCTCTCTGGTCTCCCTGGAGCCTTCTCTTCTCCAGGTGATCCCCCCCAGCTCTCCCAGCCTGGCTCCAGAGCAGAGGGGCTCAAGCCCTTGGAGAACCCTCATGGCCTTGTCTGGACTTGTTCCAGCAGCTCCATGTCTTTCTGACGTTGGGAGCCCCAGAGCTGGAGGCAGCTCTGCAGTGGGGTCTCACCAGAGCAGAGCAGAGGGGGAGAATCCCCCCCTCACCTGCTGCCCATGCCGTGGGATGAGCCCAGGACACGCGGCCGGCTCACGTTGAGCTTCTCACCAACCAACACCCCCAAGTCGTCCCCTCAGCCCTGCCCAGGCTGTACTGGAGGCTCTGGAGGCATGGATTGAGCCGTGCCCTCCTTCCCGAGCCGGAGCAGTGCCGCTGCCTCCGGCCGCGCTGCCCGGCGTGTCGGCGCACGCCGGCGGGGAGGTGCTGCCTTCCCTCTGCTTCTCCTCGTTCCTGCCCGATGACTGGGTGCGATTGCTTCACCCCACGGGCCCCAGCTCCCCCTTGGCACCCACTCCCTGCTCCCTGGGTGCTGCCCCGGGGCACGGGCACGGGCACGGCAGGGGATGTGCAGTTTGGGTGCGGGGCGAGGAGCGGGGCACAGGGTTAGACGCGGTCAAGAGCATCGGCCAGGGCTGGGCGGCGTCACCTCCCTGCGCCCCCATCTCCAGGAGGCTGTGCCTGAATTTGGGAGGAGATTTTGCTCCTCCAGAGGGGACAAAGCTCCCATCTTCCTTCTCTGACCGCTCTCAGCTGACACTGCTTTCTCTGAGTTCGGTGAGAGGAGTCCTGCTCCCTGCACAGGCACGAAGGAAAAGGGAGAGTAAAAAACTTCTGCAGTCAAGTTGGTTTTTTCCCATCCCCGGAGGCTTTTGCACAGTCTTTCTTTCCTTTTTTCTTTTTTTTCTTTTCTTTTTTTTCTTTTTTTTTTTATTCTATTTGTTCTCTCTCTCTTTCTTTCTCTCCTAAAATATTTTCAACCAATACGTTCCTGAAGACTTTCGCCCCCTGACAAAAACCTGGGCTCCCAGCCAGCACATATTTCTGATAATTCATCCATTATTAAGTGAAATCAAAGACAGGAGCGGAGGAAAAAACCCAAACCCAAGGCGGGAGCGTTTGCATCCAAGAGAGAGGCTGTTTACAGCTGGGATGGGAGTTTCTTTGATGGCAGAAAGATCTCCCCAAGGAAAACCCACCCAAGATTCTTGTCCTGCTCATCAAACTACAATCGTCTCTGGGTGGCCGTGCTAAAACCCAGGGATTCCACAGTGTTTTCCTGCCTGGAAAAAGGCCATTCCCTCCTCTGCTGCGTGCTGGCATGACAGGAGACCTGACTTGGGTGGGTGCTGCTGGATATTCCCCCTCCCTGCCAGTGGGTTCCCTGGGCAGAGCCTTCAACCCATGACCAGAGACAGCCCGACTGGATCAGCCGGTCCTCTCCAAACTGGAGTGAGAGGAAAATCTGATGGAGAGGGAGGGGCACAGCAATTACAGCCTTTTGCTTTAATAACCCTCGCTGCTTCCCCGAGTCCGTATTTACATCCTCGGCACCCAAGTGGTAATTAAAGTCTCTCTGCTCAGGTCTAAACAACAAGCAGACCCTCCTGTTATTAAAAGCAGAGGCAAAGCTGAAAATAAACCTGATTTTTACAGCTTGGGGGCCTCAAAACCCCCTCTGTTAGTTGGCTCATCGAGGAGGGCAACAGGTTTTAAGGCCATGCATCCACGCTCTGTTAGGGCATCGATACGCTGCATCCATCTCCATGGGATGCTGCGGATGGAAAAGGGCATGGAAAACTGCTCCAAGCAACCGCTCCGCTCTCAAGCCGTTTTTTGGCCGTTTCCACCACCCGTAAGAGAGCAAATGGGTCTCGGGGTCTGCAGGCACCAAAAAACAGGCTGAGCCGTGGTTGTGCCGGAGCCGCTCAGCGGCAGCTCGTGCCGTACTGGAGCAGCTCAGGCCCTCTTGGTTTAAAGGAGCCATCGGGAAAAAAAAAAGGGAGAAAATTAATTATTCACTACGGCTGCTAATTAAGCTGATTTGCTCTGTGAGGGCATGGAAGGAAATGAGCTGGAGAAGCTCTTAATTGTTTAAAAAAGAGCCGTCCTACAGACGCTCCTCCCAAGCTGCTCTGCCCGCCGAGAGCGCCCGGTCCCGTCTTTCACCGGGTCCAGAGGAGTTCCATGGAATCCCAGAGTGGTTTGGGTTGGAAGGGACCTTTAAAGCTCATCCAGTTCCAACCCCCTGCCATGGGCAGGGACACCTTCCACTAGACCACATTGCTCCAAGTCCTGTCCAGTCTGGCCTTGGACACTTCCAGGGATCCAGGGGCAGCCACAGCTTCTCTGGGTAAACTGTACCAGGGCTCCCCACCCTCCCAGACAGGAATTTCTCCTAAATATCCCAACTATCTCTGCCCTCTGGCAGTGGGAAGCCGTTCCCCCTTGTCCTGTCACTCCATCCCTTGTCCAAAGTCCCTCTCCAGCTCTCTTGGGGCCCCTTTAGGCACTGGAAGGTACTCTGAGGCCTCCTTGGAGCCTTCTCTTCTCCAGGTGAGCACCCCCAGCTCTCCCAGCCTGTCTCCATGGCAGAGGGGCTCCAGTGCTCGTAACACTTTCATGGCCTCCTCTGGAATCGCTCCAGCAGTTTGCCAGGGTCAGTGCCAACCTCCACCTTGCAGATTATTTCACATCAGGAAAGATCAGCAACGAGCCACAAAGTGGTCCTGAACCCCCATCCCCAAACCGTGTGACCACTGCACCCATCACCACCCTGCCCCTCCCCAGGGAGGCTCCACGAGGAGCCTGGGTGAAACCAGTCCAGAAAAAACAGCGCCTCCATCACGCAGACTATTTTTAGATGGCCCAAGAGCTCAAGGAAGTCCTCATCCTGCCCCAGGTCCGGCACGATGTGGCACTGGAGCAGCCACAAGCGGGGAGTGGGTCAGGTCTGCGCAGTGGGTGTCTCCTGTTGCCCCTGGATCACCACGGGGTGCCCCATCCTTTTCCCTGGCCCAGCACTGTGTCCAGGGGAGCACCCTGCCCAGGGAAACAGGGAGGATCCCCCATTGCCACCAGGCTTTCAAGGAGGGGTGGAAACCACTCCGGGATGTCCAGCAAGGCACTCGGTCTGCCAACAGCCAGCAGGAAGCCTGAGCATCAGCTCTCCATGTCACTGTGGTTTGGGCAATCCAGAGGGGATCCCGGACAAAAACAGCCAAGGAACAGCTGCCATACACACTTATATATAAACCCAAAGGCTACAGGCAGCTTGGAAGCGCAGCAATCCCACCCCATTCCTCAGGTTACAGCAGCAGGAGCTGTTGGAAACAACCAGCACCAGGACCTGCCATGGCTCCCCCCGACCCCGAGGCAGAGCAATCAGACAGTGCCCAAAGCACCCTTGGGTGGGTGGGTGGGTGGGTGGGTGTGGAAGGTGGAGCCCTCTGTGCCCTGTGCCAAGGGAACTGGATTCCTCCCAGCTGCTGGTGTGCGGCGGTGGGAGCAGAGGTGCCCCCAGGACCTCCACCCAGCCTCCCACGGCAAGGAGTGGTCCCCCACTCCCTGCCCACACCCAGCCTTGCCCTCCCACTCCCGCCACCATCTCGTTCTGGTCCCCCTTTACTGGGACCTTCCCTTCCTGTCCTGTCGGGGTTGGTGGGGAACACGCTCCCGATCCCCCGTGGCGGAGAACAAAAGGAGCTGTTTTGAACCCGATGGATTCATCTCCGAGGCACTTTGAGGAGAACAAGGAGAGGTTGCCCCTGCCTCACTTCTCCCACAGAAATCGGGGTGGCACAAACATGGTGGGATTGTGGACAGGGAGCACATCCCTCCACCCCAACCCTTCCCTCTCCAGCAGCTTCCAGGATGGGAGAAATCCGGGGCTTTGGCGCAGGCACTGACAGGGATCACAAGCAAAACCCAGGAAAAAAGGAGCAGATTCAACCACGCGGCCTGGCACTGAGAGCTCGGGGTTTTCCCGAGACCATACCACCCTCCACAAGAATTCCCAGGCATCTTCACCATTCCTGGCACGGCTCTTGTGCCAAAATGCCGTGATAAAGGACAGCACGGCCGCGAGGAGCACGGCTGCTTCCCCCTCGCCAGGGGAAGGCAAAGCTTTCTGACACCGCGATTTCCCTGAGATCCTCTGCTGAGCTTCCAGCAGCTGGGAAGCGATTAGAGCTGTTCAAAAGCCACAGGGAACGCTTGGACAGGCGCTTCTAAGTCAACACATCTCGGGTGGGAGCCAGCTAAGATGGCCCCACCAGCACCAGGTCACCCTCTGCCCCACCTTCCCTTTCCCTTCCACAGCCCAACGCCATTAAAACAGGCCCTTGTCTTCCTACCTGGTGCTGGGAACATCTATGAGTCAGGCTCCTCCAGCAGCTCCATGGCAAGCTCAGGGATATCTCAGCAGAGCTGGGGGATGATGCCACCGAAGGAAGGCTCAGTGTCCCTGCAAAGGTGGGATGCTTCAAGGCAGGTTCCTCCAGCCCCTCCCATGGGAGCCAGTGGGACCGTGGGGCTCTCCACGTCCTCCTGGGCTGGCGAGGCACCAGGATCCCTGGGAATTGCGCTCTGGTTGGAAGGACCTGCCCTTTTTGACTGGTGTCCAACCCCAAAGCGCATGTTCTTACCTGCTCGGTGGAAGACAGGGGAAGGCTGGACCACCTTTCCGAGAAACACGTGGGTCTCTGCAGGGTTTGGATCCCGCTCTGCTCCTCCTGCTCTTTGCCCAAACGCTGTTTAGGAGAAAAGGGGTTGCGAAGTTGTGGAGAAAAGGTGGAAAGAGAGGCTGGTCGTGCGAACGCTTCCCGCAGCCGGTGTCTCCACAGCTCTGCCGGTTGGTTAACAGAGGAGCTGTGATCAACAGGGATATTGATGTCAAGCTGGGACTTGTCTCCTCAGCGAGGAAAGGGAACAGCAGAGATTACTAAGCGATGCAGGAATGTGGTTTGTTTAATATGAGCCATCAACACAGAAGACTAAAATAATGACAGATGTGTAATCACATTTCCTGAGTCTAAAACCATGAGATAGGGAGTTTAAACACCACTTTTCCCAAGATCAAGAAGAGGAGCCGTTTGGCTAAGGACTCATTTGGTTGCTAATTTCCTCGGCATTAAATCAGCTGTTTCCCCAGTCTCTTGACAGGCCGTGCCAGCTCCGAGGACAGGGCTGGTCCCTGGCTCCCTTTGATGTGAGGGCAAGCAGAGGGAGAAGCTGCTTTGGAAACGTGGATACACCAACTGACCGAGCTGGCCTGGATCAGAGGTTCCTCAGCGTTGCTGCTTAAGTGGTTTATTATAATGAAAGATGGTGGGATAAGTTCCACAGGGATCTTTATCGGGGGAGCGGCGAGTGGTGGGAGCCGCGAATCCGGACCTGGGCTGAGCCGACCTTTCAAGGGCAGGCTGGGGGGAAACGGAGCCCTTGGCCCAGGAAAAGTGTGGCCACTGGGGGAAGTCGGAGCTCCTGCAAGGCTGGTCTGTGGCCGAGGGACACCAAACCCCAAGCCCACCAAGGCTGGGGGATGAAATGGCTTCTCAGCTTCCAGCTGTGGCGTTTTCCCGAAGGTCACGGGTGCAGGAGCTGGAAGGGAGCGGTTCCCTGCCCTCACCGCTGCAGATGGCGCGGAAGGGCTGGGAGGGAACGGTGTCATTTGCTTGTCAGGTGCTTTTATTTGTCTCTTAAGATCAAAAGTGGGAAAAACACCAAGCAGGGAAGGTGCTGCTGGCACAGGAGCCAGGTGCACAGGGACTCTGCTCTGCCTCTTCTGGATTTGGGAAGCATGCTTCCTCTCCTACAAGGACAGGCTGGGAGAGCTGGGGGTGCTCCCCTGGAGAAGAGAAGGCTCCAGGAAGACCTTAGAGACCCTTCCAGTGCCTAAAGGGGCTCCAAGAGAGCTGGAGAGGGACTGGGGACAAGGAATGGAGGGACAGGTCACAGGGAATGGCTTCCCACTGCCAGAGGACACAGTTAGATGGGACATGGGGAAGGAATTGTTGACTGTGAGGGTGGGGAGGCCCTGGCCCAGGTTGCACAGAGAAGCTGTGGCTGCCCCTGGACCTCTGGAAGTGTTCCAGGTCAGGTTGGACGGGGCTTGGAGCAATGTGGTCTAGTGGAAGGTGTCCCTGCTCATAGCAGAGAGTTGGAACTGAATGATTTTTGAGATCCCTTCCAAGCCAAACCATTCCATGATTCTGTGTTGTTTGCCACTGGCCAAGTTGTCAGCCCTTCCTCTGCTCCTCCTCCCTGTCCTTGCCGGACCTGTGGTCTCACATCGCTTCACTCCTGTGCACCCATGGAATTTCTCATGTGGCTTCAGACAGTTGCAGCAACAGTCTTATAGTGGAAGAAGGGCAGAGACAGCAAGGCCCTGTGACCCTGAAGAATAAAGGAAATCTATTCATTTATTTAGTATTTTCCTTCGTGTCCCTGTGCTGGACCTTGCTGGTGCTGGTGGAGCTCTGCCGACCGTACATCTGATGTCCTGACAGACCATCAGCTCACAACTCCCTGGTGTGAGCCAGGAAATGTTCCTGTACTTCCAGGTAATTGGACAAAGTGGTTCCTCCCCTGAAGGTTCTTAACGAGCAGCGTCCCCGTATCCATGACCACGTCCATGCCTTCCTCCCTGACCTTATTAGAGCCCACAAAGCTGTTTCCTCCTGCCATGGGAAAGGCAGCTCCTTCTCCTAAACGGACTTTAATTAGCCTGCCTGCCTGCCAAGAGCTATTCTGGTGACACCCATGGCTCCAATTAAGCCACGGCTTCACCCCAGACTGTGCAGGACCCGGGCACAGCTTGTCCCTGGCTGGTGGGGACCTTGTCCAGTTTGGGGAATCGGGGAACAAATGTCCAGCACATCTGGGGTGGTAGCACTGGACATTGCACAAAATCACAGAACCATGGAATCCTGGAAGGGTTTGGGTCGGAAGGGATCTTAAAGCCCATCTCATTCCACCCCCTGCCATGGGCAGGGACACCTCCCACTATCCCAGGTTGCTCCAAGCCCCATCCAACCTGGCCTTGGACACTTCAGGTGGCCTTCAACATTTGTGATGCAAAGGGATGACTTGGGATACAGGGAGAGCAGCCCACGCAGTGGATTTGGAAGCCTTCACGGAGTGGCCGCAGGAGGCAGAGCAAGCTGCCGGCCCTGCCCGCGCGGAGCAGCTCTCCCCGTGCCCGGGGCCAGCCCCGTGGCCCCCGTTCAGGGCTGCAATTTCCTCGTCCCTCAGCTCGCTGGGAGTCGCCCTGGGTGGGATGCAGACGGGGCTGAGTCACACCCTCCCGGCTGGTCCTCTCCGCACGGGCAGTCTAGACGGCGGCAGCTCTGGAGACATCTCCAGCGCGAGATACCTGCGCCGGGCCCCCACATCAAAGGGCCCCTGAGCTGCCAAAGTGAGGTTGTAATTAGGCCACCCCGCGGCAAGAGGGAGAGAGTTTCTCCCAGGGCTGGCTGATCTCCCTCCACGGCTCCATCAGTCGGGCTGGTGGCCTCTGTCACCGTCACGGGAGGCCCTGGTGGCTGCAGCAGGGTGTGCTGTCCCACGGGTCGTGTCTGCTCCGTGCTGACCCCGGCCTAGAAATACAAAACCTTTTGCAATCCAACCGTGCTCTGCTGCAGCTTCTTCTCTCTCTTGTGCACAAGAAAAGGAGCCCAGTGCAAGGATCAACGCCTCAGGAGCTACTTAACCCCTTTTTTTCCTGCCAAATAGCCCCAACAGCCATGGAACAGACTCCAGGAAGGGCAGAAGGAAGCTGAAGCCCTGGAAATCCTTGCAAACCCCACCACAGCCCGACAGCTACTCGCTCCGTAGGTGGCCAAGCATTGCAGGGCAGCAGGGTGGAATTTTCACTTCAGGGAAAGCCCGGGAAAGCAGACGTTTAATGAACCAGAGGAACCAGCTCCATGTCACTCCCTGCTGTGAAGAGCATCGGAGTCTCATCTTCAGCTGTGCAAAAGGCCCCAAGGAGCCCAGTGCCCTGCAGGTGGGAGATGCTGGATGAAGTTTCCCCCTTTTCCTGGGGATTTGTGCGGCTGGACCGTTTCAGAGCCAGCTGGTGACCACAAAAAACAAGAAAAAAAAAAGATAAGACAGAAAATCGGCACAATCCAGGATGTAAGCTCTGGTGGGCAGGGAAAGGGGATCCAACCACTGATCCTTCCTGCCAGCACCTGCAGGGCCAGGTGTAATGTTGCCTTAACAAAAGCGGGGAGAGGCTCCTCAACTCACCATTGAAACCCAAGCTCCATAGGATATCCCCAAAGCTCACATTAGAGGATTAACCACTGGTGAGGAGACCCCAGGAGGCAGCTGGTACTCTGTAATAAACCTCCATGAAGCGAAGCGTTGCTGCTGAACTCTAAAGTTCAAATTTAAAGAAAATAATGGATCTCATCCGTCCAACTGGCTCTTCAGATGAATTACCTCACAAAGGGGGGTTATTTGGTTCAACGAGAAGACGACCATTCCAAAATGCAGGACTGGTGGTTCAGGCTGTAATTGTTCTCCACGCTGGGGAAAATCTTTTTTATTGACTGACCCGAGCAGACACACCAAGGTGCACCAAGCAGACTTGCTGCAGAGCAATCAGAGCATCATGGAATGGTCTGGGTGGGAAGGGACCTTAAAGTCCGTCCATTTCCAATCCCCTGCCATGGGCAGCAACACCTCCCACTAGCCCAGGTTGCTCTAAGCCTCGTCCAACCCGACCTTGGACACTTCCAGGGATCCAGGGGCAGCCACAGCTTCTCTGGGCAACCTGTGCCGGGGCCTCCCCACCCTTCCAGGGAAGAAGGAAAGCTTGTCTTGGAATTGATTTTCCGTTTTCCACGAGAAAATTTTCGCTCTTTCTATCATCTATTAAATCCAAACTCTGTTTGAACACGATTTTTGTGCTCACGCTTGCAGCTACACAACGGCCTCATTTCCCAACAGAGGCAACCGGGGAAGGCTCACTTGGGAAGCGTGGTGGGATTAAAAAAGAACACCCCTTTGAAATGTGGAAACCTGGCTTAGAGCTGAGCAAGGATTTAAGGTTATGAATATTCCAGCAGCAAGCCAATGCAAACTGGCTTGAGTGATTCACTCTGTCTCCGAGCTGATGGAGAAGTCGGTGCAGACTTAGATGATCAGTGACATTGAGATGAGAGGGGCAATACAGGCACAAAGAGGTGCAGTGGCATGATTTTATGGGTTATATAATGTTATATATTACATAATATAATAGTGTATGTAATTTAATTATTGTCCCCCTCCCAAAGAGAGTTCAGCTGTGGTTTGCTGTGTTCAGTCCACGGTCATGCTGAAAAGGACGGGCTGGAGCAGAGGACAAGAGCTGGTCATCGACACATTCCCTTATCCAGGAGCACGAGGGGCTGAGGGGCAGCAGCACAAGGTGAGTGGGAGAACTGCTGGTGCAGAGCTCTGCTCACAGAGCCCTTCCCCTCCCTCCCACGGCTTTTGCAGATTTTGCTCCCCTTATAGCAACACAAGTTTGAATTTGAGGCAGGAGGAATTACCCAACCTCGCTGCCCTGAGCAGTTCCAGGGCACTGCAAATGCAGGAACTTGTCAGAGCTGCAGTTGATTTGCAGATTATTTATTTGCTTATTAGATCACATTTGGCTAATAGCTCCTGTGATCCTCCATAGCACGAGCTGACAGATCTTCCCCGGACACCCACCAGCGTCTGGCTCGATGGTCACCTTGGAGGCAACCCTAATTAAACCAATTAAACCAATTAAATTTGGCCTTTCTAATGGAGCCCTAGATGTCAGCCAGCAGAGCAGGAGGCGTTTCCCTCGCTGCCACCCTTTGATGGCAGGAGTGGAGGTGAGGAGGAGAAGGAGGGGGAGGAGGGGGAGGAGGAGGAGGAGGAG
>VXAY01003675.1:452613-485965 GCA_013399855.1 Oxyruncus cristatus | reverse complement strand
GAGGAGGAGGAGGAGGAGGAGGAGGAGGATGGTCTGCCTGAAGTTGAGCCACATGTCCCGTCACAGCCCCAACCTGCCAAGACCTCGTGAGGTGCCTGAGCTCGGCTCAGCGTGGATGTGTGTGCTGGACAGAGGTCCCACAGTGGCCACTCCTCTCCTTGCATGGGATGGGGCACTGGGAGAGGTGGAGGTGGCTCTCCAAGCAATCTGAGCCTTGCCCACATAGTCCCTGCAGTATTTTCCCAAGGGAGACGCTTTGTGTCTATCTTGAGGGGACATTCCAGCCTCTGCTTGCTCCGAGCTGTTGTACCAATGGAGCACCCACCCACTGGCTGCCCAGGAAGGCCTGTCCACCTCCTGTACATCAGGCACCTCTTCCTATCCCACCTTCTCCCCGAACCACCGATGGCTCTTCTCCAGGGAACCCTCTCCCCACTCTTCCAAGGCCCGCACTTTGTCTCATCCTGCCCCACCGACAGGCTCTTCTCCAGGGACCTGATGTTCCTCCCCAGATCCTGCTCTTCCCACCCTTCCAAGACCCGAGCTTTGTCTCGTCCTGGCACGCACCCCTCCGGCACAGGGAATGCTTCTTCCTGCCGCAGCTCAAGCATCGCAAAAATGTGTCCCGGCTGGCTGGGGCTGCACGCCTTGGGCAGGCATCCCGAATCCGCCTCTTCTCCAGCACCATCCCACTATCCCTCACCCTCCTTCGCCTCCCTCTTCCCCCGCCCGCGACACAAGAAGTCTTTGTCTGCTCGGCCCGTTTCGAGGAGCACGAACGGCTTGAACTTTCCCTTAGTGAGTTTTTCCCCTCCAGCAGGATCGTGCTGTGCCGATGCCAGGGATTAACTAAGAGCATGACTCAACGAACCAGTTCAGACCAAGCAAGAACAACCCCTCACTTCTCTTCCAAGACTCCGGCTCAGCCCAGCACAGGCTGTTCTGGAGCATCAGAAAAGGTTAGTTAACTTGATATATGGCTTTTTAAACAGTTCATTACATTTCCCCTCCTTTGTGCTGCAGCTGGTATGGGAGGATGATGGAAATACAATCAAGGAGATCATTCCAAGGCAGTTTTTCCCTAAATTTTCTGTCTGATTTTGAGGTTTCCCTCTTTGATCTTGGCATGTATTTCATAGAAGAGATATACTCTGAGAAGTGACATATGCCATGGGGTGGAGATGGACAGTTTAAGGAAGGATGGGCTCCCCGGGTTTTGTTTGATAGAATCATGGAATCACTGAGGTTGGAAAAGACCTCTAAGATCATTCAGTCCAGTGTTAGCCTAGCACTAAGTCCAGCACTAAACCATGTTCCTAAGAGCCACATTGTTTGTTTGTCCAGGAGATCAGCAGAGTCTCATGAGCTTCCCAGCATCCAGAGAGCCACAACATCCCAAGCTCCCCAGCATCTTGAGCTCCCCAACATCCTGAATTCCTCAGCATCCTGCTCCCAGAGGGTCACGGGCTCTGGGGTCACTGCGCCGATGGGGAGCAGAGGCAGCGCTGAAGGTTCCACCTCGGGAGAGCTGCAACACTGAAATGGGCTGATAAAGGCAGTAGTTAAAAAAGAAAACCAAACAGACTAGAGAAAACTACAGAACTTCCCAGCAGCCTGTGGTCTGGGAAACACGGCTGGGCAGGGCCACGCTGCAGGCTGGAGCTGCAACTTGTGATTGAAGCTGCCATTTCCACGAGAAGCATCATTAATGCTGTGTTTTTCTCCTCGTGTTCCAGAGCTGCTCCCAAGCCCAAAAGCCCCAGCGCTGCCAGGATCTCACCAGGAACAACCCACACTGCTTGGGATTGCCCAGCAGGGTTGGCTGATGGGATGCTGCACGTACCCTGCACGTCCTGGATGAGCCACCTCACCCCCTGGGCGCCAGTGGCCCTGTGATGTCCAGGTCATTGCAGGGGGATAAAACATCCAGGAGACATCCAGGAGACATTGGTGGGGCCCTGGCACAGGCTGCCCAGAGAAATGGTGGACGTACCATCCCTGGAGGTGTTCAAGGACAGGCTGGATGTGGCTTGGAGCAACTTGGTCTAGTGGAAGGTTTCCCTGCCCGGGGCGGGGGGGGAACAAGTTGATTTTTAAGGTCCCTCCCAAAACAAACCATTCTGTGGTTCTACAATTCTACGTCCTCCCTTTGCTTTCTTGTGGATGACATGGAAAAGGAAGCAAGGCAGGAGCATGGGGTGTGAAGCAGCAGTGCCCAAGTGTGGGGCAGAAAAACCTCCTCAGGTTTGGGATCACCAAGGGAGGACAAGGGGTTGATCTGTGCACGCCAGCACTCTGGAGGTTCGTCCTGATGGAACTCACTGGCATTTGGAGAGGAGGAAACCAGATCTCTAATGGCAACATCTACACCCAGCTCCACCAGGAGAAAGCCTGGACAATCAACTGGGATTGTCCCAGCAGAGAAAGGAGCAAGGCCAGTCCAGGGGGATTGCGCCAGACTGGGCAGTGACCAACAAGTGCAATCCAGGGAGAGCAACTTCAAAGCGACACCGGGGTGGGAAACCAGCTCCTCCTGCATCTGCAACGGGCTCCAGGCCGAGGAGATGCCTGGAGAGGGGCTCTGCAGAAGTGTCCCGAGCGTGAGGAGCACACAGCCAGGAGCACTCTGGGAGTCATGAAGGAATGTCCCTCTGGACAGACCTGTGCCACCGGCATCACAGTCAGCCCGTGCTCCTCGCCACCCGTTTGATCTCCATCCAGCAAACAGACGGGCTGGGAATTGTTTGCCCTGTGTTATTCCATGGGGATGGAGAATTTCAGTGCAGTGATAATACCTGAGCTGTCACAATTCCAGCCCGACGGCTTTGTTTTCCTCTGTAGCGCCTGCTTTCAGCTTGGGAAGGGAAATCAAGGTGTCACCTTCATTTCCACTAAAAATCACCTCGCTGGGCTTCCCACAAAGCTGAACACGCTGTATCTCCGTGCTTGGGAAGAGGGATATGCAGTGGGAAGGTGCCTCATCCCCAAAGAGGGGGGGGGAGACAGGGATGAGCTGTGGGTTCGCGATGCGAGGGCTGCTCCGCGCGGCGATCCGAGCAAGGCTGGAGCGGGTGGGAGGGAAGGTTTCCCAGCATCGAAATGTTTCATTTGGATGTTTTTCTACGTGGAACTCTCTGCTCCCAAACAACCAGCGCTTTCTGTTCAGCGCTGACCTCAGTGGGAAGAAAAATTGCTGCACAAAAGGGACGAGGAGCCGGCGCCAGAAGCAAAAACTCGGCGCTGGTCCCACGAGCAGTTCTGGGTGGGTCCAGACAAAGCCTTTTTCAGAGCTTTTGTAAAAGTAGTGGAATAAAAATCCCTCAAAAATCTGATTTTTTTTTTTTTTTTTAGAACTCTAAAGCACGGTTGGTTTGGACCCCCTACACCAACATCCTTCCAGTTTTCTGGCTTGGCCCCTTCACCAGAAGCAGCCATAGCTTTCCCGTTTCTTCCTCTTCCCTGGGATTCCTTTGCTCATTCATGTTAAGAGAAAAACAACACCCCAATTAATAAACCCTGCGAGAATCCTGAGGGCCTCATTAAAACTGTTGCCTGTGAGGGTGGGGAGGTTGGCACAGGTTGCCCAGAGAAGCTGTGGCTGCCCCATCCCTGGAATTGCTCAAGGCCATGTTGGACGGGGCTTGGAGCAACCTGGGATAGTGGAAGGTCTCCCTGCCCATGGCAGGGGGTTGGAACAAGATGAGCTTTAAGCTGCCTTCCAAACCAAACCATTCTGGGATTCTGTGATGTTGATCAACCCTCTGTGTATTTTTATTCTTCTTTCTGCATTTTTGGCTCCTTTGTTTGGCTGTGGGGATCACAGCAATTTATGTTTGTATATTTATGTATTCATATATTCATATATTCAGGGAGCAACGGAATTTCAGTGACTACTGATGGCCCTCCCCAGCAAGACCTTCTCCAGGTGAAGGAGATTTCCCAAAAGATGCTTCACTGTTTCGATCCATGAACAGTTGATTTGGGGTGAATTGCCCTCCAGGGAAGGCCAGTGGTGGGAGGCATCCAGGACAGAATTCCCGGTGCGACAGCCGACAAAACCGAGCCCTGGTTTGGCAAACAGCACGCTCCAAATGTCTCGGAGAGAGTTTTGGATTAAAAAGTCCTATTTCTGCGTGTTCTAAAGAAAAATCTGTCTGGATTTTTTCCCCCCAGGGCAGGGCAATTAATTCACTCCAACACTTCGCTCAATTAATTTCAAAGTGTGCCCCAGAGAAGAAAGGAGAGATGAGTCCTGCACCCTAATTTTCCATAGTATTAGGCCTGTGGCAAAACACATCGGAGTTAAGCCATCCAAGAAATTTACTTCCCGATCCCAGGCCGGGAGTTTTCCCAAGGGACACACAGATAAGGATACCCAGCCTGGGAAGACCACTGGGATTCAGGGGTGGCTGCAGGATGGGTCACCTGGAAGTTTCTATTTCAAGGTTTGGCTGCTGGCTTGGGGGTTCAGCTGCAGTATCCATCTTTTGGATGCTCCGGTGAGCATCACTCAAAGGAATCCGGGGGTTGGCATGGCTGTGGGCTCCGACTCCCTTCCAAGCACTTCCCTAGAGTCCCAAAACTGGCATCTAACAGGGTCACTGCTCACACTGGCAATCCATCCAGAGGTCCAGACGTGGTAGACAGGGATGCACTTGTGGAATATCCAACAAAATGCCAATCGGGTGCTTTTCTGACCTCTGGGGGCTTCAGGACCCTGAAGTGTGTGTTGAAGCATCCAGGACTGGGCATCTCTGACTCCCTGGTTGCCACCACGACTCCACTTCCTTACTTTAATTCGTGGTGTTTTCCGTGACCTTGGAAAGATATAAATCCCTGCATCTCCCAAGAGGTATCCGTGCCCTAACCTGAGGGAGTTAAAACTGCCTGTAGAGCTCTCCAAGCCCCTTTAGTGACGAGAAATAAAGGAAAGCTGGAGGCAGCAGGATCTCAGGCTGTAAAAGAAGGACAAGATGAAGCCCCTGCACCCAGCTGAGCTTCCCCAAGTCGTCAGAGCCTCCTGGGGCTGGAGTTGGGAAGCAGCATCCCGTGGCAATGAGCTGCACAGTCCAACAGTGCGGTGAGTGGGAAAATACTCCCTTTGGTACGATTTGGGTTGCAAGTCGCTGCTTTTGGTTCTCCTGGAGGGGATGTTAAAGGATGATCTTGCCCTGAGGATCACAGTCGGGCTGAGTCAGTCGTGCTGGCTGGCAGTGGCACCTGCTTGGGCTTTATTTCTGATCCCAGGCCTTAAATCCCAGACTCCCATTCTAAAATGGGAATGGAAATGGGTGTCTGCAGGCAGCAGCTTTGGGCCTGGCTCACAAAGCATGAGCCTGACCTGCTTGGGTAAATCCCAGCTGGTCACCCGTAGCCACCCAGCCCCTTCAGCGAATTCCAGGCTCACAATCCCAAAAACCACAGGCTTCCCAACCCTCTCCTTAGAATCACGGCACCATTAAGGTTGGAAAAGCCCTCAGAGATCGAGTCCAACCGTTAACCAGCAGTGCCAAGCCCACCACTAACCCATGTCCCCAAATGCCACATCCACGTGTGACGTTTAACCCTTCCCTTCCCCAAAGTCCTTTGTAGAGCTGAGGAACCAGTGCCAGCTTTTTGCCTGGAAAAAAACTCCAGGAGAGGAAAAAACAGAGGGAAAATCATCACTTGCATGTGAGGGTTTGCTTGGGTCAGGCCCATGAATGATCTGTTGCAGGTGGAGGGTTTTTCCCCATCCCTTGGGAGCGCTGCCGTAGGATGTTGGGAGCTGCTGCCTGCCAGGATTGCTGGGAGTGTGCTCCATGTTTGCAAACTCATTTCAAAAACATTCTGAAATTTGCCAGGAAACAACTTTCCAAAGAGAAACTGAGCACTGGGACGAATCTGGATCTTTTATTCCAGCTCTGATCAAAAGAGATAACCCTCCTCCCTGCGGAGAGGGAAGTTTGTCCCTAAAGGAAAAGTCGAAACATGCCCTTGCGAGGAGGGTCAGCCACATTCCTGCAAAACACCTCGGCCTGGGTGAAATCCTTAATTTTCTGCCAGGAAAATTGCTTTACAACAAAATACCAGCCCCTGGGAGATAGGTTGTGACAGAAATCATCCATCACGTCCATGCCAAGGAGGAGGCGCTGCCCTGAGCCCTCTGTCCGGTACCAGGACGTCACTGCTCCAATCCCCAACCCCCTGAAGTTTACCTTGGCTCCAGAAGACCCTCCCAAGCAATCCATGTGTCTCTGAGCTGACATTCCAAGTGTTGGGAGGCTCTGGCTGGCTACGGAGCTGTGCTCTAGTTACGTTCCGTGTCATGAATTCATTACTGGCCTGATCCAGTGTGGGCAGATTGCAGGAGTCACATTTTGTCCGTGAACGCTCGTGGTTTGGATCTCCTCCTTGTCAGGGACTTGTCCCAGGAGGCCTTCCAACCAGAAGGACTTTTTCCAGTTTTCAGGCCTGGCGATGACTTCATCGAGTTTTCTCAGCGCGGACCCGAAAATTAATGTTAAAAAAAAAAATAAATAAATAAATGTCTTAATCCAAAAGGTTAAGTTTGCAGGGAATGTGGAAAAGCAGCGAGCTGGGAAAAGCAAGGTGTAAGATACGGGAGTATCAGTTTGATACCACAAACGTAACAAAAAAAAAAACCCCACAAAACATGCAGAGAATTCCCACTGCTGCTCACGGGAAGTTTGTTATGCTTGGGGTTGTTTTTTTTTTTTCTTCTTCTTTTTAAGGCTAATATTTGGATTTTGAAACTCCTGTCATGAGAACAAGGCGAGTGAATCCAACAGCAACCAGCTGGGCTTTGGACGTGCTGCCTTTGAACGGGCCCGGCTTTGGGAGCTGCCAAACGAACGGCTCTGGCTCTGCTGGGCCCCTCCCCACCCGCGGGCACGAGGCGGGAGAGGAGCCCCAGCGCAGCGGGTCGGGTCTGAAATGGGGCGAGATGCACCCAGGGGGTGGTTTGGGCTGGAAAACCCGGAATCTGCGCGGTTTGTTCGCGCCTCGGAGCGGCACGCGGGGTTTTCAACCCGCGGTCACTGAGTGGGGCTGAACGAGGCCGTCGCTTCTGCTCGGGGTGGAGTGGACACAAACACCCTGAGAAAGCTCTCAGAACTCAACAGGGGCTGGGCAATGTTAAGCTCAGCCCAAAAAGGGGGGGTTTTTTTACTGTTTTTTCTTAATTGTGACGCCCGTCAGTGACAGCAGAGCAGGAGCAAGGGCTGCTTTCCTCTCCCCAGTCATCTCAGTGCCATCTATCTCCCAACAGCTCGTTTTAATTATGCAATTACAGTGTGTACAAAGCTTTCTGTGAGCTCCAGTGGATAATTAAAACAGATGGGGAGCTTAATGGGACCAACTCCTTTTTCTTCTTTTAATTAATGTGTTAACAGTTTGCAGGCCAGCCTGTGGAAATCTGTTACTTGGCAGCTCTGGGGGGTCTCAACCCACCTCGTGTTGCAGGGACACCTTCCACTCTCCCAGGTTGCTCCAAGCCCTGTCCAACCTGGCCTGGAACACTTCCAGGGATCCAGGGGCAGCCACAGCTTCTCTGGGCAACCTGTGCCAGGGCCTCCCCACCCTCACAGCCAGGAATTCCTTCCCAATATCCCATCTAACCCTGCCCTCTGGCAGTGGGAAGCCATTCCTCCTTGTCCTGTCCCTCCATCCCTTGTCCGAAGTCCCTCTCCAGCTCTTGCAGGCTCCCCTCAGGTCCTCGAAGGCCACAGATAGGTCACCCCAAAGCTTCTCTTCTCCAGGCTGAACAACCCCAGTTCTCTCAGCCTTTAGGTTTTGCCAGAGGCAGAAACCACACACCAGCATTCCAATATTGTCCCGTGACATGTGGCCAACAACAGCCTCCAGAGTGACACGAGGCGCTTTCAACCCACAGTGTGGGTCTTCCCAGGCCAAACAAAGCTGCAGGTCAAGCTTCCTGGAGGAGCTATCCCACTGGGAAGTGCCAGGTGTCGGGATAGACATGGATCAGGGCGGGAGCAGGTGGAACCCCAAAGGTGAGGTTCTACAAGGAAGCGAAGCTCTGGGACCGCCAGGGCAGGGTGGCACAGTGCAGGAAGGTGGGGAGAGCAGGGAAAGCACGGACAATTCCAAAGGAGCCCTCTGTGTTGTGACTGGAGGCTGCAGGATAAGGTAAGAGCAGCTGTGGAATCTCAGCAGCCTCAGGAATAAGGAGCTGTGTCCAGTTACTGCTGACACAGGTCCAAGCAGGCACCAAACCCTTTTCACAGCGCCCAAAAGAAGGTGGGTCCCCAAACCGCCCGTATTTGGCTTGCTGAGCTCCCTACCACGGAACACCGGGAATGCCAATGGTTCATGAGGACACCGGAGAAGCTCATGGGATAGAAATCCGCCGGGTCGCTGAACTCACAGGAGCCCCACCGGGAAGCCCCCGAGCTGGACGTGCAAGATGAAGTGTCCGTCACTGGGTGACTCTCGTGGGCCTTTGGCAGTGGGACAGGGTGGGCTGGGAGGATTAAAGAGCTTTTCCAGCCTGAGCTGTTCCACGGTCCGGTGATTAATTTGTCTGTTATTAACTTCAGCAGGACAATGCTCAGTTCTGCGGGCGAAAGTGCAAAGCCTGAGAGAAGGAAGGAAGGGTTTGGAGAGCGGCTCCCAGGGCTGTGGGTGGCCGGAAGGCTCATTCCTGCACATTCCTGATAAACTGATAATATTTTTGTAGACTGGCTCTGATTACAGTAACAACCAAAGCATGGGGCATAGCTGGTGGAGAATCCCATCCTGTCCACCACTGGATTGGGGATAAATCACAGCCGAGGCACTGGCTGTGCTCTGGGCTTCGTTGGGCCACTGGGATCAGCTTCCTGAAGGAACAGCAGCTTTATGGGAATGATCCCCGAGCAAGACGGGGCCACTTGATGCCATTTAATAGGAAAACCTCCCTGCAGAGGTTTGCTTTGCCCAGGCCCCGGTGCCCTTCCAGGCAGCGGAGAGCTGAGCTCCCACCGGGCAGCACACGAAGCTCTTCCTGCCAAAAGCCTGGCTGAGGGATGAGCAGGGCTGGCCTGAGCGAGCTGGCCCAGCTGAAATAATAATTCCACGGTCAAGGGGAAAACAATGTGTTATTTCGGAGAGCGCTGGGGGTTTGCCTGGGTTTGATTTCACGTTTTTTAATTGCAGGCTGGACTGCAAAGGGGCTCTGCAGCTTCGCGGGGGTGCTGTGGAAATTCTGGATGATCCCTGCTCAGGGGATGTGCACTGAGGGCAGAGGAGGCTGCAGGGGACAGGGACACACACATGGATGCTGCAGGCTGGCGTGGGTTTTTCCCACATCTGCAGCCCAGCTGTTGGGCTGCGGCTCAGCAACGCTCAGCTTTTCCAGCCCTCAGATAAAAACGTTAATGGCGGGGAGAGGGACAACTCAGTGAGGGACAGCGCGGCTCAGCAGCCACATTCCAGCACTGGGAGAAGCTTTTCACGGCATTGGAGGCATTTGGAAGTCGAGGGACTGGCCTTGGAGGAAAGCATCCAACCCTTTCCGGGCCAGACCACCGAGATGTTCTGACCCATGCCAAGCATGTTGTCCCCAGTAAGGGTCACGCTGTCAGGACAGGATAAATCATCTCCTGATAAGCCCTGTCTTCTGTCCAGGCTGTCCCAGCTCCCTCCTGCCCCTCTCCAGAGGTCCACACTCTCCCCAGCCCTTCCATTGCATAAGGAGCTCGTTGCTACAACAGAAATTGCAAAAACCATGGAAACTGCTTGTCTCAGCCAACCCCCAACTTAACTGTATACACAGCATAAAATTTAGTTGCTTTAAACTTGCATTTTTTGGCTCAACCCTCCTGGCCACATCCTGAGCCCGCATGGGTTGAATTACTGAGCACAAAATAAATTCCATCTGAGCGGGCTGTGGTCCTTGTCTCCCTGAACAAAGGCCGAGGTGTTTGCTTTGCCCTTCTTTTTTCTTGTCTCCTGGAAGAAAACAGGCTAATTTTGTCCATGTGGAGGAAGAGAGCCTGGGGTGCTGTGTTAGCCACGATTCCCTGGCATCAGCCACCTTCCCCGCAGAGCTGGAGTGGGGACTGTAGTGCCCTTGCCTGTGGATCAGTCCCAATGGCCACGATGCCACTGCCTGCAGCATCCTCCTGGCAAATGTCACCTGGTGTGGCAGTGCCACCTTCCTTTGTTCCAGGACTCTCTCTCCTCCTTTGGAGCAGGGACCACGTGCCAGGCGCTGCACAAAAATACAGGGAAATGAGGACCCTGACTCTTTGGGAAGGTGGGTGGGAGGGGACAGGGCTGCCCGGGAGCTCTCTTTGTCCTTAAATTGGACAGGGCGAAGGAGAGGGACACAGAAAGTGGGGGCAGCTGCAAACAGCCAGAGAGCACCAGCACCCTCTGCCAGCCGGGGGGTGTCCCTGAGCCCCCCACCCGGACACGGTGCACAAAACCCGGGAATGTCGGAAGAGAAATGCCCCCGGTGGTCCCAGCGCTGCCCGAGCCTGAGGGGGCTGTGGTGGGGCAGGAGGGTTTTCCCCGGGTTTCAGGTACGGGGCGGAGCGGGGAGGGATCCAAGCGAGGCATCACACGCCCCGGGTGCATCCCGCCGGTTCCCGGATAAACTCAAACCGAGGTGAATTCCACAGGCAGGCAGAGAAAGAAGCTGGAGAGGAACCCCCGCGGCCCCTCAAGCGCTGCCTCCATCCCGCGGCTGCCTCGGCGGTGTCTGGGTGCGGGCGTGGGAAGCGGCTCAGCCGGCTCTGCCTGTCCCTGCCCTCCCGCCGCCCGCACCCCGCCTGCCCCAGCCCCGGAGCCGGCGCTCCCCGGAGCGCCCTCCAGCCTGCACGCACCTGCAGACCCGCTCCGTGGTCTCCCCCGAGGAGAGCAGCTCCGCCAGCTCTTGTCCAAGGGCTCACCAGACCCCCCGGCCCCCGCTCGAATGAGGACCGCCAGGAGATCTGACCTCAAAACAATCCTGAGTGAGAGAACCCCCCAAAACAAGCTTTAGATACCCCGCAGCGCTCATCTCACAGCCCAGTTCCATCCCTGCAGCAGTGCCGTGGGAAAGGAGGTTCTGGGAAGTTTTCCTTGACGAGCCACGATCTGCTCAGAGCAGCCAAAACGCTTTCGTGATTTGCCCGGTTGATTCTTCGCTGGTGGCTCGTGGACCCTTCACCTGGTCAGGGTGAAGAATGGAAGGCTGAAGCACGTGCCCCACTCCAGCCTGTAGGACATTCCTCGAGGGTATTTTGCCTTAGTTATTGACTTTGGCGTTGCAGCCCTTTTTTGGACTAAAAACCAAAAAAAAGCAGGGTGGGGTTACCGCTGACACCGTCACTGCGGGGTTTGTGCGTTGATCAGGGCAGGGCTGGTGGCCATGGTTTGGTGTCACCTGACAGCTGCCACCACTGCCACTGGCAGCACCTTCTCCCAGCCTCCAAAGTGAGCTGGAAAGAGTGGGATGGCAGCTGAGGACACGGGGATGGTCTTCTGGGGTTCATCTCATCCTACTTGGCACGCTAAGGGGGCAAGAATCTCCTCAAAGACAGCCTTAACAGAAAGTGATGGATGCCCTGGAGCAGGAGCATCCCTTCTGGTTGTCATCCTCCTCTTTGGGAATCACCTCTTGGGGCTGAGCCACCCGGACTCCGTTGCACATCGAGGTGTGACATCCTCGGTGCTGGGGCTGAGCCGCGCGGAGCGAATTCTCCCTCACACTTTCTCAGGCCTGGCAATTAATAAGGATTTAATAATCACTTTAATGACTCGCACGCACCTCGGGGAGGTGTGGAGCACTGGCTGCCCAGTTCCCTCATCGGAGCCCACATCTGTCCAGGGAAGTTTGGCAGGGCCGGGGCTTTGATCTGGGCTCCTGGGGGCTGCCACGCAGCAACGCTCGCGGATCGCGTGTGCCGAGGTTGGGTCACGCTCCCCATCGTGCCAGGGGGTGACTGGTGGGCTCTGTGAGCCACCACCTCTCCCCAAACCGCTGTACAGGAGCTATGTCACCGTTTCCCCAGCATCATGGAATCCCTGAATGGTTTGGGGTGGAAGGGATCTTAAAGATCTTCCAGTTCCAACCCTCTGCCATGGGTTGGAACCTTCCGCCGGCCCAGGTTGCTCCAAGTCCCATCCAACCTGGCCTTGGACACTTTCAGGGATCCAGGGGCAGCCACAGCTTCTCTGGGCAACCCGTGCCAGGGCCTCCCCACCCTCACAGGGAAGAATTCCTTCCCAATATTCCATTTAACCCTGCGCTCTGGCAGCTTAAGGCTATTTCCCCTTGTCCTGTTACTCCAGACCTTGTCCCCAGTCCCTCTCCAGCTCTCTTGGAGCCCCTTTAGGCCCTGGAAGTAGCTCTCAGGTCTCCCTGGACCCTTCTCTTCTGCAGGTGAACACTCCCAGCTCTCCCAGCCTGGCTCCAGAGCAGAGGGGCTCCAGCCCCAGGAGCATCTTCATGGAGATCTCCTGCAGCCAGGCTGCTCTAACCCCTCTGTGATGAGCAGGTATGGCTGGAGAGAGGGAAAAAAAAAATATAATAGCAGAGGGTTCCCTTCTCCTCCTTCTCCTGAACCACTGAGTCTCCTTCCTGAGATGTGCAGTCACTTGGAAAGTGGAAACCTGTCCTTCAAACCAGGGCTGTTATTACAGCAGATGAGTTTGCAAACAAGGATGAGAAAAACAAACAAACCCAAGCCCGAGCCCTCCAGCTTGTCACGGAGAGAAGGAAAACAGCCACTTGCTGTGGCCTGTGGCTCCATCCCAGCCCCCCTCATGCCCACACCCAGCTCTGCTGGGATGTAGCATTCCGGTAAGTCCAGCTCTCCCAGAAGTGTTGCTGCCATTACCTCATCCCAACATCCACCAGTGCTGGGAGCAGGGCTCTCCTTGCCCCATGCCTGGCGGGCTGGGGGGCTGGCAGGGGGTGAGCAGATGGCTCAGGGTAAATTCCAGTTCAGCAAATCCTCTGTGGAGCGCGATGAAGGGAGAGGGACCTTATCAGGAGAGGATTCTGAAATTATCGACCCACTGTCATTCCGATCTGAGCCAAATCCAGCAGCTGGTTTGGCCTAAAACGAGAAGGGCCATCCTTACCTTCCCCAAGAGCGTTGGGAAATGGGATTCTCCTGTAGGGAGAGATGCTCTGGGGTCTCCTCGGCCCCCACAGCCACAGGACAGCTTTGTTGTCCTCAGCGCTTGGCTTTTCTCCGGCCACAGCAGCTGACACAGCGCGAGGTCGGGAAGCGCCACGGGTGTCCGGGAGCTGGGAAGCTACAGAGGAATCTTCTGCCAGACCCACAGGGAGGGAGGGAGGCAGGGAGGGAGGAAGGGAGAAGCCCGGCTGCAGACACGTCCTGTGCAGACAAAAGCGCCCGGCCTGACCCTCCTCACACACGTCTGAGGAGCTTGTGCGTATTAAAATAATCCCTTCAAAGAGGCCGGCAGGGAGGGAGCGCTGAAGTATTGATGAGCCAGGCTGGCACAGGGGTTGATCCTGATGTGTTTGTGAAGTTTATTAATAACTTCAGAGGGGGCACACGGCGCCCCTGCACACAAACACAGCCCCCTCGCTGGGCTCTGAGAGCCCCCCACCCAAGGGCGAGCCGGGGGGTCCCGGGCTGGGACGTCTGTCACCACACCAGCCTGGCTCTCCCTCTCATCTTGACCTCCTTAGAGCCTTCAAACAGAGGAACAAACAGGAGATAAGGGCAGAATTTGATGCTGCTGATAAACACCAACTACAATCAGGGAGGGGGGAGAAGGGGGCATGAGGCAGAGCCTCAGATGAGATTCCACTCTGCCTCCTCTGGGCCTTTTTATGCAACACCACGGAAATCCCCCACATTCCCATCTTTATATCTCCTCTCCTCCTAAACCCAGGTCAACCTTTGCTCCAGCAGAGCAGCTCAGCACCCAGGAGAGGCTCTCATCTCTCCTGGTGGAAAAGGTCCTTCCCCCAGAGGGTGGTTGGCACTGCCCAGGCTCCCCAGGGCCGTGGGCACAGCCCCAAGGCTGCCAGAGCTCCAGGAGGGTTTGGACAACGCTCTGAGGGACAGGGTGGGATTGTTGGGGTGTCCTGGGCAGGGCCAGGAGTGGGACTGGATGATCCTTGGCTGTCCCTTCCAACACAGGGGAACAATCCCTTCCATGATTCTGTGCCCCTGACCCAGAGCAGCTCTGCTCTGCTCCCCTCCAGGACTCTCATCCTGATACAGATCAGAGAGTTTTCAGGTCTCTCTGTGAGACTTGCTGTGTCTTGTCTCCAGGCTGCCTTGTCTCTGCTTCCCTCCCTGGGCTCTGCAGGTAAATCAGATGGGTATCAGTGAGGGCTTAACGTGACCCCCAGTCCCTCCTGCAAGATAAGCCCAGGTCTGGTGGTGCCCAGCCCTGCACCTCCCAGGGAAGGAACTGGAAAACCTGAGTTGCTCCTGGAGAAGGGGTGGGCTGGATGTGGCATCTGCTTTCACCTGCTGCCTCAAGACCGAATTGGACTGAGCTTGGAACAACCTGGGATAGTGGAAGGTGTCCCTGCCCATGGCAGGGGGTGGAACGAGATGATCTTTAAGGCCCCTTCCAACCCAAACCATTCTGGGATTCCATGACTCTCCCCAGGTCTGCACATCCTGCCTGGCTCTCTCTCTCTGTGCCAAACCCCTTGTGTCCTGCAGGGAAGCTACTTTCCCGATCCCACTTGCATTCCTGCCCGAAATATCTGTTGACTACCTCCAGGCCTGGAGACCTGTGGAACTGCAGAGGAGCTGTGGGTCCCCAGGCGAGGTTTGTGTGGGCTCAGAAGGGCGCCAGCCACCCCTGAGACCACACCTGGGGCGTGACCCAACAGCAGCAGAGGTGCTCCTCACGCTGCTGACTGCAGCGAGTGCCAGCTCTGCACCGGCAAATGCCACCGAAAACTTCACCACAGGCCCAAACCACCCTGATGTGCCCATTTTAGGGGCAGAGAGAAGAGAGCTGCGCGAGTCCCTGAGAAACCTGGAGTGGGATCTGCCCTCCTTGTGTTCCTGCCCTCACCACCAACTCCTCTTGCTCAAAGCAAACGCTGCCCAGGCCCGTGGGACCTGCCCATCCCACATCTCCGGGAGGAAGGGGAGGCAATGAAAAAGATACCAACTATTTTCCTGATCTCTTCAGTGCCTGGATTGTCCTTTTCCCCCCGCACCCTGTTTTTTCGAGGCACATCCAGCCCCGTGTCACTTCGTTCCTGGGGAGCAAAGCTCTGCCAGCAAAGCCGTGCCGGGTTTCCCAGTGGAGGCACCTGCACCTCCGCCACGGGACACCCCGCATCCCCCCCAGCTCCTCCCAGAGCTGCAGCACCCCCACTCAGCAGGTGAACTGGTCTCCTTTCAGCTCGTTCCTCAGCCCCTGGATCCCTGCACCGGTAAATCCTGGGAATGCACAGGGTGAGCAACCAGAATGAAGTCACCTGGGGCTGCTCTGCCTCACCCGGAGCAGGGGAACAGCCTCGAAACGGCAGGAGCAGTGACCTACGGCCCGGCTCCCTGCCAGCTCCAAGGTGACACCGTCTACAGAGGGAGACGCTCCGTGGGGCCACAGCTCTTTCTTCCCACCTCTGGGATCTCCTGGAAACGGCCCTGGGACGTGCTGCCACGATGGCCAAACCCAGCCTGCCAGGAAGCCGCAGAGCACCCTGGAAGGGCATCCCCCGTACGTGGCACACGTCGCTCTCCACCTGGGAACAGAGGGGTTCTGTGCCCCGGGCTGTGTGGGAAGTGCAGCCCCTCCTCCTCTCCCTCAATATTTGCCCGTTATTTCCAGGACTTTTTCCCCAGGGCTGGCAGCCCAGTGATCCCAGACTTTGAAAACTGCCCAAAAAGCCTGGCAGTGGAAAACCTGTGGGTGAGGAGCCTGCAGTGCCTGGTCTGGATGTAGAAGATTACGTGTTGTCCCCCCCCAGGACGGTGCCTCCCACCTGCAGAGCCCTGCTTGGCACTGGGATTTGAGCAAAATGCTGCCTCAGTCCCATCCAGCTTCACAGACTGGTTTGGGTTGGAAGGGACCCCAAAGATCACCAAGTCCCACCCCCTGCCATGGGCAGGGACACCTTCCACTAGCCCAGGTTGCTCCAAGCCCCGTCCAACCTGGCCTTGGACACTTCCAGGGATCCAGGGGCAGCCACAGCTTTTCTGGGCAACCTGTGCCAGGGCCTCCCCACCCTCACAGCCAGGAATTCCTGCCCACTATCCCATCTCTCCCTGCCCTCTGGCAGTGGGAAGCCATTCCCTGTGTCCTGTCCCTCCCTGCCTTGTCCCCAGTCCCTCTCCAGCTCTCCTGGAGCCCCTTTAGGCCCTGGAAGGGGCTCTCAGGTCTCCCTGGAGCCTTCTCTTCTCCAGGGGAACCCCCCCAGCTCTCCCAGTCTGGCTCCAGAGCAGAGGGGCTCCAGCTCTTGGAGCATCTCCATGGCCTCTCCTGGGCTCTCTCCAACAGTTCCATGCCCTTTGTAGGAAACCATGGAGCTGGTGATGCATCCACAGCTCAAATCATGGCCCTGGTCTCTCAGCTAAGAGCAGGGTGTTGTGTTCACAGACTTGTTTTCCTCTTCCCATGCCGTGACTCTCCTCCTGGGCTATATTTGAACCCCTCAGCCCTGGGGCCAGAAATTATCCAATGACTCACCAACCAGGACTGGGGACTCTGAGACAAATTTGCAATTCAGAGCAGCCCCAAGATGGGCAGATTTGGAGAGGGCAAAACCTGGGACACAGCCAGTCAGTGAGAGGAAGGAGCACAGCCTTGGGTGCCCACCCGGCGGGGTGCAAAGCAGGGATCACCCCAATGGGCTCTGACCATTCCCACCAGGAATTCCCTCCCTTCACCCCCACGGGTGCCCCATGGGATGCTGCAGAGCTGGAGGGGATGTGTGAGGCTGGGAAGCCTCAGCTCCAGCCCCGGTGAGCATTCCCACGGGACGCCGAAGCACTTGGGGTGGGGGGATGTCAGGGTCAGCAGGACTTGCAAGAAAACCCTCCTGGCAAAGCAACGCTGCAGAAACTCCATCTGACAGCACTGCCTGGGCTTATGGATGAGGGTCTGCAGGCACCCAGTGGGAAAGGATTCCTGTCGGGTGCTGCCTCCTCAGCCTTGAAAACAACAACTGCAAGAGGGGGCAGACGACACAGGACGGATCAGTGTGGGAGACGAAGCACGGGGTGCGAGCTCTGAGGAGGTGAGGAGGAGGTCAGAAGTACTGATACCTCAGGGGGGAGGGACATGACAAATGGACCCGCCAGGGAGGGAGCTGAGGTGGGTTTTCATCCAAATGCCGGCGCAGTTTGTGCTCCCAGAGCCGAAAGAGCAGTGAGAAGCTGGTCCTGTGCAGGAACCACAAACAGGAAAGAGGGGACAAGAAGGGAGGCTCCAAGACCCGAAATCTGAGGGGTTTGGGTGGGAATTTTTGCAAGGAGGATGAAGAAAAAGTTAAATCACAGAAGAAAATCTACACCTCTCTACGCCATTCTTTTTGCACTGCTCTGGTGCCACATGGGAGAGCCCTGGGATGCAGGAGCAGCTCCGGAGGTGCTGGGATCACCCTCAGCTCGGAAGTCACACAGGGGACCTGGAAAAGCAGCTGAAGGCTGGTCCTGGGGAGCTTCAGAGGAGGCAACAGATGGTGAACCCTCCTGTGAGATAAATATTGCAGGAGAGCCTTGGTTTGCCTTCACAGAAGCCCCTCCACCACCTGGGAGCAGGGATCCCACGCGAGGGTTGGAAATGGCCACGGCACAGAGGTGTCCAGGCAGGAGAAGCTGTAAAGACCTGGACCAGCACAGAGCAGAGACCAGCCTGGGACAGACGGACGGTTCTGTCGGTGATGGTGGTCCAAGGAAGACAAGAAGTTCGGGGATGAGGTTGGGATGTGCTGATTTGCAGCTGTCCCAAGAGGAAAGGGAAAGCAGCAGGTCTCTCCACCTCCAAAGCAGTGGCCACCAGCTCCCACCAGCTGGAAGGACACAGACTCTCATGGAATCATGGAATCATTTAGGTTGGAAAGGCCCTCTAAGATCACTGAGTCCAACCATTCCCCCAGCACTGCCAAGGCCACCACTGACCCATGTCCCCAAGTGTCACATCCACACGGCTTTTAAATCCCACCAGGGGGGGGGACTCCACCACTGCCCTGGGCAGCTGTGCCAGGGCTGGACAACCCTTTCCATGAAGGAATTTTCCCCAATATCCAACTTAAACATCCCCTGGTACAGCTGGAGGCCGTTCCCTCTCCTCCTGTCCCTTGTTCCCTGGGAGCAGAGCCCGACATCCCCCGGCTCCCCCTCCTGTCAGGGAGTTGCAGAGCCAGAAGGTCCCCCCTGAGCCTCCTTTGCTCCAGACTAAACAACTCCAGCTGCTTGGACCAACCCGAGACGACCCTGAGCAGCATCTCCTGAAGGAAAATGTGATCTGGTTACAGCAGCAGGCTTGAGTTTTCTTCCCAGCAAGGTCTGCTCTCAGCTGTCCTCTCAGGCAGAGGAAATGCTCCTGGTACCTGTCCACACGGACTGGAAAACATTTTGGGTGGCCCGGTCTCCCGGCAGCCTTCCTGAGGAAGGGGATCATGGATCCGGGTCTGCCCTGAAGGTGCTCATCCCTGTACAAACACTGCAAAGACCCCCCCAGAGATTTTCGGCAGGAGAATTTCACATTTGCGCCCAACGCTCGGAAAAAGCCCTAAAAATCAGGGAACACGGGTGTTTTGGCTCACAGCACCAGCGGCAGGAGCTTTCCAGTGAGGAAGGGACGGCAGCAGAGCCAAGCCTGGCTGCAGGAGGGGGGGGCTGAAGGCTGCCCATTCCCAACCTGCTGCCAAGGTTTTCGGGCCAGGAGGGATTTTCTCTCTGTTGGAGCCGAGCAATCGAGATCTTTCATGGATAAACAGCGTTTGATCCAACAGGGATCATGTGCTGGCAAAGCCAGACCCGATGACTCCACAGGGTTTGTTCCGTCAGTGCAACAGCAGGTGTCAAATTTGGGGGGGGGGCGGAATTCAGACCCCACACTGCCAGTCACTGCTCTGGGACGTCCATGAGGTCTGTCAACGCTACCCCTGACAAGCAGGACTCCTTTTTGGAGAAGGTGACAAGAGACAGAGTTTGACAAGTCCTGTTGGTTCACCACGGGCTCAGTCTCGGAGCTCTTTTCCGGCCTTGATGATTCCATGAACAGTTTCCTCCCAAAGCAAGGGAGTCCCAAAGTGTCATCCCTTCGGCTCAATAAACAGAACCAATTTTGAAACACAGCAACTCAGCACTGGTGCGTCTTAAACGCACGTTTTAGCGCTGGCAGTGCTAATGAAAAATGTGATTATTCAAAAAGCTCCCACAGCCATCAGGGCAGTGCAGCCTGCAGATATTGGCAGCCCCTGAGCATTCTTCTTTTCCACCTGCCATTAAACCCGCTTAAAGTTCCCATTTTAATATATTGGAATTAATGACGTGCTTTCAGGCAGAGATTACTGGAAGAAGTACCTCATTTTGTGTTCCACAGGTCTGCCCGAAGGACTGTTCCATCTCCAGTAGCAGGAGAGTGATGAAGGGACCAGAGGGGTTGGATTCTGCACCACTCTGGGGTCATTCTTGCCCTGAAAGGTCTGGGGGTGCTCATGGATTCTTCCCCACGAAGAGGTCACTGAGCATCTCTTATCCCCAGCACGAATGGATGGAATATTTCAGCTGGAAGTGATGATTATCTAGTCCAACTGCCTGATCATTTCAAGGCTGATCAAAAGTAAAGTGAATTGTTGAAGGCATTGTCCAAATGGCTCTTAAACATCCCTGGAAGTGCCCAAGGCCAGGTTGGACGGGGCTTGGAGCAACCCGGGCTGGTGGAAGGTGTCCCTGCCCATGGCAGGGGGTGGGAACCGGATGATCTTTAGTTCCCTTCCAACCCAAACCATTTCATGAAAAGTGTTTTGGGCTCAGGGCACCAACCAGCTCTCCAGGAGACCTGTTCCCCCTGCACACACACACACCACTGCAGCAGAAGTGCAGTCATTCCTGCACAGAGAAAGTCCATTCCTCGTGCTCTTCCAACCCATTTATTGCGCTTTGGAGTTTTTGTCGGGTTTTTTTCTCCCCACTGCCTTTTTTTTTTTCTTTTTCTTTTTTTCTTCCTTTTTGTTTTTTTTCAAGCAACCAAGTTTGGAAAGTCGCAGGAAATAAAAACAAGAAATTGCTGACAAGTGTCCCACTGTAATTGAGTGAGAACACAGAGCTCAGCTCTACAGATTCCCAGAAATACAGGCCAGATGTGGCTCTCCAGGGTGGCTCAGCCAAGCCACAGCCCCTGAAATGACCATCCCTGAGACTGGGAAACTTCCCCAGCGCCCCTTCCAGCCGCTCACCGCGAGAGCCAATGCCCAAAAACACCCAGACAAAGGGCTGGGAAAACACAGAGCTGGCAGCAGAGCCTGGAGGGGCCCTGCCAGTCCCCAGAGCTGAAGGTCTGCAGCAGGGATTGGGGAATCATGGAATCCCAGGATGGTTTGGGTGGGAAGGGACCTCAAAGTTCGTCGGGTTCCAACCCCCTGCCGTGGGCAGGGACACCTTCCACTAGCCCAGGTTGCTCCAAGTCCTGTCCAACCTGGCCTTGGACACTTCCAGGGATCCAGAGGCAGCCACAGCTTCTCTGGGCAGCCTGTGCCAAGGCCTCCCCACCCTCACAGCCAGGAATTCCTTCCCAATATCCCATCTCTCCCTGCCCTCTGGCAGTGGGAAGCCATTCCCCCTTGTCCTGTCCCTCCAGACCCTTGGAAACAGTCCTTGATCTTTCTTGGAGCCCCTTCAGGTCCTGGAAGGTCACGATTAGGTCACCCCAGAGCCTTCTCTTCTCCAGGCTGAACAATCCCAACTCTCCCAGCCTTTCCTCCCAGCAGAGCTGCTCCATCCCTCTGATCCTCTTGGTGGCCTCCTTGGCCTCGCTCCAACACATGAATGTCCTTCCCGTGCTGGGGGTACTGGAAGCAACTCATTTGATCCCCCCAAGGCCCAAGTTTCTCACCTGTGCACACACCTGAGCTCGAAAACATGACTTCCTGTGTCTCCCTTCAATCCCAGCTGCCTGCAAACCGTGGGAAACCGGGAACACGTCGACTGCAGAGGATCATTGCTGGGGTCTGAGCTCTAGACAGAATGTTTGGCTAAGCCTGGCACAATCATTAAATACTGACTCTATCTGTCTATCTACTTTAGACCCTTCTCACCCTTTTAAGACCTGTTTTGTAGGGATCCCCTGGACACCCAGTGAATGGGGTGAATTCAGAAATCAATATATCCCCTGGTGTGATGACCATGATCAGTATAGAAATCCATTCTTGGACTGTCTCACACGACCAGGAAGAACTTCACATGACAGACAGACATTTAGCTATCAGTGGCAGAGACCTGAAGAGTTAGAAATCTTGGGAAGTATTATATCCCCTCTCTGTTTTTATTTCATTCACAACAAATACGTTGCCTCATCCGAATTACTTAATGTCACCTCTTAGGGACCTTATTCCAACTTCAGTTTCTGGTGCAAGGAAGAAGTTACTTATCAAATACATGCTACCCCTGACTCGGTTATTCTTCCAAAAGGAGTCTTTTTAATTTGTGGACTTAGAGTCTGGAAAATGATTCCTAGATTAGCTGTTGGAGGCCCTTGCACATTTGGAAAATTAACACCGTACAACCCAGCTGCATTTATGAAATCTTTACCTGTAAGTTCTCCCAAAAATCGTGCTGAAAGCAGCATTAGCTTCCAAGCAGCCTCACCCTTTTCACGTAGGAAGCTCCTTAGAGTGCGTAGACAATTCCAAGGTCTATACCCACCTCTTAAATTCTATTCCTCACAACCCAAACCGCTTTCCTCACCTAACCCAGCGCAAGTCCCTGTGGCTGTAGAACCTCCACCTGCAACTGAGGAACATCCCTTAGCAAAATTGCAATCCTTGCATGAATTCACAGGCAGAATGCAATTCCAACGGGTTGCAGTGGCCCAGGGGGTCTGCAGCGATCCCTCAGGCCCTGCAAGAGCCAGCAGACAGGCTGTGGTCTGCCACCGAGGTCCATCTGGAGATGGGGAAGTGAAAGCAGCCTCCTCAAATCACAGCCTGTTTTCCTGACCCTCCAACGCTGAACACGACGAACACAGCCCGGAGGTTAGGAGGGAAAAATTCCCTTCCCTCCTCTCCGCTTGCAAGCCAGATGGCCAACCAGGACAGCTGGGCCGGCGCTCCAAACACCAGCAGGTTGGTGCAAACCACGTGCTTCAGACAGATGGTCCTTTCACTGGGAGTACCTGCCCAGCCTTGCCCGACCCGCGTGTTTCCCGCACACAGATCCCTCCGTGCCTCCCTGATCCCAACACCAGCCCACGGCGCATCTGAGGCACCGAGGCTCCGCTCAGGGAGCCCCCAGGCACTTCCGTCACCCCTCACGGGGTGTAAGGAGACTTTCCCCTCTCCTCACCGCGCTCAGTGAACCACTCCGGGAGGAAAACTTACCGGAACCAGGAGGTGCTCTGCCATTCTTTGAGCCGGGAGCAAAACGTGCCAGGCGGGCTCCCGCTGCAGCTGGTGATGTCCCCCCGGCATCACAGCTCCGCCCCAGCTGCCCACACACCACGCGCCTGCATTTCTTATATCTTAAAAAGGCACTAAAACGGGCCAGTGGACACCTCTCCCCCATCCACCTGGAAAGAGTCGAGTTCACATTTCAGTTAAATCCCTGGGGGGACGAGCCCCCGCGGCACCACGAAGGGGCACTCGGGTGCTGCGATGCCCCATCACAGCCCCTGGCCATGGGAGGCTGCAGAAGGCAGGGGATGGTCTCCCCATCCCCATTTTTGTGCGGTGGGGCCGGGAGGCAAAGCACAAGTGCTGGGGCACTGCCTGGGCCACCGAACACGTCCCTGAGCCACGGCAGAGCAGTGCCAGGCACTCCTGGATTTGAGCGTGGGGAGGCCCTGAGGGAAGCTGTGGCTGCCCCTGGATCCCTGGAAGTGTCCAAGGCCAGGTTGGATGAGGCTTGGAGCACCCTGGGCTAGTGGAAGGTGTCCCTGCCCACGGCACGGGGTTGGAACTGGATGCTCTTTGAGGTCCCTTCCAACCCAAACCATTCAGGGATTCTCTGACCACACTTTGCCTACACCAGGCCTCTTATAAGGTGGATGGTTGCTCCTGGAAGGCCACCACCAGGCTAAGCCTGGGCCACCAGGCCAGGGTAGCCCAGGGAAGCCCAGTCTAACCCATTTCTAATCTGGCACCCACTCCTCTCCACCTTCCCTGACGGGTACAGGGATGCCTGTTTGCTTCCCAAACTTTCGATGCCCTCTTTCTCCTGGAAGACCCGCAGCTCTCAGCGAAGTGTACTGAAGTTCCCAAACCAAGAGTGAGGTTTGTGAGCCAATCCACCCCTCCCAGAGCCAAATCCCTCCCCTGCAATGCCACACGCCGCTCCCAGGGCTCCTTCTCCGCCCCTCATTCAAGGAAAACCTCCCGCCACCTGTATTCCCGTGGCTGGGAAGCGTTCCTCTAACTGCAAGACTTAACTCCCTGTGCAGGAGGGATTTATTCCCTGTGTTCCGTTGGAGGGATTATCTCCAGCTGCCGTTATTCCCTTATCAATAATCCACCGTGCAGCCACGCTCCGGTTCGTGCCGGTGCTGCCGGCACCATTCCCGGCTCCGGGGGCAGGGAGTGATCCTGTCTCCTCCGATACTGCTGATGCTCCCAGCGAAGCAGAACGAGCAGCTCTCCCCACAAATGAGTCACATCCTCTGGAAGCTTCTCATCCCAGCCTCCCGTCGAGGAGAGCGGCTCCGCGGGAGGCTCGGGAGCCCTCGGCGCCGGAATAAATAAATAAGGGGGAGATAATTAAACTCCATATTTCAGTCTTCGAGGAGGAGTTCATAGAAAGGGACTCCTCAGCTACAAAAATCCAATACAATTAAGTGATTAAAAGAGAAAAGCAGACATAAAACCCGAGGAGGGGAGGCCAGAAGAGCTGCTGTGAATACAAATCGGGCACTGAAGCCTTGATCGAGGCCCACCCGCTCCCCCACTGGAAGCACGAGCTCGTCGCTCTTCCCATTTGTCTCTCACAGAATAACAACCGTGATGCACAAAGCTGGGGATTAAACCAGCATAATTTCATTGGATTCATTTATCCTGCACAGTGCACAGGCACAAACGCCTCATTTCCCGCTGAAGAGACGATCATCAGAATACGTGATACCATCTCGGCACGCCAGCCTTCCACTGCTGGTTAAATCCCAGCCATTGGGGTGATTTATGGCCCTGAAGGTGCACGAGTGTCCCTCGTGACTAAATTAGGCACTGGGTGAGGGGGGACAGACGATCTGCCCCTTCCCAGCTGTCACCAGGAAGCTCCAAAACCGCAGCTCGGATGAACCATCTCGGATGTCCGAGACATCTGTGCAGTCAGCGACTGAACCTTTCATCTTGCAGGGTGGCTTTTCTCCAAACACCCTGTCACAGAGCCAAGCCAAGCAGCAGCTGAGTGCTCTTTGATCCAGCCAGGTGGATCTGTCTCCCGTGGATTCCTTGGCACATCTCTCCCTGGAAGTTGTGCCTCCCGTTTTCTCTGTTCACCTGCACGTTTCAACACAGATCACGGAATCCCACAGTGGATTGGGTTGGAAGGGACCTTCGAGCCCATCTCATTCCACCCCCTGCCATGGGCAGGGACACCTTCCACCAGCCCAGGTTGCTCCAAGCCCCGTCCAACCTGGCCTTGGACACTTCCAGGGATCCAGGGGCAACCACAGCTTCTCTGGGCAACCTGTGCCAGGGTCTCACCACCCCCACAGCCAGGAATTCCTTCCCAATATCCCATCTACGTCCTTAAGCTGCAGGAGGATAGATTCAGATCAGATGTTAGGAAGAAATGGAGAAGAAATTAAAGTTGCTCCCAGAGAGCTGGTTCCAGAAGCTTATCCTGAGCCTCCGTTTATCCAGGGAGTCGGACACGGTCCAACAGGCTCATGCAGGAGATCTGCAGTACCTGATGCACTGCAGGAGATGACAACATTAAAGACAGTGTGACCAATGGGATGAGTCAGTCAGAGCTGAGCAGCTTCAGGAGAAAAGAGGAGAGAGGGGATAATAAAAAGCAAGGCTTAGAGCTTTTAGCCCCAGGACTCAAAGGAAAGGCAGCTCTGGGATCTCCAACACAGGAACAAGTCCAGAGGAGGCCACGGAGATGCTCCAAGAGCTGGTGCCCCTCTGCTCTGGAGCCAGGCTGGGAGAGCTGGGGGGGTTCCCCTGGAGAAGAGAAGGCTCCAGGGAGAGCTGAGAGCCCCTTGCAGGGCCTAAAGGGGCTCCAGGAGAGCTGGAGAGGGACTGGGGACAAGGGATGGAAGGACAGGATGAGGGGGAATGCCTTCCCACTGCCAGAGGGCAGGGTTAGACCCTGGAAGTGTTCCAGGCCAGGTTGGATGGGGCTTGGAGCAACGTGGGCTGGTGGAAGGTGTCCCTGCCCATGGCAGGGGGGTGGGACTGGGTGATTTTTAAGGTCCCTTCCAACCCAAACCGTTTTGGGACTCCACGGGCAGTGCTCGCGCTGTGTTTTCTCCTCAATCTGGGGGATCTACATCCTTGCTGGGCAGGATGCCAAAGGCACCAAAGGCAGCAGGTCTCTCCCCCTGCCCGGCCATGGATGTGCAGAGGGGCTGGAGCCCTCAGCAGACACCTCTCCTGGGCACAGGATGCAATGCTCAGCCCCTCACTGCTCTTCCCTTTCCATCCCAGCTCAGAGATCCACTCCTGAGGGTGAGCCAGCATTTGGCACCTCAAGATCCAAGCTTTGCTTCCACGTGCTTGGACACCAACCTCATGGTGCTCGTAGAGTTTCAGGGTCATTGAACTTGCCTGGCTGATGGAGTGGGGGGCTGTGAGGGGGGACAGGGGCTCTGCCACACTCAAGGACGGAGGAGAAATGGAGGAAGGGCTGGGAAGGGGCTGGAGAAAAGGGCTGGGGAAGGGCTCTCTGGGATTTACCTGCTGTGTAGGCTGGTTGTGAGAGGACGACAGAGCAAGGGCAGCCCCTGGGGCTGTGCCAGGGCTGTCCCTGCACGGAGCTGTGCCGGGTTTTCCTGCAGGCTGTTGGCAGAGGACGGAGCCAGCACGCCCCGTGTGCTCCAGCACTTGATGCCGAATCCTGCAGTGTGATGTCTCCAGCCCAAAGGTTGGGAAACACTCTTTGCCTTCCCGCTTCCACCTCCGAGCCTCCTGCTCCTCCTCCTGCCCTGCCTGCTCCCAAGGGATGCAGCTCTGTGGAGGCTGGACACAGGTTTGCCGGCGGCGCTTGGGAACGGCAGCATCTCCAAAATGTGCTGGTGCCTCCCCTCAACCCTTCGAAATTTAAATAAAATCAAAGCACGCAGTTAAACGGGCCTAAAAAGCACATAAACCCCTGGACTGACACCATCTAAAAGCAGCAGCCACCTCCCCCTAAGCACAGCTCTCACCCCAGGGAGGGAGAAATGCCAGAAATCACCTGGAAATGGCAGCCGGTTCTCAGAGGAAGGAATTCAGCTGCTTTGCTGATAAAGCAGCAACATAAATCTCTAAGCTGGAGAGGTGGATCATTAAGGGAGAATGTTGAGAGAAATTAAATCCCTTTTTGCTGCTTCTTATGCTAATAGGGAGAAGCAAGCTGAGTTGCAGGAGGGCAACATTTGGGAAAAATCAAATTCATCAACATCCCCATCTGTTCCCATTCTCGTGCTGACTTCGTCAAAAATCAGCTTTCCTTCAACCAACACCCTCCTCACTTGTAACCGAAAGAGGCCAATTCTGGAGGGATTTGTAAATAAACCACTTGTGCAAAGCCAGCCAGGAAAAAAAAAAACAAAAAAAAAAACACCAAAAAAAAACCACAAGGGAAAGGCCTGATTAACAGGAAATACATGTTGGGATTGAAGGGATTGAGGGGATGGCAAAGAGAATAAAGGACAGGGAATGACTAATCAGCTCAGCTGGGAAAATAACCCAGAGGGCAGTGCAGGGTTAATGATATCAGAATGGGGAAAGCTCCAAAAGAGGATCCTGCATCTCTGCCTCAGCTGCTCTTGTTGCTCCTGGATGAAGCAGGATCTGGAAATAGCTCCATGCTGGAGGTGCTTTGCATGCAGGGACCAGCAAGCTCCTCCTTCAGTCCACGGGTTCTAGAAGGATCTCCCAAAAATGTCACAGAATCATAGAACAGAGTCACAGGGTGTCCTGAGGTGGAAGGGATCCACAGGGATCATCGAGTCCAACTCCATGTCCTCCTATTCCTCAGGGGAAGCAACACTGACCCTGATTTTACTGTTCTGCCTGTTCACAGTTATTGATAAAACAGATTATCTGTGTAGTTAATTTAAGCCAAGCACACTATGGAGAAGGTCCTATCCCAAAACATGTCGGTTTGGGATTTCATAGAACCACAGAACTGCTGGGATTGGAAGGGACCTTAAAGATCAACCAGTTCCACTTCCTGCTCCAAGCCCCATCCAGCCTGGCCTGGAACACTTCCAGGGATCCAGGGGCAGCCACAGTTTCTCTGGGCAACCTGGGCCAGGGCATCACCACCCTCACAGCCAACAATTTATGCCCAATATCCCATCTAACCCTGCTCTCTGGCAGTGGGAAGCCATTCCCTGTGTCCTGTCCCTCCAGTCCCTTGTCCCCAGTCCCTCTCCATCTCTCCTGGAGCCCCTTTAGGTCCTGCAAGGGGCTCTCAGGTCTCCCTGGATCCTTCTGTTCTCCAGGCTGAACAACAAATTAAGGAACAAGGCTGTGTTCCCATATTCTCCTTCAGAGGCAGGATCATCCCGTACGATCCCATATCCCATTTATTTGGCAATTTGACCTGTGCAGGCATTTTCTGCAGCATTTCCAGCCCTGGGGATCCCAGGTCCAAGGTGGGCAGCCCCCCATGGATCATTCCTGTGCTTGGCCTGGTCGGGTTGATGTGCCCCCCCAGGACATCCAGCGGCAGAACCTCCCTGGTGGCTCCGGCGGGGATCCCGCTGGGACACGCACGCCAGGTGTGGGCACTGAGCCGGTTTGGCTCCTGGCACTGCAGCAAACGGAGGGGAAAAACCCCTGACATGAGCTGCCCTGGGGGTTTGTGCTCGTTCACGGGGCAGAAGACGCAGAGCTGTGCAGCTGCAGCCCAGGCAGGAGCCCTGGGGCGGGATGGGGCTCTGCCGACACCTGCCCATTCCAACATTCCGGAGCCTTTCCGCCCCTCGGAGCCCGGCACAGCCCGGCAGCCGTAGGATCCCAGGGAGGAGCCCATGTGTGACCTTGCCAGTGAGGACAGCGTGCTCTGGACAGCTGGCAGGACATGGAATCATGGAATCATTGAGGTTGGAAAAGATCTCCAAGACCATGGAGCCCAACCGTTCCCCCAGCGCTGCCAAGGCCACCACTGACCCATGTCCCCAAGAGCCACATCCACAGGGCTTTTAAATCCCTCCAGGGATGGGGACTCCACCACTGCCCTCAGCAGCTGTGCCAGGGCTGGACAGCCCTTTCCACGAAGGAATTTTCCCAATATCCAATCTAAACCTCCCCCAGCACAGCCTGAGGCCGTTTCCTCTCATCCTGTCTCTGTTCCCTGGGAGCAGAGCCCGACCCCCCCATCTCCTCCCTCCTGTCAGGGAGCTGGAGAGAGGGAGAAGGTCCCCCCTTGAGCCTTCCAGTGTCTCATTGTTCACTCCCAGGACTGGACGTTCAAGTGATGATCCCGGTCACCACAGAACAAATCCATCTGTGGCAGGCACAAAGGAGTTGGATATTCCCCCTCGCCGTCATTACCTCCATCCTGCTGCCAGGTGCCTCCCTGTTGTGCTTCCTTGAGCTCAGTCTCAACTCATTCCCTGACATCCTCTCATTCCCAAAGCTCTCACCGGCCCGTAAAACCTGCTCATTTCATTTATTTGGTCCCTCCAAACGTCCACAGCGTAAGGTGACACAGCCGAAAATATTTACACTTCATGCTTTACCATCCCCTTTCAAGCCACGATCTTGCTTCAGGTCTCTCTGTAGAGGGTGACATTTCCTTCAGGGAAACACAGCTCCAAGCAATCCCTCGGTAGCATCTCCACGTTGCCCCCACGTGGTCGGATGGCTCCTTTCACTTCCCCTCCTTTTGGCCGCACGGCTTCTTCCACGGATCCCCGGAGTAAAGGCAGGGCAGCCCTTTGGGAGACGTGCTCCAAAGCCCTTTAAAAAAATACTTAAAAAAATCAAAATCGATTCAAGCAAACGCAGAGGGGAGCAGATCTCAGTGTGGAGTCTGGGGGCAGCGTGAGGAGCATTAGCTCCTGGTCAACTCCTAATTACCCTAAACCGAGCAACGAGTGATGCCCTTGAGCTCCTCCCGAGGCAGGAAACAGGGAGCCCCAGCTGCACATTCCCCACACCACCCTCCAGCCCCAATTTCACCGGGATTGAATCTCCTGCAGCACCTACAGCCAGGCTTCTCCATCCCCTGGGCGCGCAGAAGACGAATGAGGCGTTTTCCGAAGCCACCACAGGACTTTGGGACAAGCTGAGGGATTTCAATTAGCGAATCTCACAAAAATAATGATTAAACCCCCTCTTTATGGTGCCCCTGGTGAGGAGGTGCTGTGCTGGCAGCTCCTCCCGCCCAGAGAGGTCTCGCCACATCCCCCCCATGATGGTCGGGGTTTCACTCATGGATGCACAATTCCAGCAGAGCATCCCAACAACTCTTCCCCCAGGGCTGACAGCTCCTGCCAGGGTTTGCTGTTGCCTCTCATGCTTAAGAAAACATGTAGAAGCCTCTAAGGAAAGCTGAGATCCCAGCCAGGGGGGGCCTGGATGGCTCCAGCAATCGCTCCAATCCTGCTGGGTTGGCAGGTGGTTGTAGCGTCACCGGAACGGGAAGGGGCCGGATCGTCCTCACTGAGGGCTCTGACAACCAGTGCATCCTTCAGATGCAGTTCCTTCAGAAACCTGTCCCCACACCCCCCAAAGTGACTGCAAACCCCTGCATTTCAAGCAGAGCCTACACACAGATTGCTCTCCCTGGACAAGAGAGGTTTCAGAAACACGCGGCTTCCGTTCGTCTTCACTGCTCAGCTCCCGGAACATCAGATCCTTCAGGAACCCAGAACCTTCGGGAAGTCTGGCCACAGGCACGAGCACTGACCTAAGGGGGACACCTCGGGTGCCATTCCTGTTCCTGGGCACACACACCCTGCTTAACACTGAGGACTTAATCTCCGGTTATTGTTAATGAAGTCCCGTGGAATTAAATAAATACAGAAAAGAAAGCTCTGTATGAGACCACTTAAAATATTCCCAAATATTTGACAAGGGGATGGGAAGAGGAAGAGGAGGGAACAGTTACTTTACCCTTGGAGAACCACTTACAGAATCCCAGAATGGTTTGGGTTGGAAGGGACCTTAAGGACCATCCGTTTCCGCCCCCCTGCCATGGGCAGGGACACCTTCCACTGTCCCAGGTGGGACAGCCTATCCAGCTGTCCAAGCCCTATCCAGCCTGTCCTGGAACATTTCCAGGGATGAGGAATTCATAACCTCCCTGGGCAGCCTGTGCCAGGGCCCCACCACTCTCACAGGGAAGAATTTCTTCCCAATTTCTAATCTAAATCTACTTCTCCAACCGTCTAAGAAATGAGCTCTGCAATCCGGTCAACAGCCAGGAAGATTCAACAGGGGAAAACATGGGATATTTTCCTGGGAGACCCATGGATTGAGCCTGTGAGCCCACAGGCACGAGGAACAAAGAGTTTTGCTCAGGGAGTAACAACATCACATCCCCTCAAGAGCCCATTTTTTCCACTTCCAGCATCTCTGGCGGCTGCAGGATTCCCCCCCAGTGCCACAGGAATGGGAATACGACAGGGAAGGCACAAACCAAGAGGAAATCTTCCCACTGAACACACCTTTCCCTTCAGCTGAGTCCTGGAACATCCCACGTGCCCAAGGAGTAGAAAGAGAAGATTCAGGGACAGAATCTTCCTGAGGAATCAACAGTCCCACAAAGGGGAGGAAAAAAAAGGGGCAGGATCCAGGAGATCCAGGATCGGCAAAACAAAAAGACTCAGGAAGGAAAAGCACAGTTAATAAATATATATATATACACATATATTTTTTAATAGTGACCTTGCACTAATTGTCTCTCATTTTGCACTTCTCCTTTGTTTTGTGGAGACATAATTTAACTTTTAAAAACCTTTCAAACAGAGACATCCAGAAGATTTCACTGGTGCCTTTTCCCCCCTCCTCTGCTGTTCCCAGGGATTTCAGAGCCTGCCCAGTCACACACAAGTCTACACCCACCTCAATCCCTTGGCACTGGTTCCCAGCATTCCTGCCTGGCTTTTGGGCACCTACCTGGGGAAGGTGGAACTCTTAGGACCTAAGAGTTGGTGTTCCAGAGCTTTCTGGATCTGCCAGGCAGCTAAAGGGAATTTCTTTATGCAATGCTGAGCAGAAACGAAACTTGGGTCTGGAAAGTTTAAAGAGCTAAATAGGGAAAAGGGAAGGAAAAGGGCAGAATCTCTGCTAGAAAGTTACTGAAGTTATAGCCCACAGGACTTTTCGAGGTAAAGAAAAGCTGGTCCAAGGGTGGATTGTAGGGAATCAGCCAAGAAATAAAACTCAGGGAAGGGCCAAAGGTGATGGTGGTTCAGGTCAAACCAAGAACTCCAGGTGATGCAAACAAGGAACAAGACACCTGCAGGAGATATAATTCCCTCTTCTTAAATCAAAAAAAAAAAAAAAAAACAAACCAAAAAAACTCAAAATTGAGATTGTGCTTTGGTGATTCCAAACCCTGCAATGGTTTATAACACACCAAAATTTCTCCTTCCATCAGTCTTCGTCCCCACTGAAAGCCCTGATTTCCAAACCAAACCTGCAGCTGACACTGGCAAATCCGGCAAACACCGACTGCCAACCACACACAGTTGCTTCTCTGCTTCTCACCAGGCTGGTCCCAACCAATTTAACACCTAAAATACTTCAGTTTGACCGTTTACTTGGGTTTTTTTCCCCTTAGGAGTGGCAATTACTTTCTGTTACACACAACAGACCGAGCGGCAGAGGAGGGAGGTGACGTTTGTATGAGCATCCACTCAATAACCCCGGGCAAGCGTCCTTACTCCTGCTGGGGAGGAACTAAGAGCACTATTGCACTTTCCCAAAAAACTCCACACATTCAGCCTGCACCTTCCACACCCTCAACGCTCACTCCTAGAGCAGAGATGAAGGGAAGAACTGGGAACAGGAGGCACCGGGAGTGTCACTCAGCAGGGCTCTGAGCATTCCTTGCCTGGATTTGTTTCCTCCTCTTTCATCTCAGAGCTCCCACAATTCTGAATTAAGCTTCCCACTCCAAGACTGACGCAGCAGTGTTGATCCCTTCGGCTCCTGGGGCTGGATACACTGTGGAGGTGGGAGAGGGAGGAGTCGTCTGCAGCTGAAACACCATCTGCAGGCGTTTTACGTAACTACAGAAAACAGTTACCAAAAAAAAAAAAAAAAAAAGGGATTTTAAACCTCATTTGTCAACTCCAGCCCACTTTTTTTTTTTTTCTTTTTTTTGCTACACAATAAACCCATTTTATTTTGTATTAATTTATTTTATATTAAACCACTGCTGGCCAAGCCTGTGATGAGGGAAAGCTTCCGAAACCACGTAATCAAAAGAAGGTACCCCATGCCAGTCCCGACTGAAAATCACAGCTTGGTGCAGCTTTAGTTTGAACTATTATTCAAACTCATCTTTTCAAAGAGATTTATCACAAAGATATGTTTTAGCTGCAGTGGTACAGTCGTTATCCATGGAAACAGCTGTTTCATCACTAACCAGCGAGACACTGGCTTGAAAAAAGGAGACACAAACACAGGAATCCAAAGGAGGTGGTTATTTTTTTTTACTCGAAGACTCTCTGAAACATTTAAGAAAAAAAAGAAGGAAAAAAAAGAGGTCTTGTTACAGGTAATGAATTCCTTCTGGAATGAAACAGGCTCAAGCTGGTTTTCAAGCATCATCAGCACACACAAAGGACAGGCTCCAACGCTTGTGTTACATTGCAACCTTCACTCAGCCTCAGCAAAAGTCTTTGGAATAGATTTTTAAAAAAAAAAAAAAAAAAGAAAAAAGACAGCGAGAAACTTCAATATTCACAGGACAAACCCCCGACATTAAGCAAAAGATGAATGGCAAGACCTACAGAGAGCAGCAAAGCCAGGCTGCCTGCGGGTAATCCTTGCAGAATCACAGAATCCCAGAATCAGACGGGTTGGAAAGGACCTCTGAGATCATCAAGTCCAACCCTTGCTCCAACCCCACCG
>VXAY01003675.1:410323-452293 GCA_013399855.1 Oxyruncus cristatus | reverse complement strand
ACCTGCTCCAGCCCCTCAGAAGTCACACACGGAGGAGGGATTCCAGCAGCTGGGAACCCTCACCCCCAAGAGGCAGGTTTGGGATTCGGGTGCTTGCCTGAGGCAGGGAGGGCAGCGAGAAAAGTGGGCAAAGGCAAAGGCAAAAGGTAAATTAGCGCCGGGAGCTCTTGTTCAACCCGGAGTCTGCAAGTAGAGCACGACAAAGAAAAGGCTGGTTGTTCTTTTCCAACTCAAAGTTATCAGCACGTACCCTGTACAGGGAACAAAGTTTCGCTTCAACCGAAAAAAATTAGAAACCCCTGCCCTTATAAAAGCTACATTTAAATATATTCCAAGTGCAGTGAGCACATACAGTTCAGCTTTTAGCTTAATTCCTGAAAAACAGCTTCAGCATTTCTGTGTCTTGCCTTCCCAAGCCCTCTCCAAACTAAAAAAACAGAATACATCATTTATCAAAGACAGTGCTACTGGTTCTCCTTAGGATATTGTGGATTTATTGCTTTGTTTAAGGAGGCTAAAATCTAAATTTTCAGAGAATTTAAGGCAACCCCACCAGCCCCACACCTTGAGGGCATTTCTGGCACACAGTGGTCTTCATTCCAACACCGGGAACAGTTTTATCTCCAGAAAAAAAATAAAAATAAATGACAGGAACACCCGGATTTTAACCCAAAGGACCCTTTCAAACATCAGTTCCATCTTCCAAACACACAACCCAGCACTGAAGTCAAGTCATTCCAGAGCACCAACGTTCAGGAAATGGGGGAAAAAAAAAAACAAAACAACTGAGAAAAAGTCAAAGGAGAAAGATCCAAGATATAAAACATAACAACTCATCCTCATTCATCTCAGTTTGGAAGATTCACCGAGATATTTGGACAACCAAATCACTTTTTTTTTTTTTTCCCCCCAGGAGTTATGTTTTATCACATCCACTTAAAAGGCACCTTACAAAGGAGCGTTCACGACTGACAAAGAAATCCCAAAAAAACATTATTATGTGCTCTTAACAGCTTTATGAGCTGATTCGCCTGCTGGAGCTCCAAATACTGGATTTCCCAATATTCCTGGTTCATTACAAGCTGCTTGTCTGCCTTTTTAACGCTCCCTAAGGGAGCAGGGATTTAGAGCTGCGGGGAAAATACCATTCCTATCATTTCATAGCATTTCTACGTTTGCTGTGTTAATACTAAAACCCCAAGTTTACTATTGACACAGATTTATCAATTGCCAGCCCTGCAAACCCACCCAGATGAACAATTTAAAAAAAAAACAAAATAGCAAATAACTACCAAAAAAAAAACCCCAAAAAACCCCAAACAAACAAAAAACAAACCAGCAAGAACACGCTAGTCAAAGCAAAAAAAAACAAACCTATATGTACTCAGTTTTAGGGTAACCCTTCCCTTGAAAATACTCTGGAAATTAAAAGAATATGGAAAATTCTTCACAAGATAACACTGGTCCGATGGGCATGTGCATTCTTTTTATTTCTATACAGAGTGAAAACAAATGCCAATACAGAAAACAGGAAACTACTCTTTTTTTTTTTTTTTTAAGAGGAAAAAATTAAAGCATATTGTTCAAAAAAATGGTTTTGGAAAAAAAAAANTTTTTAAAAAAAATGGTTTGGAAAAAAAAAAATGGGTTTGGTGAAAACAGGAATGAAAAAAAAAAAAATGTTTCTGTAGAAGAAATTAGGAAGCTGTTATTACAACTTCAGGCCAGGTACGGCCTGCCTGGATTTTGCAGTAAAATTTGATTAAGTAGAAATCACTGATGATGTATTAAAAACGAGCCAGAGTCCTACTGCCAGCCAGCAGGGAGAGTGGAGAGGATTTGCACAGAGGACCCAGCGTGTAAACTATTCCCACCTGGAGTCACAAACAAGATTTCATGGCGCTATTATTTGTAATTTTTTTTTTTTTTCCCAAGAGAACTCCTTTGCCAAGAAGCTCATTCAGTTTTCTACAGCCTTTTCTAAAAGAAAAATGATGCCAATAGCAGGTTTCTGGTCAGCCAGAGGATCCTGCTACAGAGTGCTTGTGCCATCATCTCGTGTAAGACAAAAACCTGGGGGGGTTGTAGCTCTCACTGTCGTAGCAAAAAAGCAGTTTTTGTCACATAAAGAGCCTGGGACACGCCCCAGAACTGAAGGGACTTTTCCTCCCCTCAGCATTTCTTCGGAGCACAACCAGGTAAGATTTGGACTGAGAACCCTTTCTGAGCACCTTGACAGCCAACAGGTTAGTGCATTTTCCTTGCTAATGCTCCCCTCGTGCAACAAGTCCACTGGTTTACACTCTGGTAAAAATAATTCCTAGAGAACAAGTCGTTGCAGGAGCCACATCAATGATTTCTTGGCACTTCCCTGCACACAGGCAGGAGAAGTTTCAGCCGCTTGCAAGAGCAAGTTTCACTTTTAAATACCTGACGTCAAAGATGCCTCTGTTTTCTTTTTTTTTCTTTTTTTTTTTTTCTTTTGTGGGGGACATTGNTTTTTTTTTTTTTCCCTGACTTCACGAAATGCACCCACATTACCAAGACAGGAGTCGTTCTTCTCTTCAAGCTGAAGGATTTGACGTTTATCTCCCTTTGAGCTGATGACTCAAACACCGATCCTGCTCACAAATCCAGCTAAGATTTATCCAGCGGAGCGGCCGCTTTCGCCAGGCGCTGCCTCACAGCCCTCGGGGACGAGTCTCTGTTGGACACCTCTTTACCCTCCGTTTCATCATCCGAGTTGTCTTCCTCGTCTGCCTCCTGATCTTCATCCAGCTTTTTCAGCAGCTCACCTGCCTCTGGAGACAGTTTTCCTTGAGGAGAAAGGGAGACAGGCACACGCAAATAAATACCATTAAGATTTTTTAGCATCGCGGGCGATCACAGGGAGCTCCACTCAAAACTTTTCCCCCCCCCCTGCCCACATGGAATGTCACGTCTTGCAGGTATGAAAGAGCTCCAAAAGCGTTTTTCTATCTCCTAAAAAAAAAAAAAAAGGAAGAGTCCTTTAAAAGTTTAGCTAAATGCAAACCCACCATAACCCTAAGGGCAAACAGCAAAGCCTCAGTCTCAGGTCCTGCACACGCAAGTTTCTGCACCAGGATTTATTTAATAGATTTACCAAACCGAATTAGAAGTTTACAGGGGGCTTACTTGACTGAGGGTACTGTGCTGCTCTGTGCCTTTTGGAGGGGCAGATACAGTCAGCCAGGAACACCATCATCTGAAACCAAAGGAAGCAAAGCTGAAACCTCCAAACGTTCTGCACATGGAATCGTTCGGGTTGGAAAAGAGACTTTTAAGGTCAAGTCCAACAATTCACTTAATGCTACCCCGGGGGTGGATCCCACCCAGCCCCACCCCTGCGTGTGTCTCAGGGGTGTAAGCAAGTCACTGACCATTCCCCCTTGGATTACAGGGGCTTCATCCTGCTCCCCCATCCCTGTGTTCCAGCTCAGAGTATCCCAAAAAACAACTCTCAGCCGCTGAGGTGAAGGCAGCACAGGTGTAACACACAGTGCTCACAATCCGTTCCAAGTGCTTCACTTACCAGTCCCAGTATCAGTCCCGAGAACAGAGTTGCCAACCCAAAAATAGCATAGGAGCCCCAGACCGGTATTCCAAGATTTTCTGTTAAATAACCATGGCCATGCTACGGAATAAGGGACAAGAGAATCATTCCAAGAACAGCTGAATATCACGTCTGTTAAGATCAAGTGAGGTGGGGGTGTAAGCACATACCCTGATCCACATGGACAACTGGAACAAAGCTGACATGCTGCTCATCCTGGAACAAAGCAGAGAAGAGAAACTGAAACCATCTCTAAGTCAGTCCCAAACCTGTACGTTCTGATTTCCCTAATTCCCACACTGAACTTCATGCCCCTGTCTGGTTTCCCTTCTAACTATTCGTTTATATTTTCTGTTTCGTCTTTACTTCAATAAACTCCTTTTCCATCCAGCTACTTTTGGTATCAGTTTGCATAAACTTCCACATATGGACAGCTACAAATCCACAAAATTCCTCAACTTGGATCTGCTGGCACATTAATTTCAAGTTACTTTTATGTTCTAAGTGACGTTTGGACCAACAGTGTATGAGAAGCCAGCTGGAATTCTGTTCAAGATGTTAGGAATGAAGCACCAGATTTTATTAAAACCCAAAATTAAGCTGTTAAAAAAATCAGGTTATAGAAGAACTGAGGGATCTTCGGGCACTTAAGTTTAGTGTCTGAATGTAAAAAAAATAACAGAAAACTTGTTAATCCTAAATTAATACCCCATTTCACACATTCCTTGGTGTGGGATAGTACTTCGTGGGAGAACCACGCAGTTTGAAGATTCAAACAGCCCTGTGAGTGCACAATGCTGAGCTTCCTAGAAGGTGTAAGTTTTCAGACACTTCAAAAAATTAACATTAACAGAGGAAAACCCATGAACAGTTGGGTTCATCTGCCTCAACCAGTGGTGTCCCCAACACACTCTGTCACTCAGTGTCTCAGCTACTCTGACACCACCACACAGCACATGCAGTAACAACCAAAAGCCCCTCAAAGCCACAAAACTTGAAGCAATTCCAAAGACTGTTTCTCCTCAGCTTCCACTTTTCCTTTAACAGAGAAACTCTCACTCTTCACTCTGCTTTTAACTTTGCTACAGATACATTGTTTGAAACAACAGCCAGTATTTACAACTATGCTGCTACATTATTTTCCACTTTTTATTGTTCCTTTAGAATTCCAGAACGGTTTGGGTTGAAAGGGGCTTTAAAGACCATCTCGTTTGACCCCCTGCCATGGGCAGGGACACCTTCCACTAGCCCAGGTTGTTCCAAGCCCCGTCCAACCTGACCGTGGACACTTCCAGAGATGGAGCAGCCACGGCTTCTCCGGGCAACCTGTGCCAAGGCCTCCCCACCCGCACAGCCAGGAATTTCTTCCCAATATTCAGCCTAAGTTTCCCCTTTTTCAGCTTGAACCCATTCCTCCTTGTCCTGTCACTACAGTTCCTGATGGAGAATCCCTCTCCAGCTTCCTTGTAGGCCCCTTCAGGCACAGGAAGGAAAGAAATTTCCCAGAATTTCGATGGACAAAACCTCTGACTGCCCCATAAACAACTTCAAGTGTCAGCAAGTCACCCACAAGACTTCAATAAAACAACACAGTCACCTATAGCTGTTTTAAGCCTTAAAGTAAACCTTGCTCAGGGCATCTCTGCCCTGGTGACAATGCTGGGGACATCTCTGCTCTGATGGCCATGTTCAAGACACCTCTGCTCTGACAACAATATTCAGGTCTCCTCTGCCATGGTGACAATGCAGGGGACATCTCTGCCATGGTGACAATGCTCAAGTCACCTCTGCCATGGTGACAATGCTGGGAACACCTCTGCTGTAATGACAACAATCAGGTCACCTCTGCCATGATAACAATGCTCAAGACATCTCTGCCATGGTGACAATGCAGGGAACATCTCTGCCATGGTGACAATGCTGGGGACATCTCTGCCACGGTGACAATGCTGGGGACATCTCTGCCACGGTGACAATGCTGGGGACATCTCTGCCATGGTGACAATGCTGGGGACATCTCTGCCATGGTGACAATGCTCAAGTCACCTCTGCTATGGTGACAATGCTGGGGACATCTCTGCCATGGTGACAATGCTCAAGTCACCTCTGCTATGGTGACAATGCTGGGAACACCTCTGCTGTAATGACAACAATCAGGTCACCTCTGCCATGATAACAATGCTCAAGACATCTCTGCCACGGTGACAATGCTGGGGACATCTCTGCCACGGTGACAATGCTGGGGACATCTCTGCCACGGTGACAATGCTGGGGACATCTCTGCCATGGTGACAATGCTCAAGTCACCTCTGCTATGGTGATAATGCTGGGAACACCTCTGCTATAATGACAATACTCAGGGCACCTCTGCTATAATGACAATACTCAGGTCACCTCTGCCATGATGACAATACTCAGGTCACCTCTGCCATGATGACAATACTCAGGTCACCTCTGCCATGATGACAATGCTGGGAACACCTCTGCTGTAATGACAACAATCAGGTCACCTCTGCCATGATAACAATGCTCAAGACATCTCTGCCATGGTGACAATGCTCAGGTCACCTCTGTTATGCTGCCAACCCTCCCACGGCTGAGGAAGAGGTGGGACACCCACCCACCAGGTTCACATTCCAGCACGGAGCTGCTCCCACGGAGGTGTGACACACCTCAGGACCCGTCCCAGCATGCCTGGCAACAAATTCTGACAAAAACCAACCCAAAACTTACAGGAAAGAGGAAGGACCAAACCACGAGGACACTGGTTCAATAGATTTCCATTCCTGGTCGTTGATGAAATTAATGAAGTCAGTTTTAGTTCTTGCACCCTGGTACCTCCTGAACTCTCCGTCTTTACAGCTGTGAACCAACAACAAAAAAATCCTTTCTTTTATATGGTTCAAGCACAGAGCATTTGCTTCCACTCAACAAATTCCCCACCACCACCCCCTTGTCTATTTTTATATTTAATGACTTAGTTTTAATGCTTTAGTTGATATTGCCTCTAAAATCTCTTCCAAACGCCTTAATTACAAGTTATTCCCAGAATATTGACCCCACGAATATCTTGGCTGGCTCCAGGCTCCGTTTCCATAAAGAAAAAAGATAATGATCTTCCTAAAGCACTTGCCCCACAGAGCTGCACTAAAGATCAACCTACAGAGACACGATTGCACAACAGAAACACCCATGAAAAGACAGAATAAACGAGGCCTGAAGGGAAAGGAAAAGAAATCATCTGGCAGTGCCATGAGGTCATAAAGGGTAAGAGGCTGGTTGAGTCAGTGAAAAGTAACTGCCATTCTTAAAGAGCATAACAAATCTCATTTATTTGTCCCAAAAAAGAAGGGAAAAGAAATGACCAATCTCCTCCAAAAAACCCTGCTGCGTTTAATACTTACTGGTAGATGGTAGGAAGAGCTGTGATGACAAAACGGCCACTTAATCCTGCAGGAAAACAGGTATTTTGAGAAGAGCATAGGATTTGTGTAAGAAAAGGCAAGAAATGTTACTACGGACCAAAATACAGGCAGTGGCACCCCCAGGTATCAACCTTCATATGCAATAAAACACGACCTTGTGCATATCGTAGTACACACGGCCTAAAGGAAATGTCCCTGGACAAAGAGCAAGGAAGTTATTCCGCGGGGAAAAAAAGACATGTCCAGGGGCAGCTGCTCTGTTTGACTATTTTGGCTGCAGCTCCTAAGAGAGAGACTCTCTCCTTTCCCCACATGATTTGTAACCTCCAGAAATCTCGAAGAAAATAACCCAAGTGAGGCGAGTTTCAAAAACTCTGTGACTCTGGAGACAGGGATCAGCGCGGAGAACATCATGTCTAAAATCCCACAGAGATAGGTGAGACTGAGCAGAGGCAGAGCAGACTCTTTGCACTCCCTTTTGCCAGCCAAGGGAGGGACTTGCTACAGGGAAGGCTGCAGCCACACTTTTGCTCAAAAAGTAGGGCCAAAAAGCTGCTTGAAATCCTCCACACCGCTTCTCTAGAGAAAAAAAATATAATACACAGAGAGAATGATGGGTTATCTAATTTATTTATTCTGTTTTATCTATTATCTCACTGTCTCCTCCCTGTGAGCATCCTGACGCCTTGGCACAGGTTGCCCAGAGAGGTCGTGAATTCCTCATTCCTGGAAGTGTTCCAGGCCAGGTTGGACGGGGCCTGGAGCAACCTGGGCTAGTGGAAGGTGTCCCTGCCCATGGCAGAGGGGTGGAATAACATGATCTTTAAGGCCTCTTCCAACCCAACCCATTTCGTGACTCTTATTAAGCAAAATTAGAGTGTTCAGTCACACAGCAACCTCCCCTTGGCGGAGATGAGTTAAAGGCTCGTATTATTCCCTACTGATTTAGTTTATTTCCCACAAGCACCACTGTTTGAGCTGAGCCGTCCCCTCCAGCCCCTCTCACCCGGCTGCTCCGTCACATCCACTTTGGCCACGTTCACCCCCAGGTCCTCTCCCCACTCGGCAAACTTCTCCCACTCCGGCTGTAGGTTCTGGCAGGCGGGACACCACGGGGCGTAGCTGGGGCGGGGGGAAGCACAACCCTGTCACCACAGACCCCGCCACACACACACACACACACGAACACGCACACGAACACCCCCCAACCCACACCGCGCCCCGGCAGCGCTGCCCCACTCACAACTCCACCATCCACTCGCCCTCCAGCAGATCCCGCCACATGCCGTCCGACAGCACCTTCACGGGGCTGGGTTTGCCCAGCGCGGCGGCCGCCAGCGCCAGGCACAGCGGAGCGCAGAGCGGAGCCCAGAGCGCGGCCCTCAGCGGGGCCCGCGGCCGCCCCAGCGCCGCCATGTTGGGCCTCTCCGCCCTCCTCCTTCCCGCCGCGTCACCGCGGGACACGCCCCCCCCGCCCTCAGGGGCCGCGCGTGCGCAGAGAGGGCGGTGCCCGAGTGCCGGTGAATCCCAGAGGATCCGGGAGGGGTTGGGGTGGGAAGGGACCGTAATTACCTCGTTCCAACACCCCTGCCATGGGCAGGGGCGCGTTCCACTACCTCGTTCCAGCACCCCTGCCATGGGCAGGGGCGCGTTCCACTACACCAGGTCGCTCCAAGCCCCGTCCAGCCCGGCCTGGAACACTTCCAGGGATCCAGGGGCAGCCACGCCTTCTCTGGGCAACCTGGGCCAGGGCCTCCCCACCCTCCCAGCCAAGGATTCCTTCCCAATATCCTAAATTTCTCCTCCTTCAATTTCTGCCCATTACTCCTTGTCACTGAATCACTGGATCTGGAAAAGCCCTCCCAGCCCATCGAGCCCCCCCCTGTGCCCGATGCCCACCTTGTTCCCCAGCCCAGAGCACCGAGTGCCTCGGCCAGGCCTTCCTTGGGCACCTCCAGGGCTGGGCACTCCAACACCAAACTGTGCGGCCCCTGCCAATGTCCAACCACCCTTTTCTGTAGAGAAATTCTTCCTGATGTCCAATCTAAATCTCTCCTGGTGTAACTTGAGGCCGTTCCCTCTCCTCCCGTCCCTTGTTCCCTGGGAGCAGAGCCCGACCCCCCCCCCCAGCTCCCGTCAGGGAGTTGCAGAGCCAGAAGGTCCCCCCTGAGCCTCCTTTGCTCCAGGCTGAGCCCCCCCAGCTCCCTCAGCCCCTCCTGCTGCTCCAGCCCCTTCCTCAGCTCCATTCCCTTCTCTGGACCTGCTCCAGCCCCTCCATGCCCTTCCTGAACTGAGGGACCCAGAACTGGACACGGCACTCGAGGTGTGGCCTCACCAGTGCCCAGCACAGGGGGACAATCCCTGCCCTGGTCCTGATGGCAACACTATTTCTGATACAGAGTCGCTGTCACTGCAGCTCCTGACAAATAGTCCTTCTCCAGCTTCCTTGCAGGCTCCTTTAAATACTGGAAAGCTTTTATGAGGTCTCCACACAACCTCCTACTCCCCATGCTGAACATCCCCAGTTCTCCCAGCCTGCCTCCAGAGCAGAGGTGCTCCAGTCCTCTTACAACTTCATGGCCTCCTCTGGACTTGCTCCAACAGTTCCATGTCCTTTTTATGTTGGGGACACCAGAACTGCACACAATATTCCAAGTGGAGTCTCACCAGAGCAGAGTAGAGGGGGAGAATCCCCTCCTTCAACCTGGTGCCCACCCTCCTCTGGATACAGCCCAGGGCCCAGGATTCTGTTTGGCTTTCCAGGCTGTGAGCCCTCACTAGCAGCTCACGGTGAGTTTTTCATTAACCACCCACCCCCAAGTCCTTCTCCAGGGGGCTGCTCTTAATCCTTCTCTGCCCAACCTGTCGTTGTGCCTGCGATTGCTGAGTCCAGGGCAGCCTCAGGGATTCCCCTCTGAGGAAAATCCTGATCCCTGCGTCACCCCGAGGTCATGGAGCAGAGCCACAGCTTACCCCTGCTGCTGCCCAGAGAAGCTGTGGCTGCTGCTGGATCCCTGGAAGTGTTCCAGGCCAGCTTGGATGAGGCTTGGAGCAACGTGGTGTAGTGGAAGGTGTCCCTGCCCATGACAGGGGGTGGAACCATTCCATGATTCCATGGTCTTTAGCTACTTATGGCAGCAAGTAACAGCACCTGAGTGCTTCATCCTCAAGCAAAAGTCAGGGAGAAGGACACTGGTAACAAGCAGACAAATCCCACGTCATCTCATCTCGCTTCTGCCTCTCAGCACCTTAAGCTTTTCCAGGGAAGGAACCTCTTTTTCGAAATGCACAAACTTTCTCTCCCACCAATTTTCCTCCGGCTCCTGCTCGGGATCAGCTGTGATAACGTCACCTTCCCTTTTCCTGCCTTGGTCATTCCTTTCCCTGCCCCTTTCCCATATCCCACAACCCCGAGCCCTGGAAGAGGTCTTCAGCAGCCTTTGGGCAGTGCAGGAAAAAGAATAAATTTCTATTTTATTTTATTTTGGCAACTTATCTGTAGTGCAACGTGTCTGTTCCCTTCTGTAGGAGAACACCAAGGCATTATTAAGGACTTGACGAGTCCTGCTGTTCATCGATTCAGTGCTCAGTGATAAATCACTGCTTGCAGCCCTCTGCTGGTCCTTTTGAGGCATCGTTGCATTTTTGAAATTTGTTATTGGTAATCCCAGAATATTCCACGCAGCATCAGTAATGAGGTGAGGTGCAAAGAGCTGTCTCTGCTCTAACCGCTGGACTCAGTGATCCTAAAGGTCTTTTCCAACCTGAACAATTCTGTGATTACCAGCACACATCCAGATCATTTGAGGTGTGATGAAGAAAAAAGTGCACGAAAATGTATTGTGTTACCAGGTGTAAATAAAGTTACCACTGTAAATATAAGATTCCTTCAAAGGCACACCAAGCTCCCTTTGGGAACAGCTTGGGAGACCCTGAAAATGATGACTTCATAGCTCCTCTGCTTGCTTCCAGGAGTTACTTTCAGTGCAATAACTGCTCTGAATTACTTTTTATCTCTGGTATTAATGTTACATTGACGTTGTCTTGTTGCTCTGTAAAGTTTTGAGAACAAGAAGGCCTTAACTGTATCTTTTAGGTATTTTTTTTTCCTCCAGCCTGTTCCCCTCAGCTCTCCCGAGCTGCCTGGAGAAACATCTCCCTGGTCTTTCAAGGTTCACGGTAGAATAAAGAGATTTAATAACCAATTGATTTTAAGAAATAAACACATCCATCTTTCTTTCTTTTTTTCTCCTCCCCCCCACCATGTTCTTTTCCAGCGCTGCCACACAGAGGCAGAGTTGAGGCTGCTTCCAGACGGGAAAGAGTAAGGGAAGAAAATCCTTATCGCTTAGAAACGACCTGGATTTCCTGCTGGGGACACCCTGTCATCTCTCAAAGTGTGAAGGGCTTTTTCCTTGTCCAAATACTCGTGGTTTAGGTTGTTTTTCCAAAATAAAGGGGATTTCGTGGTCAGTTTAGTCCTTCCCACCAACCCACAACCACAGCTTGATCAAGGTTGGGGTTACAAAAATCCCGAGTGTCTTTAAGTTTCGTGAGAAGAATTGTCCTTTTAGAGCGAGCACGGGAAAAGGCCGAAGCACAAGCCCAGATAATTGTTTGACAGAGGGAAAATTATGAGTATTTTAAGCTGCTCTGGTGGAAGGTGTCCCTGCCCATGGCAGGGGGTTGGGACAAGATGGTCCTTAAGGTCCCTTCCAACCCAAACCATTCTGGGATATGTTCTCCTGTACATGGAGCTGTTGGGTTTTGACACAGGGCGAAGGGTGATGAAGCAAAAAAAGGCCTGTGTGATGAAGACATCATTCTTTTCTTGATGACATCTGCACCTCAGAAATTCAGATCCCACAGGTAGGTGTGGGAGGGAAAAGACTCAGCTTCCTTTGGGCTTTGTTTTCTTTTGAGCTGAAAATGGAAATAATTTAAAAAAAAAAAAAAACCTGAAATGCTTGAATGTCTCATTTTCCCCAAAGTTAAACCCACAGAGATGAACAAATTCTACAAAATCCAATCCAAAGTGGTCAAAAAACATTTTAAAAAATGCACACAAATTGACCCACTGGGGTTTGTTTGTTTTTTTTTTTGCAGAATGTTGATTCATTTCAATATTCATTTCTATCTGAAGCGTGAACAAATCGAAGCAGCTCTATTTTTACATATTTTATCTTCTTTTCCCTTCTCCTTTAAGCGCCCTGAGGTGCCCTGAGGACGAGCTGAGCACTAAACCAGGCGGATGAGCAAAGGGAGCCCGGGGTCTGACCTTTGGAAGGACCACTTGAGGAGGGCAGAGGCCTGGCCAGGTAATTATTCCAAGCTCTGCAGTGCCTGGATGAGGTACAGCATGGGAGCCCTGACCTCCTTTACAGCTCCTGCATTTATGGACTGCCAAGAGATTATGCAGACAGCTTTCCTGAGTGTGATCACATGAGGCAGGAGACATGAAGTCATCGTCCTAAAGCCCAAGGTGAAATCAGGCTGTCCCAAAAACCCCCAGGCAGGCCTAGGGATGCATTTTGTAGCGCTGCAGGAAGGAAAACTGATCCTGCTTTATTTTTTTAAGGGTGTTTTCCAGAGGGATCTCCTAAATGGGGACTTTGTGGTCAGTTTAGTCCTTCCAATCAACGCACAACCACGATTCGATCAAGTTTAGGGTTATAAAAATGTCTATGAATTTCATGAGTTGTCCAGTTAGAGTGAGCACTTCTGCCAGGCTGTTTCTTGGCTTCACCCTTTAGGGAAAGCTGGTATTTAAAATCTCCCTCAGAGCAGTTTTCTGGGTTTAAGAGTTAGAAGGCTAAAAATCAAGAGGGAATTACTTTTCTGTAGCTCAGCATTTCATTCCAGGAAGACAATCCTGGCATCAGTTCTTCCTCCTATAAAAAACAAACAAACAAAAAAAATCCTGTCTTTCATGGGAAATAATTCAATCCTACCTGCCCGAGCTGAAGCCCACGGAGGTGCCCCTGACTTCCCAGGAGCCAGACTGTGCTTGGTGCCCGTGCACATGACTTTCCCACTGAAAACATGGTTGGGAAGGATTAGCAGAACCCCCTGTCCTGCTCGGAGAAGCCCCGCTGGAAAACACGTTCCCATCCAACAGCCCAGCTCTGCAGCTCCCGGGATGCCCCAGCAAAGCCTCCCAGGGTCCAGAAGATCTTTGGGGTTCAGGTTTTTGGGAGCTTCGGTGTGAGCAAAGACTTCCTCATCCTCAGCTCCTGCTGTTACACAACCCGGGCCCAACTGCAGCTTGCGTCAGCTGCAGAAAATGCACGCTCAGGTTTGCTGCTTCCCACTTTGGAAAGACACTTGGAAGACCTCGGAATTACAACAGCCCTTCTCACAACCCGTCAGCCTTTCCTCCCCGTGCTAAGAAACTCCAGTAGCTGCTAATTATTCAGTAATTAAGTGTCTCTCCGGGGTTGTAATTGTGAGTCTGGCCTCTCCCGGTCGCTGTGTGCTCCTTAGGTAGCAGTTTTCTCAAGGCCCAAACGATTTCTCTCCTCTCCATTTGATTGGATCACAAAAATTGCATTAAACTCTGTGGAGATGATTAGGAAAAGTGTGGTTTTGCGCAACAGTTGCCATGGGAACTAAAGGAGAGAGAGAGAGGTCTTTATAAGCCACAAGTCAAACAGATTGTGTTGCAGACAATTAATATTGTCTCATTCATTTGCTTTAACTCTTTTCCGCACTATCCCAAAAGAGTTTTTGTCTCTTTTTCCATGTCCAAGAGATTCTGCTCCCTCGAGGATTCACCCCTCATGCTCTTGCAAGGCCATCCTGGTTAGTTACATCTTCCTCTTCTTCTTTGCCCCTTTGGTGTGGGGACACCTCCAGGTGGGATTTGGTTTGGGATTGGGACACACGTGTGGGAGAAGTGTCAAAGCTCCCGTCCTGTCAGTGGAACTGGAGCACACTGGTGGCTGAGCTGAGCAGCTCTAAATGCTTCTCATGCACAAACCCCTCTGCTCTCTTTTCTAACACCCCAGACTCCTCAGACCTTCATTTCTTCTAATTCCGTGTTTGACGCTTCAGGGAAGAGAAGCTGATAACTGTCCCAGTGCCAGTGCCTCTGCTCTCCTCTCTTTCCAAAACCCCTCTATCTCCAGCCCCATCCCATCTCCTGAGTTCTCTCTCACCTGCCCTCTCCCACATCCTGCCATCCTCTGGCTCTCCCCTCACAGCACAGGTATCACACCTTGAAAATAATAAGCAAAGGAATGTCCTTATTTTCCTCTGGACCTCTGACTCTTTGAACAGGAGGAGTTCCCCTACCAGGGTAGTTCAAGACTCCTGTATTTAAAAAGCAGGCTCCTCCTCAGCCCCCTCCCCTGTGTAGTGCTGACCTCCTCCCTCTGGATGTGGCGTTGGATACAGGGTTACTCATTTTCCCAGGGGCTGATCCATGACGCTGTTGTTTCAGTTCTCCACAAACAGCATTTCTGTCCCATCAGAGGCAGAAGCTGCTTTCAGTGTAGAAGCTGCTTCATTTCCGGGCCACTGTTCAGATCCCGGGGTTGTGACCCCAGTTCTTCCACCATCCCACCTGTTTCACAAGGGCAGCCACGGGATTTGGAAAAGGCAAGGGCCAAACCACCAAACTTCCAGTTCCTGATCCAAATCAGGGGAGAGTGAGACGACCTCAGAGAAACACAGGGGAGGATTAGCATTGCATGAGGTAAGCCTCCTCTTTTCCCTGGCTCCAGCCTCCAACTGATTTTGGCAGAAACCTTCCAGAATATTTGTTCTGAGGCAGCCTGGAATACGTCAGCAGGCGAGATCTCAGCTCAGGCAGATGAGAGGAGACTGAGAGCAGGGGCTTGCAGTGGGAAACGTTGGGCAGCCAGAAATGTAGGTGCTGGCACTTCCTCTGCTCACACCGTTTTGCTGCAAAACACGCACAAGCCAGAGAGCACAGAGCAAAGCCTGGCACAAAACGACCATCTCCTGCCCTCCAAATACTTATTTGCTCCAGGTTTACTCTGACCTGCTGATTTTGCATCCCTGAGAGTTGCTCTTGCTTCCAGGAGGCAGCGAATGTTGTGCCAACTGAAACCCATTTGCTGCATTTCAGTCACAAAGAAAGCTGTTGCCCCGGGGGCCAGCACAGGATTGTGCCTGAGAGTGTCCCAAGACGTAGAAGGGAAAACAATATTAAAACTGTTTTCTTGTAAAATGTCACTTTTTTTTTTTTTGGAGGAGGAGGAAGGTCTGGGCAGGTGTTTTTGTACTGATTTGGGAGCTCCAGTTACGTGCACAGGGCAAGGCAAAAAATAGGCCATATTTAACTCATGATTCTCAGTCCATAGAAGCATCCCACTTCAGGCCCAGTTTCTATCCTTAAAAACCCACAAGGCAGGGAGATGTCAGCACTCCTTGCATTTTCCCTGTCACCATGGAAAAGGAAGCCTGAGAAGCTGGAACCAGGCAAGAAGAACCAGAAAGTGTTTCTTGTGGCCAGTGCTCCGTGTGGATGCATTTCCCAGTCAGCTGCCTCGTGCAGGCTGTAAAGATCCCACCTGTGTGTTCCCTGCAGTCTCGGAGGCTGGAGGAATTTCTCTGGGAAGCCTGAGGGGAAGTGGTGCTGGTTTCGACGCCAAAAATAATTCTTTCAGATGGACAACTTAATCTGTAACAGGCCCTTTACCTCGCTGCTGTCAGATAATGCTGGTGAGATGCAGGTCATGACCTTCTGGAGGATTATGGTGGATTATTAGATCAGATCAGATCAGATCAGATCAGATTAGATTATCTTTCTAGATAAAGTCAGGAGGGCCATGGGGTGGGAGGGAGGTTCTCCACGTATCCCGAGACATCCAGGTGTTCTTTGGGGGGGATCACCTCACTCCTCCTTTTCTTTACATCCCTGTTTCATCCATTTCAGCCTGCCCTGTGTGGGCACTGATGCCAACCTCTTTCTAGTCATATCCTTGCCGTTGAGATCAAACCCACTGTGCCAGGCAGAGCCACAAACAGAGCCCTGGAAGCTTTTCCACCCTCGGAAGGAGACGGGCTGGCTGCTGTTGGCAGAAATCCCACTGCTACTTAATTGGAAAAAGGGGTTTAAATCAGGCTGGTATTTTTTCTTTAAGCAAGACATCTCAAATGGAGAGCTCAGCATCAAAGAATATCGAACAGAGCAGCACAGAAACAGCAGCAAGAGCATCTAACGAGGCAGAGGATGAGACTCCTGACCCTGGCGAGGCTGGAAAGGGAGACGGCGCTTCCAAAGTTGTCTTTGAGCACAAGGGACCATTTCTCCTCGTGACTTTTCTATTTTGCAGCGAAAAGAGAAGCACAGGAACAGAACAAAACTCTTCTTCCAGAAGGAACCATCACATCTAACACAAACATCTGCTCATTGGCACTGGGGGGCTCCGAGTCAGCCTCACAAGCGCACGAACAGCACATCAGGATTTTGGATTTAACACCCCTTCCCCATTTCTCTCCCTGGAAAGACCTTCTTGGAGTAGCCCCATTGCTGATGGGCATTTGCTCTCCTGGGCTGGGATTAGGAGGGCAGAAACTCTGCAGCTTTCAAATCCAAACTCCCTGGGACTGGAAGAGTTTGGATCTCACTCTGGACTTCATCATTTACATTTTCTTTTCATGGCCACGTGGTTTTGCCTTTATACAGTGGGTGGGCATCGGCCACACACGTGCTCACAGACAGCTTGTTTCCTAATAACTTCTCCTGCTATTTTTACGACTAATATTTTCGTGTGCACTGTGGGAATTGCAGTCCCAGTCCCCAGGGAGTGTGAGGGACAGGCTGGGATAAGGGTGGACGTGCTGGGGCACTCACAGGAGGGTTTTTTTGTCACTCTGTACCTTCCTCCACTGCTGTCACTGAGGCCCAAGGGGTTACACAGGTCCTACCTGCAGAGCAGGAGCTGGTTGTTCTCTGTGTTCTCTGCAAATTCAAATGGAAGCCTATTTTCACTTAAAAAAATATGGATTTATTCACCCGTTTGCAATAAAAACACAGTCACTTTAATATGTTTTCAGGGGATAATTGAGTTCAGTGATTCAGTGCTGAGAGCTCTGTCCCCTGTTCCTCAGAGGGTGTTCTCTCTGGCACATTTATCCACATTCCTGCTGTGAGGAGCCCTGTAAGACCTGCCCACGCTGAAACTGCTGTGTGGGCTTAAGCAAAATGTTCCTTCACCCACAGCTCCCTGCCTGCCTCTGCCTTAAAATGTCATTGAGAAACCTTCCAAGGAAGCTTATTGGAGAAGCTTCTCTCCTGGGAGTCTGCTCCAGCATGACCTGCAGGTAACAATCCCATCTCTGCTGCAGAATTAGTTTGAAAAGGGATGTTTTGGTTTGTTTTGGTTTGTTTTTTTTTTTTTTTGTGTGGGGGGGAAATTCAAAGGAAAAGAATAGGGACATGTTGTTACATAATAGAATTACACAGTGGTTTAGGGTAGAAAGGACCTTTAAAGATCATCTTGTCCATGGGCAGGGACACCTCCCACTAGCCCAGGTTGCTCCAAGCCCCGTCCAACCTGGCCTTGGACACTTCCAGGGATCCAGGGGCAGCCACAGCTTCTCTGGGCAACCTGTGCCTCCCCAGCCTCACAACCAGGAAATTCCTTCCCATCTAACCCTGCCCTCTGGCAGTGGGAAGCCGTTCCCTCTGTCCTGTCCCTCCATCCCTTGTCCCCAGTCCCTCTCCAGCTCTCCTGGAGCCCCTTCAGGCCCTGCAAGGGGCTCTCAGGTCTCCCTGGAGCCTTCCCTTCTCCAGGTGAGCACCCCCATCTTCCCCAGCCTGGCTCCAGAGCAGAGGGGCTCCAGTCCTTGGAGCATCTCCATGGCCTCCTCTGGACCCACTCCAACAGGTCCATGTCCTTCCTGTGCTGAGGACCCCAGACCTGGACACAACATTCCAGCGTGGAACTGCTGCTCCCATCTCACAGGAACAGAAGATACAAGTGATGGGGGGCAGTCTGAAGGTCAAACACCAAACGTGGGAGAAGTAGGACCCAGGGGTTTCTATCAAACATCTAAATCAGAGGCTGGAGAGACCAAAGGATTTTTGATAAAAAGGGTCCCTAAAGGAGCAGCTTTTCCCGTGGCTCATTCCTGCCTCTCATTTTCATTTATTTATGCTTTTCCTCCTGTCAACAGCAGCCCCCTGTGCCCTTAGAATCAAACTGTACCTTCAGACAAGCAAACGAACAGGCAATAAAACACAAACTGTTTCGCTTTCCTGGTACCAAAATGCAGTGCAGGGAGAGCAGGGAGGGGATCTGTCACTGCCACACAGCTGAACTCTGCTCTTAAGTAAAATCCATCATATCTGCTCGTGCCTGAGCTGCAGTCCCAGGAATCCACCACCTCCTGGAAACACCTCCTGCACTGACATGTCTCCTGTGGCAGTGTCTCCTCCTCGCCTGTCTGCCGGGTGCAGGAGGATAAGTCAGGTTTAATCATCTCCACGTCTTATTCGTACAGTGCTTGCTGTGCTTTAGCAGAAATTTGGTGCAGACCAGGAGCTCCTGAACACTTTAAAAGGGCCAATTTCACCGAGTTCAAAAGAGAATTATAGAATCATAGAATCCCAGAGTGGTTTGGGTTGGAAGGGACATTAAAGATCATCTCGTTCCAACTCCCCGCCGTGGGCAGGGACACCTTCCACTGGACCACGTTGCTCCAAGCCCTGTCCAACCTGGCCTTGAATAGGTATGAGCTGACAGTAAACTCTTAGCTAATGTGCTTAATAAAGGGAACAGTTTAAGGATGTTTTCTCAGAGAACCAAACCACCACCAAGGCCTGGAGCCCCTCTGCTCTGGAGCCAGGCTGGGAGAGCTGGGGGTATTCACCTGGAGAAAAGAAGGCTCCAGGGAGACCTGAGAGCCCCTTCCAGTGCTTAAGGGGCTCCAGGAGAGCTGGAGAGGGACTTTGGAGAAGGTCCAGGAGGGACAGGACAAGGGGGAATGGCTTCAAAATTCCTGTGTGGCAGTCATAGAGAAGATCCACCCTAATGAAACGCTTCCTGCAGGAATTGGATTCATTTAGACTGTAAATGAAGTCATGGTGCTGACTGTGGTTTTGGGATGAGACAATGGCAGCGAGCAGCAGCTCTGGCTGATAGATCCCATCTCCTTGTCTCTGGGTTTGGGAGTCAAGGCAGGAGAGCAAGGCCCAGTGTGTGTGAGGGCAGGGTGGCCACGTGGCTCCAAATGCTCCTGGCTCTGCTCCAAAAAATGGGCAGGGAAGAGGCTCTAAAGTGATTTGTGTGGTGGCCAGAGGACAGAGGAATTTTCAGGACAATGTCCCAGCTGTGGTGGCATTCCCAGGCACAGAGGGCTCTCCCTGTCCAAGCTGAGTGACAGGCACTTCCCAGTCTGTGGCTGGAGAGCTGCTGGGTGAAGGAATGGCTGTGCCTGGTGTTGGGAATGCAAAGATCTCCTGCCTACAGGATGAACAATGGGAAAAGGAGCAGGGGAAGGTGGGGTCAGACCCAATCTCCTCTCTGAGCTCTCCACAGGTTTTGAAGACATGGGCTGACCTGGTGTCGAAGAGCTGGTGGTGACCTGGTGGAAAGGAGGTCAAGAGGATTTTAGGATGTGCTTGGAACACCCGCAATTCCAGCTGGGGCTTGAGCACGGCTTTGTCGTCAGGGTTCGATCAACAGCCTGTGCTGCTGCCTGTGCCATCTCCTCCCCCTTTTGTTTTTAAGGTTCTTTAGTCACATAGGAAAATGTCAGGCTATAAAAAACTCCCAGAACAAAATCAAAAGCCCAAGTGAGAAGGAAAACACAGCTGCAATTCCGAGGCTGCTTTTCAGGTTGGCTGTGACCGAAATCCTTTCAGCACAACCCTTTCCGACGCCACACGAAGGCAAAACACCCCTGGAGACGAAGGGGCCTGATTGGGCTGGGGACAGATGAGGTAAAACTGATCTGAAGTGTTTTATTCAAGTCACTCAATTAGTGATATTAGGACAAGTTTCTTCACCAACAGGGTGGTCAGACATTGGAACAGGCTGCCTAGGGCAGTGGTGGAGTCCCCATCCCTGGAGGGATTTAAAAGCCGTGTGGATGTGGCACTTGGGGACGTGGGTCAGTGGTGGCCCTGACAGTCCCGGGGGAACAGTTGGACTCCATGATCTTAGAGGGCTTTTCCAAGCCAGAGCTGATCCCAGATCCCAGGAAGGCAACAGGGAGTTTGGTGCTGGCACAGCCGGGTTCCCATCCCAGCTCTTGGATCATTCACCTTCTCCCCTTCTACCCCTGTGGCCAGAGGCCAATGGGCAGAGCAGAAACCCCACACACATCCAGCTGGCAACCAGCAGGAGCCTCCCAAAGCCAGTGGCACCAAAGCAGACAGACAATCTATTCCTCTCCAAGCCAGTGGTGCGAAGGATCGTGTCCCTGTGGAGCTGCTGCAGAGCCAGGGATTGATCCTGTGAAAGCAGCACCAGGGGGAAGCACGGCCATCCCTGGAGAAGTGCTGCCTGGGAGATTCTAGTGATTTAGATGGAATTTGGGGCTGTCCAAACCCACTTTTAACACTGGGCAGGAGCAACCTGGAGACAGAGGACCGTGTCCCTGTTATTGGGGATGCAGGAGCCTGTGGGTGCCCAGTGCCCTGGCACAGCAGGCACAGCCCCAGTGTCACTCCAGGCCAGCTGTCCTGTGCTGTGACAGGATGCTGTGCCATCCCAACCCCTCCACCTGCTCCACATTCCCTTGCAGTGAGGACGGGCAGATGGGCTCATCCACGTTGCCACCACAGAGCCAGATGGGATCGGGATCCGGGGCTGGACTCAAGCTGCCAAGAGGCAATGCAGCAATTCCAGAAGTCTTTGAAGCAATCTGGGCTCGCAGCCACTGCTGGAGCAGTGAGCCCAGGCCACGGTCTGACGTGTGGAGTGCCTGCATCATCCTTGAGGGGGGTCTTTGGGAAAGCCAAAAGCTGGGGAGGCAGAGTACGGAAGGGAGACTTCTGGAGACTTTGCAGACAGACCCACCAAATACAGGCAAGGAATTTGTGCGGGTGCTGGGAGAACACCTGAGGAACAAACCACATATATTGTCCTGCTGTGGCAGCATCAGCTTGATCAGAGGGATGGAGCACCTCTCTTACGAGGAAAGGCTGAGAAAATTGGGATTGTTCAGCCTGGGAAAGAGATGGCTTGAGGGTGACCTTGTTGTGGTGTTCCTGTACCTGAAAGGAGCTACAAGAAAGACAGAGAGGGGCTTTAGACAAGGGCCTGGAGGGACAGGACAAGGGGGAATGGCTTCCCACTGCCAGAAGGCAGGGATAGATGGGATATTGGGAAGAAATTCTTCCTGTGAGAGTGGTGAGCCCCCGGCACAGGTTGCCCAGAGAAGCTGTGGCTGCCCCTGGATCCCTGGAAGTGTCCAAGGCCAGGTTGGATGGGGCTTGGAGAAAGCATGGACACATAGAAGGTGCCCCTGCCCATGGCAGGAGCGTGGAAGAGATGGAGTTTAAGGCCCCTTCCAAACCAAACCATCCTGGGATTTTCCGATCTTAAGCTGATAGCTGGAGACACGAACCACGTGCACCATGGGATGAGCAGCAGGGCTGTTTCTCTGATCTTACCCAAACAGGGTTCCTGAGAGGGAACTGTCTGGAAATTCAGACAAAAACAGTGATTTTAATACACACACACACCATCAAACAATGCAGAGGCAGCGCAGTCCCACTGTGCCGTTCCCAGGGGGAAGAGGTACATGCTGGAGACCTTTCTGATCTAATAAAAACAGTGCATAATGATACCCAGTGGCTGAGAGCTCGAGTCTGAAAAATTCCAGCTGGAATTTTTAACGGGAGGTTAGGAATCACCGCAGGAGACTGCCAGGGGATGGGATAAACGCTCCCTCACGTGGAACCTGGCGGACACACCTGGGAGGGGAATGTTCTTCCGTCCTCGTGGAACCACTGGCTGTTCTCAGTCCGTGCCTGGCAGATGAAAAGCGCTGCACGGCACGGTGCCTCTGCCTTAAAATCCAGGATGTGCTTTTTCCAACGGAAAATGGCCCTACATAGAAACACAGACGGGTTTGGGTTGGAAGGGACCTTAAAAACCACCTCATTCCACCCCCCTGCCATGGACAGGGACACCTCCCACTAGCCCACATTGCTCCAAGCCCCGTCCAACCTGGCCTTGGACACTTCCAGGGATCCAAGGGCAGCCACAGCTTCTCTGGGCAACCTGTGCCAGGGCCTCAACACCCTCACAGCCAGGAATTTCTTCCTAATTATCTGCTCGAAATCTCTCCTCTTTTAGTTTATAACCATTCCCCCTTGTCCTGTTCCTCCATCCCTTGTCCCCAGTCCCTCTCCAGCTCTCCTGAAGCCACTTTAGCACTGGAAGGGGCTCTTAGGTCTCTTTGGAGCCTTCTCTTCTCCAGGTTGAACACCCCAGACCTCTCATCCCATCTCCAGAGCAGAGGCGCTCCAGCCCCTCGCAGCATCTTAGGAGAGGGCTGCCAAGCCACTGCTTCTTCCATACTCCATTTCCACGGCTGTTTCCCAAACGTTTTTCCTGCTCCCCACAACAAACACCAGATTGCCAGCATCGCACCCCACGTGTGACCTCCAGGTGTGGGAACAAGGGGCTGTGCACGCCCAGCTTTGGTTCGGCTGATCACCAAGGCACGTCTCTGTTTTGCTCAGTGACCCAAGGTGCGAAATCACCACGCCCTAATCCAGCGGAGCACGGGCCCAGGGAATACACTTGTAACACTGTCATCTAATTTATTCGCGCAGTCAGATTAACAAGTGAGTATGTGCCGAGCCCCGTCTTCTTTCACAGTCCATGGATATTCCTCCGAGCATCTGGATGTCTGACAGTTTGTTTACATGATCACCGACATGAATAACTTAAATTGTTTGGCTTGGCATCCTGAGCAGCCTCTATCGGAGCCGCCCGCAGTGGCAGCTCCCGAGGAATTTTAATGAGCTGGTAACAATGCGCGAGGGGTTTGTTGTTGTCTGCGGACACGGGCGAAAGGACCGGGGAGTGACACCTCTCGCGGGGCACGAAAGGATTGATAACCTGTTCTCGGCGTGTCCCTGGGGCTGAGCTGCCTGCCCAGGTGGCTCATCCCCCCGGCCGGAGTACAGACCCTTTCCTGATCCCCCAGGGAGTGACACGGAGCTGTGCCAGGGGCGGTTTACGTGGGATATTAGGAAAAGGTTCTTCCCTCAGAGGGTGGTTGGCACTGACCAGGCTCCCCAGGGCAGTGGGCACGGCCCCAAGGCTGCCAGAGCTCCAGGAATGTTTGGACATTGCTCTCAGGGATGGGGTGGGATTGTTGGGGTGTCCTGTGCAGGGCCAGGAGTTGGACTGGATGATCCTCGTGGGTCCCTTCCAGCTGAGGACATTCCATGATTCTATGCTTCAACGACCTGGCAGGGTGGCAGGAGCAAGTCTGTCACCTCTCAGCTTGTCTTGTCCTCTTTGAGGAGGTTCATTTAAAAGCAAAGGGGTCATGGCCACTGCCCAGTGCTCCTCCATCCTCATGGCAGGTTCCTCTCCAGCACTGGCTCGTGGTGCCCACAATCAGCCAGTGCAGAGTTCCCTGGTTTGGAGCTCCAGCCATTAAATGAAGCATCACTGGGGCTCTGCCAGAGCTGGGTTGTTTTCCAGCTGCTCTAGGGCTCCACAGGGCCTCGCTGCAGCCTTGGGAAGCAGCTCTGCTCCAAACCTCTCCGTGCAGGAGGGTGTGCAGCCACGGGGAGTCATGTGGTGGTGGCTGTGTGCTCTGATCAGTTCTCTGCTGGAAGAGAGGGGATCCACACTCCATGGATGAGAGATAACGCACATCCCCGGCGGTGGAGACGGCAGCAGACACCCAGCAGCACTGTTGGGGTGTTCAGGTGACAGCCTACACATCTTAGGGGGTCTGTCTGCCTGTCAAGGGGATTCCTTCAGATGCTCCTCCAGCCCTGGGCTGTCACCAAGTTTGTGCTGGTACCAAATGAGGGAGAGGCCCCAGGGGACTTGGAGGCATCAGGAGCAACATCCTGGATCATTTCCTCAGGATGGAGATGGAATGCCCCTTCCCTGCAACCTGCAGCCCTGCTCCCCAGCCTCATCCCTGTGCCGGTGTCTCCTCCCAAGAGGGAAACCAGAGACAGGGACCATGTGGAGCCCCCCCAGCCCTGCAGAGCCCGGGACACCCAGCAGCCCCAGCTCTGGGGGTGGGAACTGGAGCCCAACACCAAATAAAGGAATTTTGGCAACCCCAGCTCCCTCCTGACTCCTGCCCAGCCCCGTCCTGGGTGGAGCTCTAACCAGGAGGCACACGGGCTTGCTTCCAGTGGCCCTCCTGGGGACACTGACTTTGGATGCTCATGGACACTGTCAGAACACGCTGGCAAAGCTGGTTAGTGAGCAGTAACAGGTGGAAGTGGTGGGAAGATCCGCTTTGGGAGTTTGGGTTATTCTTCCCATCTGATGGGCTCCAGAGGAGGCCACAAAAACCATCAGAGGGCCAGAGTGGGGGTGTTCACCTGGAGAAGAAATGGCTCCAGGGAGACCTGAGAGCCACTTCCAGGGCCTAAAGAGGCTCCAGAAGAGCTGGAGAGGGATTTGGGACAAGGGCCTGGAGGGACAGGACAAGGGGAATGGTTTTAAACTGAAAGAGGAGAGATTTAGAGCAGATATTAGGAAGAAATTCCTGGCTGGGAGGGTGGGGAGGCCCTGGTACAGGTTGTCCAGAGAAGCTGTGGCTGCCTCTGGATCTCTGGAAGTGTCCAAGGCCAGTCTGGAGCAACCTGGGCTAGTGGAAGGTGTCCCTGTCCATGGCCGGGGGTTGGAACAAGATGATCTTTAAAGGTCCTTTTCCACCTAAAGCATTCCATGATTTTACATGCAGGGATGGCAGAATTTGTCCAACAGTTGCATCAGGCAGCTGCTGTTCTGGAGGATGGGATTTCAGACAGAAAGGCATCAGTAAAAGAGAAAAAATGGATTTTATTATAATATCCTCAAGGGGAGGGGTTTATAACGTAAATACGGAATCTCTGCACCAGAGCCAGTCATTTCCCACTGACCAGCGCGTGGGAAAACGGCACATCCAGTTTCCCCCAAGCCAAGGAGCTCCTAAAACCGCCTCTTAGAACTATTGATTAATACTAATTCATACTGATTTATTCACTCCAACAAAGTGACACCCGAGCAACATCCCACCGAGACACCACCGCCCTGGACGCAGGCGGCACTCGGGGACCACGTCCACGGGGTGTGAGACACAACCCCAGCGTGGCTGAGCAGCGCCAGCCCCGCGGGAGGAGAGGCGGGAGGCTGGGGGGGAGCAGCTAAAACGGGATTGGCGCACTCTCCTGTTTTAGCAGCGCTTTAGTCAGAGCAACACGCGTTCCCTGGATATTTTTATCCGGGTGCCGGTCGGGAGCGCGTTCTCCGGGAACGCGGCTGCCTTACGCAACGTCCCCCACACGCTGCTGTCCCCACAGCCTGGCAAACCCCCCCTGGGCCCCCCCCCGGCGCTCCATCCCCGTGGTGCCCGTGTCCCCGTGCCACGAGGGGGACGTGGAGAGCTCGGGAAGAGTTTGGGGGGAACCGGGAGCCATGCGTGTCCTCGCTGCTGTGCGTTCAAGGAAGGAAGCACCTTTCCGGGAAAAAAACCTTTGGAAGTTGAATTGTTTCCCTCTCCAGTGGCCATTTTTGGAGGGGAACTCGACAGGAGGCATCCTCCATGTGGATGGAGAAGGAGCCACTGCTCCCTGAGTCATAGAATCACAGAATCATAGAATCAGACGGGTTGGAAAGGACCTCTGAGATCATCAAGTCCAACCCTTGATCCAACCCCACCGCGGTTCCCAGACTATGGCACTCAGTGCCACGTCCAGCCTGATCTTAAACACCTCCAGGGATGGAGAATCCACCACTTCCCTGGGCAGCCCATTCCAGTGGCTGATTACCCTCTCTGGAAAGAAGAGTCTCCCTTCGGTTGTAAAATCCTCAGGCACGTTGACCAGGCTCTGAAGGGTTAACCTGTGACCTCTGCCTGGCTCTGGCTTTCCCTGCCACCCCTTCCAGAGCATCCTGGAGACGGCACCTTCTGCTGGACACTTTTCCTTGCCAGGAGGTATTACCATATACTTTTAAAGGCACTTCTGGGAAGAGAGACCAGCTGAGCTGCCCCGGAGGCAGCCCATGGAAGCGCCAATATGGACGGGCAGAGCGATGTTGAGGAATTAAAGCCACCACCAGCGGGGTCTCTGCCATATTCCTTTGCCTGCAGATTAAAGCTTCCTGTGGCTGCTTGGAATTTTGCCGTGAAAAGTAATTCCTCCTATAAATGTAATGAGTCAGTGACGCCTGGGAGCTGTTGTGTTGGAAGAGTTTTGTCACCCCCAGAGTCATCCTCTTTCAAAAAGGCAAATGTCTTGTTTATTCCTTACTTCGATAAAGATTTTTTTTTTTTTCCTTGAGCGTTTATTATTTCCTGCTGCTGCTCTGTGAGTCAGGACACCTTGTACAGACACTGTAAGGCTGTGTCATGCTACAGCTCGTTATTTATGTACGGGTGGATAATGACAACCATTAATTGGGATTTAAGGAGTTGTATTCAGTCCGCCAGCAGCTTTTGTGCTTCACAAAGGCAGAACCACAGCTGCAATGAGCACCAGGAGAGAAGGTCCTCAGCAGGGCTACTCAGGGCTAAAGAGAAACCCCAAAAATTGAATTAATGGACTGTTTTGAAAGCCAGTGTGAGGGTGATTGAAGCCATTTGATGCCGAGGTCAGCGTCCCCACAGACACCAGACCTTGGAAAACATTTTTAAATACAGACTAAATGAGGGGAACTTGTGAAGTATTTCCAAACCCATAAATCCTCTGCATGTGGAGAGACAGAGTATTCACTGATCCAGATCCAGAGATCACTCTTTGGGGGCGGTTTGAATTTTAGGGCTTTTGGGATTCAGTCTTTGCCACCATGGCATGTAACAAAGATGTTGCCCAGAGAAGCTGTGGCTGCCCCATCCCTGGAAGTGTCCAAGGCCAGGTTGAAGCAACCTAGGCTTGTGGAAGGTGTCCCTGACCGTGGCAGGGGGGTGGAACAAGGTGATCTTTAAGGTCCTTTTCAACCCAAACCAGTCTGTGATTCCATGAAAGCTTTTCCATCTTTGCTCAAACTGTTTAGATAAGCAGTGAGGCTCCCCTTAGCTTATAAGATTTTTTTCCACAGCCAGACACCATTTGCAGTGTGGGGATATCTGTCAAAAATGATTCATTCCTTCCCCTCCTCGCCCTGCTGGTATTTTCCTCCCAGCCATAATAATATGCATTTTTCTCTCTTAATCTGCCTCACACTTCTGTGTTTGGGATATTTCGTGCCCCAGGAAGGGGCTGGTGAGAGCAGAGGTGGGTTCCCCCTGGCAGGAGGGGAAAACCCAGAGCGTGGCCCAGGGACTTGTGCGTCAGCCACCTCCTCTCCCTGGAGATCACAGAGGCACAGAATCATGGAATGGGTTGGGTTGGAAGGGACCTTAAAGCTCATCCAGTTCCACCCCCTGCCATGGGCAGGGACACCTGCCACCAGACCAAGTTGCTCCAAGCCCTGTCCAACCTGACCTGGAACACTTCCAGGGATCCAGGGGCAGCCAGAGCTTCTCTGGGCAACCTGTGCCAGTGATAAGGCACAGCCAACCTGGCATTGCCTCCAGCACTGTGTGGTCAGGCTCGATGTCCCCAAGCCAGCACAGGCCCAGCACGGACCTCCTCCATTATCACCACTCTGAGATACATGTGAAAATGCTCCAAGGGAGCCCCTCTGCTCTGGAGACAGGCTGGGAGAGCTGGGGGTGTTCACCTGGAGAAGAAAAGGATCTGGAGAGACCTGAGAGCCCCTTGCAGGGCCTGAAGGGGCTCCAGGAGAGCTGGAGAGGGACTGGGGACAAGGGATGGAGGGACAGGACAAGGGGGAATGGCTTCCCACTGCCAGAGGGCAGGGAGAGATGGGATACTGGGAAGGAATTCCTGGCTGTGAGGGGGGGGAGGCCCTGGCCCAAGTTGCCCAGAGAAGCTGTGGCTGCCCCTGGATCCCTGGAAGTGTCCAAGGCCAGGTTGGACTGGGCTTGGAGCAACCTGGGCTAGTGGGAAGTGTCCCTGCCCATGGCAGGGGGTCGGAACAGGGTAGGCTTTCAGGTCCCTTCCAACCCAAACCATTCCATGATTTTATGATACTTAAATCCCCTTGGACCAACTTTGGAACCCACAGCCCAGGCTCCCCAGGATCCCATCACCCCGTGCCGGTGCGAAGGTTCAGGGAAGGAGCTGCTGGGCAGATATAAACAGGGAGCTGGAGGAGCCTGTTCCCAAGTGCCAACAGCAGAGAAGGCTTTGCTCCGCTCGGATGGTGCTGAATTTTCCCGAGCTCAGTGACAGGGAAGACAATGGAGATCTCAGGGGTTGGGATCCCACTCTCTGCCTGCCTTCGCCTCCGTAATTTCACCTGCCCACTTCCTGCTCCTCCCGCAGCAAACCCCCGCCCCTGGGCACGGATGGAGCTGCTGCCAGGGAGGATTAAGAGGGAAAGGGAGCTGGGAAGCCACTTGTCCTGCCTGCACATCCCCCTCGGGAAGCAGGCCGCTCTGACGGAAGGTGTTTGCACCGATTGTTGCAGCAGGACGGGATATCCCACGTCCTCCCACGCTCCCCGCCTCCCCGTGGGGCCTTTCTGCGCCATCCCCTTCCTTCCCCAGCCCTGACCACATCCCACCTGAGCCCACAGTCTCCGTTGGGGTCTTCAAGAGAACGTCTCCACTCAGATCCAAGTCCCTGAACCACTGGAGGAGGTCGCTTGGAGAATCATAGAACCATAGAATCATAGGATCATAGGATCATAGAATCACAGAATCAGACAGGTTGGAAAGGACCTCTGAGATCATCAAGTCCAACCCTTGATCCAACCCCACCGCGGTTCCCAGACTATGGCACTCAGTGCCACGTCCAGCCTCAGCTTGAAAACCTCCAGGGATGGAGAATCCACCCCTTCCCTGGGCAGCCCATTCCAGTGGCTGATTACCCTCTCTGGGAAGAATTTCTTTCTAATATCCAACCTAACCCTCCCCTGGCACAGCTTAAGGCCGAGCCCTCTTGTCCTACTGCTGGTTCCTGGGAGAAGAGACCAACCCCCACCTGGCTACCCCCTCCTGTCAGGGAGTTGTAGAGAGCGATGAGGTCTCCCCTGAGCCTTCTCTTCTCCAGGCTGAACACCCCCAGCTCCCTCAGCCTCTCCTCACAGGGCTTGTGCTCAAGTCCCTTCCCCAGCCTGGCTGCTCTTCTCTGAGAAGGGTCACTCACCCACCACTGATCGTGGCCAGGGACACTCCCAGCCCAGAGTCCCCCACGAATGGCCACCCTTAAATGTACACCCCTTCCATTCCAGAGCATCCTTCCCCAAATCCATTCCCTTGTGCAGCCTTGGCATCAGCAGATGCTGCTCCCCTTTGATGCCTGTTCCAGATGGGATCATTTCATCTCCAGATTTCTCAATGCACTCAAGTCAGAGCTTTGCAATTTCCTTTCAGATACGTTAAGTTCCTGCATAATTCTCAATTCACTCCTCTTTCGCGGGTGATGAATAGAGGAGGGTGTTCTCCATCAAAGGCAGTTTATTAAAATGCAAATAAACTTCAGGCTGAAGGTCCATTGGAGCACCGAAAATCCCGTGCATCGACAGGGAATATGAAATCTGGCCCCAGGAAGAACTTGAGGAGCAGAATATTTTTAAGGAGGGGAGACGACATCATCCCCCACCACGAGCACTGCCCACCTCCTCCCGCTGAGAGACCTTCAGTGGTGGCTTAAGGCATCACCCCAAGCTCTGGATGGGCAGAGCTGGCATTTCCCATGCCTGGTCTCCCTGGAAAAGGTCAGTCAGAGCAGGTCAGCCACTTCTGAGGAAGAAACTAAAGCTGCAGGGGAGGGTGGGACAAGTCTCTTTGGAGACTTGCCAGATTGGTCCTGGATGGATGGTGCTCTCCAGGCCTGGTCCTGCTGCCAATGCTGTGTCCTGGGGATGTCCCAGACCTCCCAGGTGTCGCCCAGTGCCACCCAAACACAGCCTCTCTCCTCGGGCAGGAGGAAACCCACCCCATCCTGGTCACACAGGCAGCACCCCACAGCCACAGCCCCGAGGATCCAGGTACTGAAGGAGCTCATGGATGCTCCGGATTCAGGAACGCAGGACGGGAAGTGTGGGCACATCCCCCCCTCATCTGTGGCTAAAGCTGCCTGGCAGTTTTGGAATCCAAGAGGCTGAGCAGGGTGGGAATGACCATGGACTGCCTTCCATGGGGATCGGAGTGACAGGGCAAGGGGAAATGGCTTCCCACTGAGGGAGGCCATGGTGGGATACTGGAAAGAAATTCTTCCCTATGACGATGGTGAAGCCCTGGCACAGGTTGCCCAGAGAAGCTGTGGCTGCCCCTGGATCCCTGGAAGTGTCCCAGGCCAGCTTGGGTGGAGCTTGGGATAGCGGAAGGTGTCCCTGCCCACAGCAGGGGGCTGGGATGAGGTAATCTTTAAAGGTCCCTTCCAACCCAAACCATTCCATGATTCTATGATTCTATGGATCAGGACACACAGATCCAATTCCTGCCATCCCAGGTGGTCACTGCTCAAAATAAACCCGTCAAAGCCTTCCAGCACCCAGTCCTGGAGGAGCTACAGGCTGAGGGAAGAGGGAGAAGGGAGCACATCCTGGAAGGGTGAGCGATGCTCTTTGCCGGAGATCCATCCCAATCCCTGCCCACAGGGGACATTCCCAGCTCTGCCAGTCCGCAGGGAGCTGTGTCACTTGTTGATTAACGTTCCTGTGTCCATCTGCAGCCAGGGAGGCCAAAGCCGTGACCAGAATCTATCCAGGTTGCCATGGCAGCAGGGGAAAAAATAAAAATAAAAAAAAAAAATAAATAAAAAGGGAAAAAGCAAATCCTAGGGATGGGAGAAGGGATCTCCAACAAAACAAAAGGCCAACGTGATCTCAGTGCCAACACAAAGCCAGTGGAAGCTCCTGGGAGAAGAGGCAGGGGAGGTGTTGGCACAGGGAGAGGATGATGGACAGATGCAGAGCAGTCGTGGGAAGAGGAGGAGGAGGAAGACAGGCACGGTGTTACCTGTTTGTCACTCTGCTTCGGGGAGGAAAAAAACCCTTCACAGCCTTATGTGATGCAGGGATCAGCTGGAGACGTTGCCACAGCCCACAGACTCAGAGAAATTCCCTTTCTTACATCAGAAAATGCTTCAGAGTTTCCTTGTCCTGTCCCACTTGTGCCTCGTGCTGGAGCCCCCCCAGGCCAGCCACCAGCGCTCACCACTGGCTTGTGGATGTCCAGTGGTTGAAAGAACCCATCAAAGGGGATTTGTTCCTCACCAGAGCTTTCCCGAGGTCCAGAAGGATGAGACAGACTTGTTCTAATTCTCCCCCTTTTCTTTTGCAGGTTGATTTTTCTCTGTCCTGCTCCCCACACCCTCTCTGCTGGACACCAAGCAGCTCTGCCCTAAGGCACAGGGCCAGAGAATCGCAGAATCCCAGAACAGTTTGGGTGGGAAGGGACCTTAAAGACCATCTCATCCCACCCCCTGCCATGGGCAGGGACACCTTCCACTAGCCCAGGTTGCTCCAAGCCCCGTCCAGCCTGGCCTTGGACACTTCCAGGGATCCAGAGGCAGCCACACCTTCTCTCCTTCCACTTTGCTGGGATTTCAGCAGCCCTTTCAAATGCAATGGTTGTCGTGAGTGGGTGGCTGAAGTCTCCATAAAAATTATGCCTTTTTGCTTTCCTGGAAAAAGCCTTTGATGTTCCTCTGCTAAAAATCAAAGCCAAAAGCAGGGAGGAAGCAGGAGTTACGGGCAAGAACCTTCGGAAGAGTGTCCAGCAGGTCCTAGCCCTCTAATCCAGCCATGCCAGGGACAGGGCCATGCCTGGTCACTGCTCCCCTCCCATCCAGGACACTCTTACCTGGCTGTTGCTGAATCTGTGGGAATTACACCCGTCTCCTCTTGGCTGTCTGGGACCCTGAAGTCATTTACTGTGGAGCAACCACGGAGCACCAACACCCTGGCGTCCACCTTTTCCTCTTCCTGGGGTCCAGACATCTCCTTTCCCTCAAACTCCTTCAGGATGCTGAGGCTGGAGAGCTGCCTCTCAGCTCCAGCACGGCAAAGGCAGTCAGGGAAAAAGAAAGGGAAAGGTTTTGCTTGGAGAGGGTTTGGTACCCGCATCAGGTGACATTCCCCTGGCAAAGTCATACTGCCTCGAGGTATGTCTGCCTGGAGCAATGCCTCGGGACAGTGCTTCCCTCCTAAAATCCTGCTGCATCACCAGGACAGCAAGGACCCCCCAGGAGAGAAGTGTCAGCCCGTCACAGAGAAGGTGCAGTGGGGACAGTTCAGCTTCCAGGGAGATGATGCACCAAAGAACATGACCCTCGAGGTGGTTTCTTCCCACATCCTCTCCACCATCTACTCTGTGTCTGCACTGGGTGGGATGCACATCTTCTCCTGTCCCTGAGGTGCCTGGGTGCTGGGTCCCCCAAATACACCGGGAATGTGCGTGTGGTTGACACCAACACCCCCAAAGAAGGATTTCCAACTCTCTTGATGTTCACCTTGGTAACAGAATAGCAGGGGGTGGCAATGGCGTGTAAGAGCAGCAACTGGACATCCATGAACACGCTCTAGTGGGTTGGGTGTTGCCCCAGGGTGTTGCCCCAGAATGTTGCCCAGCATCCTCCCTGAGCTCCACTGCCGCCTGGGAGGAGATCAAACCAAAAAAAAAAAATCATAGAATATCTCAAAACGCCAATATCTCTCTGTTTTGCCCTTTTATTGAGATTTAAAATGTGACTTCGCCAGCCAGAGGTGGGTCTGAACGAGGAGTGGGCCGTCAGGAATGGGAACATGCCCGGTTTGCTTCCCTCACATCTCCTCAGCGCTTCCACCACCTCCCTGATTCATCCGAGCGTGTCACTGCACGGCAACAGCCTGGTGGGAACACCCACGCCGTGTTCCCCGAGGTGGGAAGAGGGGGAGATGTGCCAGGGAGCTGGAAGCAGCCATTCCTCTGGGAGGGGTGAGTGTGGGATCAGGGACACCAATCCCACTCAGGGCTGGAGCGTGGGATTAGGGACAGCAATCCCACTAAGGACTGGAGCATGGGATCAGTGACACCAATCCCACTAAGGACTGGAGCATGGGATCAGTGACACCAATCCCACTAAGGACTGGAGCATGGGATCAGTGACACCAATCCCACCCAGGGCTGGACCATGGGATCAGTGCCAACAATCCCACTCAGGGCTGGAGCATGGGATCAGTGCCACCAATCCCACTAAGGACTGGAGCATGGGATCAGAGACACCAATCTCACCCAGGGCTGGAGCATGGGAACAGTGATACCAATCCCATCTAGAGCTGGAGCACGGGATCAGTGTCACCAATCCCACCAAGGGTTGGAGCATGGGATCACTGCCACCATCCCAGCCCAAAGGGACAGCTGTAGGATCTGTGAAGGTTCTACCTGCTGCTGTCCTTCCCATAGCCTTCAGTTGGGAGCTGTTGGCTCCTGTGGCTGCGAGGTGGAAGGGCTGATCCCGTCATTGCCTCTGCCACAGTCTGGCCACCACCATGGCTTCAGCTCAGACCAGCTTCCGTCTCCCGGGGTTTGGCATCCGGCCACTGGACTTGGGATCTGAGGCCAAGCGACCCCAGGGAGAGGGATATCTCTCACAGCACCTGCCCAGGACGTCCTGCCTCTTCACCCTTGTCTCCCTTCTGGTGGGAACTCACCTCCCACGCTGGTGCTGCTGGAAGGGAAATGGCACACCAGCAATTCCAGGCCAGGATGGATGGGGCTTGGAGCAGCCTGGTCTAGTGGAAGGTGCTGTGGGCAGTGGGTTGGAACTGGATGGTCCTGAAGGTCCCTTCCAATCCAAAGCATTCCTTTATTCCATGATTCTCTAAAACCCACGGTGAGCCGCGAAGGAACCTCCTCCTGCCCTCGGCACAGACATCCCCAGCCTCCGGTGGAGGCTCTGCAGCAGGGTGAGTGTCCTGGAGTCACGGGCTTCACCTGAAGGCCCCTCAGAGCAACACATAAACTCATCCCGTGGGAACCAGCCCACCTATCTCATCCCACCCCCCACCAGATGTCCCCCACGAGGATATCCCACCTCAGCAAGTCTCCCCAGGCTCCCTTCCCGAGCCCCTGCCTGATTTAGGAAGAGATGATGGGAGCCCTTGGGCAGGGGCACCAGGCAGGGCTTCCCCTTCCCGCAGGCCAAGCTGGTGAGAGCCCTGCACACCCGGGAGGGAGCGGGAGCAGCACTTCTTGCTCCCCGAGGGCTCCTCCCTGCAGGCTGGCTCTCCGAACCCACGTGGAGCTGCCACCTCTGCGCCGGCAGCTCTTCCAAATATTTTTGGGCTTAGTGGTTTGCTCGGTGGTTATCTGGGAGCAGGTGGGCAGCGGCGCCGTCTCCGTGAGCTCGGCGTCTCCCGTCGCGGCAGATGTTGAACAGCTGCTCCGAGCACCTCCACCTCGTTACCAACACGAATCCCGAGGACCACAGGGAAGCAGAACGACTCCCAAAGTTACGCAAAAAACGTCCCAACCTGGAGACGATTCTCCCATGCAATTACCGTGATGTTAAACACCGTTACATAATGATCACAGATTCCAGGTCAGACACTCCATACGTCACGGAAGCATGGAGTGTTTTGACATTTATGGGAATACTTTTTTATTTTTAGTTGGGTTGGTTGCCATGGCAGCGAGAAGAAATCCGCACCAGGCTCAGCTATACATTAGATTTGAGCCTCCCACTTGATACAGCCAAAAAGTTTCCCCCAAAGTTGTCAGCCAGAAGCTGCGAAGGGTGGAAGGAGGCTTGACAAGAAAATAGCCCAGTGGAAACTGTTCCTGAAGGCCCTCTCTAATGCCTGCCTGAGTGCAGGCACTCATCAGCAGATCAAGTTTTATTATTATACTTAGATACAATGTAGATTATATTTAGATTTTAGAACTTAAGAATTCTAGAACGCAGATTAGATATCTCAACAAAGCAGGTGGTACTGCAGAGGCTGGTAGAGGTTGAACAGGTTCAGATCATGATGAGTGAGCCACATTCTGCTCAAAGGAAGCAGAAATGGTCTGAAAATGAGAATATCATAGAATCCTGGAATGCTTTGGGTTGAAAGGGACCTTGACAGGTCATTCCACACCCTGCCATGGGCAGGGACACCTTCCACTACGCCAGATTGCTTTGACCCCCATCCAGCCTGGCCTTGAACACTTCCACGGATGGTTAAACAAGCCTTGAATTGTTTGTGAAGCCAATAAATTTCAATCCAAGACTCCTTTTCAACGCTGAAGACACGGGGAACGTCACACCTTCAGCACATCTTCTGAACCACCAAATGTTCCCAGCTGAGTCTTGGGGCAGCAGGGAAAGGAGGGTGGAGACAAACCCAGCCTGTGGGAGGAAGGACAGATTTTTCTGGTGGGATGAGTTTAATACTGCTGTTCTCTGGGATGAGTCACAGGCTGGAGAAGTGGGGCATTAATCTCAGGGGAGATGAGTAAGTGGGCAGGGTGGTCAAAGGAGCATCACAATTTATACCTTCCTGTGTATTACCAGCTCTCTCTTGATTAAAATCAGAAATTTGCCACTACTCCCCCGAGTAAAAAAAAAAAAAAAAAAAAAAAAAATTAAAATAAAGAACAATTTAAAAATAGATGATGTCACCTTTGCAAGCAAACAGCAAATTTAGATTTACAGATTTTTCAAAACATCTCTGAGGCATCGTTTGGCTTCTCCCTCGCAGTCCTCCTGCAGCAGTCAGACATCCCCGGGGTCCTGGCATCTCGCCAGCCTGGCAGTTCCTTCATGGAGCAATTTTGCCATCTTATTTCCAGGAGGGATTTCCAGAAGAAGTTTTTTTTTTGGGAGCTGACAGAGAAGCATCACCCCTCCACCCTGCCGATGCTCGCGGTCACGGCCGGAATTCCTGCTGGGAAGTCCTCAGAGCAGAGCAATTCTTCAGCATTTGGGGGTTTATCCTCACCCTGTGCTGCTGCTTAAGTGCTGATTTAACAAGGAAAATGTGTGCTCAGCAGTTGTAATTAAAGTCTGTTTAAGGAAAAAAAAAAAATCATTAAATATTTAAATGGGTTACAAAGTTAATGTTCTCGTTAGTGTCTCTCACTAATGGGCCTCCCCTCTGCCCGGAGCAACAGCAGCCTTGGCCACCTCCACAGGCTCTTCAGAGGGGGTTGAGTTAAGATCCAGAGGGCTGTTTAACACCCACTCTGTGCGGGTGGCAATGAATAACTTCCCTGGTGAGGAGGGTACTCGGCTCTGGAGATGCTGCTCATCAGCCAAACGAGCGTCATTGTTTGGGGAGCAGGGGCGAGAGGGGAGCAGGAGGTCACTGACTCACACAGTGCTTTGGGTCGGAAGGGATCATTAAAAGCCATTTAGTCCCATGGGCAGGGACACCTTCCACCAGCCCACGTTGCTCCAAGCCCTTTCCAACCTGGCCTTGGACACTTCCAGGGATCCAGGGGCAGCCACAGCTTCTCTGGGCAACCTGGGCCAGGGCCTCCCCACCCTCACAGCCTTCCCAGTATCCCATCTAACCCTGCCCTCTGGTAGTGGAAAGCCATTCCCCCTTGTCCTCTCCCTCCATCCCTTGTCCCAAGTCCCTCTCCAGCTCTCCTGGAGCCTCTTTAAGAACTGGAAGGGGCTCTCAGGTCTCCCTGGAGCCTTCTCTTCTCCAGGTGAACATTCCCAGCTCTCCCAGCCTGGCTCTAGGGCAGAGGGGCTGCAGCCTTGGAGCATCTCCATGGCCTCCTCTGGACTCACTCCATCAGTCCACGTCCTTCTTGTGCTGAGCATCTTTGCCTGCCTTCTACACAACAGCAAAAAACCCTGACTCTGAGTGTTCTGCCATGGGGAAGCTCCCCTCTAACTTCCAGTATCCATTTAACCTCACCACTGTCCCAGGAAGATGCAATTCCCTGCCAGAAGTGAGGCAACAGCCTTCAGCCTGCAGCACGCTCTGAGTGGTGGGAAGGAGCCTTTCCTGGACAAAGGCAAATTGATCCTGGAGAACTGGGCACCGAAACGTTCGGAAACCTGAAGGTTTTGTCTACAGGCATGAAGTGTTTCCCGGATCCCTCACGCTGGGGACAGTGGGATAAAATGGGCAAAGATGCCACCTGGGTTGATCACCCACAACAAGTCGGCATTTTTCCTTGCAAAGAGGAGACCTCAGGAACTAATGGGAAGGGGTTTCAACCTCCTGAGCTCCTTCAGCGCACCTGGAACGGCGCTCGGAGCAAACGACGTAACCGGTAAGAAGCTCTGGAAACTGTGCTGGGGGGGAGGGCAGTTCCTGCTGGAATTCTGGGAGCCCCGGGACCCTGCTGGACATGTCAGCAGCATTCCTGATGAGGGTCTTGGGCACCAAAGGTGAGAGTGACCTCAGCAGCTGTCCCAATGCCAGGAGCTGTCCTCAGGATGGAGAAAAGCAGGATATGCTGAAAACTGTGAACGACCTGAGGGAGGGGGAAGGACAGCAGGGATGTGGAGTTCAAGGTCACTCACGCAGGGACTAATAATCAAGGGTTTCTCCTGTCAGCCAAGAGCTCATCCACTCAAGATGATGGAGGAGAAGGAGGAGCAGGGTGTATTGGCTGGTGACGGGATGAGTTATGAGCTGCCACTGTCCTGAAGCCATAAAAAGACAACTTTAACCTCTGGCTGCATCCACTGAGGTGTTTCCAGCAGACCCAGGGAGGCAGGAGTGTTCCTGTACAGTGGGTTGTACAGGAGCACCACAGGCCCCCTGTAGCTGACACGGCCCCACGTGTGGCACCTCCAGGCATGAGAGAAAACACGTTTCCAGAGCCTGAAGAGGGTTTCCCACGTGGTAGTGGAGGATCTGCTTCCATCAGGCAGCTGAAGCCTCTCCAGTGGCATGGGGACACCTCTGGAAGGGCCCTAGGGATCCCCAGCCGTGTCCCAACCCCTCCTCTCAGGAGCCCTGAGCCCTTGTGTGCTCTCCAATTTATCACTTAGAGGTGTGGGATGAATAGAGAGACTGCAGAGCTTGTTGGCTGGGCTCATTCCTCTCTTCTATTTCTTAGCTCTAGCCCAGCTCAGGGCCCCATAAATCAACCCAAACTCACCCTCCTGGCTTCCCAACACCCCCCCGTGCCCCCACCCCGTCCATCTGTCCACTCCACCTTTCCCCTTGAAATCCCAGCTCGGCCCTGAGTGCCCTGTGCTGGTGAGCAAGACAATTTGTCCCCTTCCCAAGCCCTGCCAGCAACACACCTGCGGGAAGATCCCATCAGGCTTCCCGCGGATGTGAGATTGATCCGTCACGGGGATGACGCCGCAAGATTAATTAGCGGCAGGCAGCCCTCAGCTTCGTGTCCCACTGCTCCTCCCTCCAGCCTCCAACGTGAATCCTATTGATTTTCCCTTCCCAACGTCCTGCAATCCCTTTGCTGGGGGGATCCCAGCAGGAGATCCTGGAGCAGCCTCGTGTTTGCACGTCCACCTGCACGAATGGAAAGCCGTGGAGGTTTCGGAACCCACTGTTGCCCAAAGCAAGGAAAGTGCAGGTTATTTGTCGTCAAGGTAATGATAACAACATGAGAATACTTGTTAAAATGGAAAAAAAACAGCCCCAAGCAGGATAGCAGGATTCCTAAGGGAAAAAAACCCAGGTTTTCTACTATGAGGGTGGGGAGGCCCTGGCACAGGTTGTCCAGAGAAGCTGTGGCCACCTCTGGATCCCTGGAAGCGTCCAAGGCTGGGTTGGACAGGGTTTGGATCAACCTGGGCTAGTGGAAGGTGTCCCTGCCCAAGGCAGGGAGCTGGAATGAGGTGGTCTTTAATGTCCCTTTCCACCCAAACCACCCCAGGATTCTATGATTCTGTGATATATGGAGGCTGGCAGGGCACGGAGGGGGATGGCCAGGAGCAGGTGATCGATGTCCTCATTATTACAGTTCACCAAGAGCATCCAAGAGCCCTTCCAGAGTCCCCATGACTTTAATTTATCTCAGCCCCACAATGTCTTCCACATCCCCCCGGAGCAGAGGGTGGATGCAACAGAAACGGGGATGCAACATCCCCACAGCAGGAAAATTCAGGAAGAATTTCTCCATGGAAAGGGTGGTCAGGCATTGGAAGGGGCTGCCCAGGGCTGTGGTGGACTCCCCATCCCTGGAGGTGCCCAAGGAACAACTGGACGTGGCACTCAGGGCTCTGGGCTGGGTGACAAGGTGAGGATCAGTCAAAGGTTGGACTCGATGATCTTGGAGGCCTTTTCCAACCTAAATGATTCCCTGATTCTGCTCATGAAGCTCATGGCAAGAGCCACACGAGGAAAGCAGGAGCCAGTTACTGCAGGACGACTTCTCCATCCTTTAACTTGGAATCGCTGATCACAGCGACATCAGGCAAATTAACTGAAGTTGGGACAAGTAATTATTGCAGGTTCAGAGCTCTCAGGGCAGTGACAAGTGTGAGAGCTGTGAATAACCCACAGCCAGGGCACGGGAATGCTCTCTGGGAGAACAGGGAAGGCACAAGCTGCAGTGCCAAGAAGAAAACAGCTGAATGTTTATGACCAAGTGTTGCTTCCAAATGTGCTGGCTATGTTCCTGTTCCTCTTTGTAGGGCTTTTTCCTTTTTCTGCCTGTTTCCATGACCAGCAGGATCACTCCAGCAATCCTAGACCTGCCAGGGTGAAAAACGGCCACGGGAAATGAGAGGCAAACGGGGAAGGATGGTTTTGCTTCGGCAAAAGGGCAGCTCGAGGAATGAGAGCAGGGGGAAAAATGACCAGCTCTGAGCAGACACCAAAAGGAAGCAAATGAGGAAAGCACAGCAGAGTCCAGGGGAAGCCAAGGTGGATACAGAGCCAGCAGGAGCCTGAGGAAGCACAAAGGGAAGAGCAAAGCACGGAGCAGAAAAGAGAAGCACTTGGAAAGTCCTTTTCTCCTTATCACTTGTCCTTCCTCATCGGGCTGAGGAATGGTGGTGCCCTTCCTTGTGCAGCTCAGCTCGTGGGCTTCTCCTTCTGAATACCAGTGTGGGAGCTGGGAATTGCACCTGCTCCCTGGATCCCAGGAACTGCATGGACCCAGGGAGCCCCTCAGTGTGTCCCATCAAGCAGGGGACACACAGCCCCGGGGTGTCCCCCAGTACTCCTGCCAACTCCCCACCACGGAAACGGGTGCACCCAAAAGCGGCGGCAAGGGGTGGCTTGAGTGTTTCAAAACAGAACCTCGACTTCTGGGACAGGGGGGTCCAAACCAGTTCCCTGCACTCTGGATGTGCACGTACAGGCAGCCGGAGGAGCCAGCGCTGGTGACTGTCCCTTTTTGTCTGGACATCTCCAGTGCCAAGCAGGTCACTGCCTCTCCTGGGTGCATCCAGTCCTCACCCTCTCAAGAGTCCTGGGGAGTTGCTGTGAAGCTGCCTCAGTTTCCCCAGCTTTGCCACCAGTTCCCCCTGTGTCACCCCACGGCTTAGCACTGAGCATCAGGATGCTGAAGCCAGTATCCCTGCATCCTTAGGAACTGCCACGAGCGGTGGCAAAGGGCCATCCTTTCATTTGGGCCAGAGCCCCACACCCCGCATACGGGGCTTTGCAGAGACTCTGCAGCCCCTCTGAGCTCCAAATTCCAGCCCCAGGATGGATTCTCTGCCCCCAGGCTCCCACACTGCTCAGGTCATGGCTCCTCTCCCAAGAGAAGTCATGGAATCCTGGAATGTTTTGAGTGGACAGGGGCATTAAAGACCACCTCATTCCAACCCCCTCCCATGGGCAGGGACACCTTCCACTATCCCAGGTTGCTCCAAGCCCCATCCAACCTGGTCTGGAACACTTCCAGGGATCCAGGGGCAGCCACAGCTTCTCGGGGCAACCTGGGCCAGGGCCTCCCTACCCTCACAGCCAGAAATTCCTTCCCAATATCCCATCTAACCATGTCCTCTGGCAGTGGGAAGCCACTCCCCTTGTCCTCTCCCTCCATCCCTTGTCCCCAGTCCCTCTCCAGCTCTCCTGGAGCCCCTTTAGGCCCTGCAAGGGGCTCTCAGGTCTCCCTGGAGCCTTCTCTTCTCCAGGGGAACCCCCCCAGCTCTCCCAGCCTGGCTCCAGAGCAGAGGGGCTCCAGTATTTAGAGCATCTCTGTGGCTTCCTCTGGACCTGCTCCAGCAGCTCGACGTCCTTCTGCTGTTGGGGGCCCCAGAGCTGGACACAGTCCAAAGCCACTGTTACGGGAGGCACAGAGCATCTGTGCCAACGGGCAGCCCCAAATGTGTGCACAGAGACAGGGATACCAGAGGTAACACAGAGACATTCCAAGCAACCTCATTTTTCCATCGGCTGAACAGGACCCGCGATTCCACACTGCCCGTTGCCAGGATATTTTGAAGACCTCAGCCGACCTTCAGAGCGAGCAGGGTTGAGAAGCAGAGCCACGGGAGCCCCCCGGGGCCCCATTCCCGTTCTCCAGTGGCGGAGCGTGTCCCCACGGGGGCGTCCCAGGCTCAGGCACCGCGTCCCACTCCCCGCGCGGAGCATCCCCGCATCCCACCGCTGCGATTCACGGAAAGCCGTCGGATCACCGAGCGCGATGCAATTTATTACACGCGCGCGGCCCTTCCAATAATCACCACTTAACAGCCCCACGACCCAACCGCTCAGCAGACTCCCTGCCACCAGCGCTCCCGAAGTCACCTTGCGCCGTCCAGAGGGGGAGCCGCAGGGATGCTGCGGGCTCCGCGCGCTGCCCGCAGCGGGAGCGAGGAACGCGGGGCTGGGGGACGAAAAGGCGTAGGGACGGCTCCCGGCGGCGGGTGCGGAGGGAGCGGGGCGGGGAGCGGCGCGGTGCGGCCGAGGCGCGGTGCGGCCG
>VXAY01003675.1:390086-409745 GCA_013399855.1 Oxyruncus cristatus | reverse complement strand
CCGGGGGGTTCGCCAGCGCTCCCCCCACGCCGTGCCAGAAGTCCCCGAACGGGGTGCGGGTGTTCCCTCCGGCCGCCCCGCCGCCCCCCGCCGCGCTGGCGCCGCCGCCGCCGCCGCGCAACGCGTGCCTGACCTGCCCGCAGTGCCACCGCAGCCTGGTGCTGGACGAGCGCGGGCTGCGGGGCTTCCCCCGCAACCGGCTGCTCGAGGGCGTCATCGACCGCTACCAGCAGGGCAGGGCGGCGGCCCTGCGGTGCCAGCTCTGCGAGAAGGCGCCCAAGGAGGCGGCCGTGATGTGCGAGCAGTGCGACGTGTTCTACTGCGACCCGTGCCGCCTGCGGTGCCACCCGCCGCGGGGGCCGCTGGCCAAGCACCGCCTGGTCCCCCCGGCCCAGGGCCGCGTCAGCCGCCGGCTCAGCCCCCGCAAGATCTCCACCTGCACCGACCACGAGCTGGAGAACCACAGCATGTACTGCGTGCAGTGCAAGAGCCCCGTCTGCTACCAGTGCCTGGAGGAGGGCAAGCACTCCAGCCACGAGGTCAAGGCGCTGGGAGCCATGTGGAAGCTCCACAAGGTGAGCCCCGGCCTCGGGGTGCCCTCCCCGCTGTGGAGGGGCACCTGCCCGGCACACCTTGACCCGCACATCACATCTTTTCCCAGGGCCTCCACCCGCCCTCTCCCACTGCATTTTCCACCCTTGCTGGAGAGGAGCGTTGCCCCTCCCGGCGTGGGGAGGTTGGCATCGTGCAGATGATGCTCTCCGTGGGTCCCCTAATCGTGCACGCGATGCTCTTACGGGTCCCCAGATCGTGCAGGTGATGCTCCCCGTGGGTCCCCAAATCACGCCTGGCAGGGCCTGGAGGTGGATCAGGGACATCTGCGCCGCAGAGCCGGGATAGCAACAGGGAGCGGTGGATTCGGGAGGAGGGAGGTGTGAAATCTCTGGCGGGGGAGGACGTGGGAAGGTGGGAGCTGGGCGCCGTGGGATGCTGCTGGGGAAGGGGTGCCACCTCCTCCGGCACGGGGAGGCACAGGGAGGAGGAGGGATGGCAGCGCGGTAGCGGAGCCTCTCGCGGAATACTGATCAGCTCTCGGGAGCGTACTCGCTCCCACACACGTCCACGCTGGACGAGAGGATCTCAGCGCTTCAGGCAGGGATGTGCCATCAGCAGCTCCAGCTCAGCTCCATCCGCCCCGCTGCCTCCCTCGCTCCCTCCCTCCCTCTCTCCCTCCTCCAGTGACCGAAGGAACTGGGGCAGAAGTGACTGGGACACGGGCGGACAGGGCACAGGGGGGATGGGTGTCACTCCTTGGATGAACGTTGGGATAATTGGCCCCCGCTCCGGCAGATCCGAGTGGGCAGGAGCAGGTGGGGCGACCTGCGACAAGGAGCTGGGGAGTGAGGGTGGGTGTGACCTGCCTGGCGGAAGGGACTCGGCTGGATTGCTTTCCAGGAACGTCGCAGTCATGCTTTGGAAGTGCGTGGTCCGTGGAGGATGCGGATGGCTGGGCTGCAACTCTGCACCCCGAATGGGTCAGTGGGTGCACGCAGGGACAAGCTGCCGCTTGTCACGGTGCCCCAGGAAGGGTAACACGTTATGTTGTTGTGGGAGGAAGGGTTCGGTGGTGCCTGAAGCTGCTGGAAGGGGCTTTTCCTGACCCCCTTTTTGCAGGGAGCAGGAACTCCTCCTCCCTGCCTTCGCAGCGCTCCAGCAGAGGTGAGGCTCACGTGCCAGAGCAGTTTTGGTGTCCTTGCCCTTGTCCTCGTGCACAGGGTGCAGTCAGTGATCCCAAAGCCAGCAGGAACACCATGGCACAGGTCACTGCTGACCTGATCCCAGGAGCCTGGGGGCTCTGAAGGAGGGTGGCACAGGATGGAGCCAGGCTCTTCTCCGTGGTGCCAAGAAATAGGACAAGAGGCAACAGGCAGAGACAGAAACACAGGGAATTCCACCTGAACATAAGGAAGAACTTCTTTCCTGTTCGGGCCAGGCTGGATGGGCTTGGAGCAACCTGGTCTGGTGGAAGGTGTCCCTGCCCATGGCAGGGGGGGTGGAATGAGCTTTAAGGTCCCTTCCAACCCAAACCATTCTGGAATTCTATGATTCTGTGATCTTAATGGGGCTTCCCAGAGAGGTTGTGGAGTCTCCCTCACCAGAGATATTCCAAAGCTGCCTGGGCACAGTCCTGAGTCACAGGCTCTGGGGAACCCTGTTTAAACAGGGAGGTTGGATCAAATGACCCACTGTGGTCCTTTCCAACCTTACCCATTCCATGATTCCGTGCCAGCATGGCATGGGCTGTTGGATGCTGAGAGCATCTTGTTCCTCTTGCCCGTTACGAAACCCAGTGAGTGCTCCCCGTGCAAGAGCAGCCTGTTCTCTGGAGTCTGGCCCTCCTGACTCAGCTCTTGGTGCAGGACCAACCCCTTTGGTCTGTGCTCACAGAGCAGGGGCAGAGCCAGGTCCAGCACTCGGTGCTGTGCTCCAAAACAAGACAAATCCAACAGGCACCAGGCCTTTCCGTAAGGTTTTGCCTTCCCCTGCTTTGACTGAGGTGCAGCAAGGCAGGCACTGAAACACTCAAGAGCACCTGCACAACTTCATGTGCAAGTACTCAAATATTCCGGTCCTTGTGTTCTTGATTAGGATGGGTTGTCCTTCCCTGAATGCTCAGCCTTTCCTTCAAAGTAGCTTTTCCCGGGGGAGAGCGGCATTTCCTTGACGTAGGTACCAGACGTGGAGCTGTAACGTTATTTCAGATAATGATTTTCATGCAATTGCTTCCAGATTTTTGGAAATCGCCAAGTGAGCTCTCACCTGCCTCGAGCGAGCCGTGTTTCTGCAGGGGTTCGTGGCTCTTCCCTGGTGTTTGCTTGCTGGGGAGGGAAGAGAGTCTCTTGTGTCAGATATGGTGTTACGGTGTAATTTGAAGGAGTGATTTCAGGGCCAGAGCTCAGATTGCTCCCTGAGGTGCCATCTAACAAAGTCAAGGCAAGAGGCTATTGGCCTTGATTTTTGTTATCCAAACTATAAAATCAGTGCTGTTGAGCTTCAAGCCTTATCCTGGTTGGGACTGGGCATTAAGGAACCAAAACACCTGCAGATGTGAGCAGTGAAACTCATGGAAAAGTATCTGGGTGTTGTTTTTTTGAGGGGACAGGCCTTTGGCACGAGCCAGACTTGCTGAAAGGGTGTCTGTCCCTTTTTGCCTTATCTTTTCTCCCTGATGAGCAGTGTAATGATTGCCGACAGCTCCTAGAAAAGGACAGGCTTAAAAAATCATGGAATGGTTTGGGTTGGAAGGGACCTTAAAGCCCATCCAGTTCCACCCCCTGCCTTGGGCAGGGACACCTTCCGCTGTCCCAGGTTGCTCCAAGCCCCATCCAACCTGGCCTTGGACACTTCCAGGGATCCAGGGGCAGCCGCAGCTTCTCTGGGCAACCTGGGCCAGGGCGTCCCCACCCTCACAGCCAAGAATTTCTTCCTAATCCCCAATCCAAATCGACCCTGTTTTAGTTAACACCCAGCTCCAGAATTCTCTCCTGCCATTCCAACACCCTTCCGTGTGAAATCCTTCTTTAAGATCCGCCTGTGCTGCTCATTTCTGACCCAAGGAGGTTGTGATTCTCTCTGCAGCCTGTGATGACCCCGGAGTGCCTCCACGAGCTGTTGTTCTTGAAAGCAGCAGCGTTCACGCCCCAGTAGGTGATTGCCAAGCCCGGGGCAATCCGTGTTAAGTGCAGCGTGCTCGGCTTCGGAAGGGGAGAGCAGAGGGGCTTTTCACGGGGCCTCTTGGGGAACTGCCCCAATTTTCACTTGTGTGGCTCTGGCAGATGAGCCTTTCAAAATAATCTGTGCTGAGGCACAGTCGGTTGTAATTCAGGAGATGGGATTTCTAAGCTGGACACAGACTGTGAGAAATCCTCTCTCTTCCCGTCTCCATTTCAGGACGGTTGTCGGGAGAGGGGTAAAATATTCAGGGGAACGTGGAGGAAAACGGGTTTTTAATCTGAATTGTCCCAGTTTTGTGCAGATATTGCAGCTGTCTGGATTTTTATCCTGGCAAGCTGGAGTGCTGCTTGGCATATCAGGAGCAGAAGCACAAGATGGAGCTGAATCATTTATTCTTTGCACATCCGAGTCCCTCTTGCTTTTGCTGGGAAGTGTGTGGTGAGTGCAGGCTCAGCAGCTTGATAATGTGTTTTTGTAGGTGGACGGATGCGTAGATGGATGGAAGGATACATGGATAGGTGGGGATGTGTGTGCACATACACACGGCCTGGGAGGGATCCCCAGGGCCTCTCCCATCTCTGACAGCCCTGAAATCCCACCCATCCGTCCATCAAGCTCTCTCTCAACAACGTTTTGCCCTCGTTGGTTCGTGTTGAAAAGGCTTGCCAGGGGTTTGTGGGCTCTGGTAGCAGGTTTTAAGCAGGTTTGCAAGACTTTGGGTTTAGGCAATGGAGAGACAGTGATGAGGAGCAGTTATTCCTGCCCCTCTCTCACAGGGTATCCGATTGTTGCCCGTCACTGGTGTATCTGGCTGTGCTCTGCAGAGCCCCTGGCACTTCTCACCCCATGGCTGGACACCCTCCCTGGGGTGGGTCATGCCTGCCAGAGGCTCCTTTTGTCTTTGAGATCAGTATCCCAACTGCAGCCAAGGTGAACCCGGATCTACCATGTGGGGAAAAGAAGCTGAAGAAGTCAGTGGTTCCATGGCGAAGAGTTTCTGCTCACTTTTGGGGCAGTGGAGCAAAAAGCTTCCATCTCCTGTGGATTGGGATCGTGGGTTTCCTCCCAGGAGCTCATGGGGCGTTGCCTCTTCTCTCCACCACCATCCCATTCCCATTCCTTTTGCCTTGTGCATCCAGAGAAGGGGTGAAGGGTCTAGAGCACAAGTCCTGTAAAGGAGTGTGGTGGAGTCCCCATCCCTGGGGGGGATTTCAAAGCCCTGTGGATGTGGCACTTGGGGACATGGGGCAGTGGTGGCCTTGGCAGCGCTGGGGGAACCGTTGGACTTAGAGACCTTTTCCAATCTAAACAATTCCGTGATTCTGCGCTAAGGCTCTGGGGTGGGACCACTCTCAAGGAGCAGGTCAGGCCTGTCCGGTTCCTCTTGTGGCAAAGCAGAAACAGGTCTTGACTTCAAGGTAAGGAAAACAGTGCTCACAGTTATAATTTTCCATGGGATTGAACTGCCTGGGAAGGGAAACTGTCCTCGGATTGCAGCCCCCTGCAGCATCTCTGCAGGTTGCAGGAGAGCCCAGCCCTGGGAATTTGCATTCCACACTGTGTGGAATGAGCTATGTGGAATCAGTGATGATGGCCAGTAATCAGAGGCTAATTAGGTCTCTCCCAGACCTCAGCTCCCCTCCAGGCTGTCCCTTGCACAGATGGGATGAGGGATGCAGGGCAAGCCCTGTTAAGTATCAAAAACCCTGTGGGCAACAGGACTTTATTCCAGCAGTTTTGCACATCCAGGGAGAACCAGGGGTGATAAAACCCTGCCAGTGCCTCTCAGTTTGTGCCCAGGGAACAGTGGGCACAGGAGCCAAGTGAGGGGTGAGCAGACAGAGTTTTTCATTAGCTCACTTGGCCAGGCCCCTGGGTTTGCTGCCAGAGGAACTTTTGTGGGGAGTCGCTTTCCTGAGGCACTGGAAATGTGCTGCTGTCGGGTCCATGGGAATTCCTGTAGCCCACAGCGCTTGGGGAAGTATCCAGGGAGTTGCTGTGTGGCCAAGAGCTGTTTGCCTTTGCAAAGTAAAATATTTGCTGCTAAAACAGAAGCGAGGAGAATCCTTAATGTTTCCCCGTGTCAAGCAATGCTCTTTCCCAAGCCTTGGTGTGAGGGCCTTCCCAAATCCCACTGCCTTTGCTCCATCACCTGCTGTCTGCAGCAGCAGGTCCATCCTCTCCTCCCGCAGTGCCCAACAGTTTTCCCGGTTGCTCCAGAGAGGGGGGCAAACAGGCTGAGATGCTTTAAAGTTGGGAAAAGCAAGGAAATGTCAGGGTGTGGAGCTCCAGGAGCGGCTGAGGGAGCTGGGGGGGCTCAGCCTGGAGCAAAGGAGGCTCAGGGGGGACCTTCTGGCTCTGCAACTCCCTGACAGGAGGGGAGAGCCGGGGGGAATTGGTCTCTTCTCCCAGGTAACAACAGACAGGACAAGAGGAAACGGACTCCAGGGAGTCTGCTGCGCCAGGGGAGGTTCAGGTTGGATAGTGGAAAAATTCTTCATGGAAAGGGTTGTCCAGCCCTGGCACAGCTGCCCGGGACAGTGATGGAGTCCCCATCCCAGGAGGGATTTAAAAGCCGTGTGGATGTGGCACTTGGGGACACGGGTCAGTGGTGGCCCTGGCAGGTGGACTCAATGATTTAAAGGCCTTTTCCAGCCTAAATGATTCTGTGATTCACACCAGCTTGTGTCTGTGGAGCTGCAGGTGAGGCTGCCACCTTGTATTAATTTATTTAGCAGACAGCTCTCTGCCAGGTGGCTCTTCCCTCTGCACTTGCTACGGTTAATGGAGGAAGGAGCAAACACAGATATCCTCTTAATCAAAGGTAATGTGGTACAGCAAGTTCTGCAAGGTGTTCTTGGAGCCTGTGAGGCAGCTGATGCCAGGAGATGTCCTCTTAGTTATTTGCAGATGGGAATGGGCCCGGAGCCATCTCGGAGCGAATGTAAATCACTGCAGCTTCATCCATTCCAGTGGGAACCTTAGAGGAGACATGAGGAAGAAACTCCTCCCTGGGAGGGTGGGGAGGCCCTGGCCCAGGCTGCCCAGAGAAACTGTGGCTGCCCCTGGATCCCTGGAAGTGTGCAAGGCCAGGCTGGACGGGGCTTGGAGCAACGTGGGCTAGTGGAAGGTGTCCCTGCCCATGGCAAGGGGTTGGAAAATCTGGCCTTTAAGGTCCCCTCCAACACAAACATTCTGTGATTCTTGAGGCCAAAAACACACCGAGCTGACAGGATGATGCTGTTTTGCATCATTTGCCTCAGGCTCTCCAGAGGCTTCAGAGCATCTTATCATGGAGATTGATCTTTGGCTGGGTCCACCTTCATCCAGAAGGTTCCTGCGCTCTGTAAATATCAAACCTTTTCCAATCTCTCCACATCTTTTTTTTCTTTTATTGGCCACTTTTATGAGTGAAGGATCCCGCTGGCTCCACATTTCTTGCTGTGTTTACTGTGGTGCAAGTCAGGAGCACCACAGCTGAGATGAGTGAAAAATCAGCCCGGGGACTAATTCCTGTGTCTCTTTTGTGGAATTTTCAGCAGGTGTGTCAGCCAGAGATTCCCCTCTCGCCACATCCCTAGCCTGAAAAAACAGGAGAATTAACAAGCAGGGCAAAAGCTGCAGCTGGTGTTAAGTAAATGACTTGAGGGTGAGGAAAAGGCTTTGCTGTTCACTTACCAGGTTTCACAGGATGCACTCGGAGAGCTGACAGTGGTGTGGGATGGATCTTTGTTGGGAACACGACCTCAGGAGGCTTTGGGGCTGCTCTGTGTTGCTTATTCCTGCTCTTCTAAATAATCCAGCACCCCAAAATCTTAGGTTTTCAGAGGGAAAAAAATCTACCTGGTGTCACTTATTGAGTCAGAGAATCACGGGGTGGTTTGGGTTGGAAGGGACCTTTAAAGATAATCCAGTTCCACCCCCTGCCATGGGCAGGGACACCTTCCACTAGACCAGGTTGCTCCAAGCCCCGTCCAGCCTGGCCTGGAACACTTCCAGCGATGGATCCAGGGGCAGCCACAGCTTCTCTGGGCGTCCCTGTGCCAGGGCCTCCCCACCCTCCCCACAGCCAGGAATTCCTTCCCAGTGCCTACTTCAAATCTCTCCTCTTTTCTTCACCCACCACAGCCTGTTCACATAAAACCCCAAAGTCCTGTTCAGGAGTCTTGGGGTGTACTTCCTAGATATTTAAGTTCTCTTCCCTATATATTAAGTTCTCTTTCCTGAAGTTTCAAGGAACTGAAGTTTCAAGGAACTGAAACTTTCCTGAAGTTTCAAGTTTTCATCAGCCCTCGAGGAACCTGCGTGATTCACACACACACACACACTCGTTTAATTCAGAGTGCTTTTGAATTGCGTTGCTCCCCCCAGCTGCTACGAGAAGACAATTATAAAGATGAGCTCCCCAGCTCTCAAAACTGCCCTTTTGTCAGCCCCGTTCCCTGCTTTTTTTTTTTTTTTTTTTTTTTCTTCCCCCTGGGGACGAGGCCTTTTTTTCCCCACAGTGGGATGTGTTTTCCCCGTTAAGTTGGCTTGGGAACAACCCAGCTCGCCCGGGTGAATTGGATTAAGTACCTGCTCAGAGCAGGCACCTGAGCTCGGAGAGAGCTGGTGGTGCAAACTTCTGGTGACCCTGAGCTCGGGTAATGTCCTAGAAGGGGAGGCAGAGGCCGGTGTGGAATTCCTGTGAGGGGGTGAAGCCCTCAGGGTGAGTTTTTCCAAATGCCCGCGGGACCCATCCAAGCTGTAAGTGGAAAGAGCAGGGTGGTGGAACCACCCTGCTCTTTCCACTTACAGCTTGGACGGTCCCCGTGGGCATTTGAAAAGGAGGCTGTGAACCACCGAGGGGTGTCTGAGTGGATGAGGGATAAGGAAAGCTCTTAAACTCTTTAACAGGGGGACGTACGGGTAGAAATATGGAGGAGCTCTCCGCCGGGGTGGAGACCGGAGCTGAGAGTTCAGCTCTCCCGGCGAAGGGAAATTCCGTCCGTGGCCTGAACGAACTCCTGGTTTGCCTTCAGAACCCGGCTGGAGCTTTGGGAACGGCCCGGCCCGGCCCGGAGCTGGCTGGAAGAGCTCAGCAGAGGTCTGACCTTCCCTGGTGAGGCAGAAGAGGACGAGATCAAATTAATTCTGAAATTTTCTTGAGCTGTAGCGGCAGGTGAGAGCAGAGAGGTCCCTAACTGCGGGGGGGCGATGCCAACTTAAAGCACAGCGGGCACAGCATGGGTCACGTTTTTGCACCTAATTAGCCATTGAATTCCCCGGGTTGCAGAAATACAGGGGTGTTAATAAAGGGCAAACTCAGTTTGCTGTGGCAGAAATTGCTCTTGGGGGGGATCTAGGGGGTTGAGGGATTTCCCATCAGCGTTAATTACCCTTTTCCCTTTACTAACCTCATATGAATTGATGGATTTTGAACAAAAGGGAAAAAAAAAAAAAAAAGCATGGGAATTGGATGTTAGTAAGGCGGGCATGGATGTTGCCTGGAGTGCCGTGGGCTGGAGCCACAGTTGCCTTTCCCGGGAGGAGGAGGTCGGATCCACAGCTGGGGTGAGGGAACACGGCCCCACGGAAGCAGATGCAGCAGCGCTGAGCCACTGGAGTGGAAGATCATGTTTGCAGCTTCAAATAAATGCCTCGTGTGGAGATCCCAGCCTGGGTGCCCACGCTGGGGCTGCTGCTTCCAGCTTGGAGAGGGGGTGTAAAGCCTGAGCACCTGGGAAGTGTCAGTTAAACTGTTTGCACAAACCCTGAGATCTTTCAACCAGGGATCCCTTTCCCCGCCCCCCTTTTTTTGGGCATTGGACCCTTGCATTTAATTCCACCTTTTTTCCCTTGCTCCTGGCTGGCCCATGTGGATTTGCACGGTCGGTTCCCTCCTTCCTTTGTCACGGTGCCCTGCAGCAGGATGGTTCTGTGCGTGTGAATTAATGATGTTTTATGGCTTTACTTTATGCTCCAGGGTGCATCATGCATCCATAGCATCACTCCTCCGCTTTCCACCTGCAGTTCTTGGGGTTTTCCCTGGTGAAATCCCTCTGTTTTCCCAGACAACCAGTGCCCCTTGATTCAAGATGTGTTAATTCCCTAATTGTGTTAACGTCACCATTTTTCTTCTCCCTGCTTTTTACCTCTTGACCTTTGCAGGCTGTAGGCAATGGAAGGGACTGCTGCTCCTGCCCCATCCCTGGAAGTGTTCCAGGCCAGGTTGGACAGGGCTTGGAGCAACCTGGGCTAGTGGAAGGTGTCCCTGCCCACGGCGGGGGTTGGAACAAAATTGTTTTGAAGGTCCCTTCCAACCCCAACCATTCTGGGATTCTGAGATTCCTGGCCCAGCACTTGGTGCACTGACTGGCCAGGGTCTCTGATCCTTTGTTAGCTGGAGGCTTTGCTGTGCCAAAGGGATTTCTGCTTGGGAAGGACTTATCTGTCTGTAGAGGTCTGGTTTTGACTCCAGTGTGTCATTCCCTGCCCTAAAAGGTTTCTCTGATTCTGTGCTGTGGTCTCTCTGTTGGAGGATGTAAAGCTGGGAGAAGGGGGGGGTTGTGTCAAGCTTTGAAATGGATTATTTCTAACAAGGCACATTATTGATTTCCAGATGAAGACATATTGCTTTGGGGGCAGAGCCTCTATTCCCTTCCTCCCCTTTCTGGCAGGGCTGAGCTGTGTTACCCAAAACACCCGGTGATCCAGCCTGGAGCAGGGGAGGAGTGGGAAGAGGGTGGCAGGTGCAGTCCTGGCTGTTTTTACTTCAGTGAGGGAGGGAACTGTGGCAACACTTCCCTGAGGATGCTGGAAGAGGAAGGGATGGGCTGGAGATCAGTTCTCCCCGCCAAGGCTTTGCCTCCTTCTCCTGAGCAAATAATTGCACAGCCTCCCTGTCCGTCCTCTCCCTGCCTCCAACTGCCCTGGCTGGTTCAAAGCTGCCTCTTGGGAATGTGTGTTCAGCACAGCTCCCTTCCTCCAGCCCAGCAACCCCATCGTGGTGTGATGTGAATTCCTGACAGAGCACGTGGAGACGTTCTGGGAACTTCCAACAAGGCGGAGGGCGCCGGAGCTGTCGGGGCTGGGTGAAATCCCATCAGGGACGTAATGAGAGCATCAGCCTCCCTGGGAGAGCACTTCCACACTTGCCCAGACTTCAGATTGAAGTCACAGAGATTTCAGGGTGTGACTTAAATGTTTTCAGGGGTCGGGGTGTCTGAGATGGTAAATTGGTTGAGAGCCCTCGATGTGCGAGCAGGGGCGGATTAACGGCGTTATCCCTTGGCTCCGTGACAGATGCCACTGTTTCCTGGGAACACAGCGCTCTTTCTTTGGCAGGCTCCAAGGCAGAAGTGTAAAACAAGCTTTGACTTTCACGGCAAACCCGCTGAAGTCTTTGCCCTGCTGTCTGAGGAGCAGTCAAAGTGCCTCTGATTGCCCCGACACACATTTCCTTGGTGCTCCTTTGTACTTCAGCCGACTCCCTCTTTCTTGTGCCGTTTTTAATCCCCAGCCGGCTCTTTGTGAGGCTCTTTCCCAGGGGGAGCAGCAGCGGTGGTTCGTGTCACGCTGTCACATAAAACCCACACAGCTCCCGGATCCATCCTGCACCAACACTTCTCCCATCCTGACGCTGAGTTCCCAGGAAACAAGGCCCCGAAAGGGCGTTTGCTGAGCCCACAGCCTGGTGAATCACAGCGAGTGCGTAGACAGAGCTTCTCACCTATGAGGTTGTTTCTCACCTCCCCCAGAGCGCAGCACTTAAAAATTCGTGGATATAGGATATTTTTTAAAATTTTATTTTATTTTTTTATATTTTTTTTGGCCGACAGCAAAGAGTTGTGATGTTGTGTCACGTCAGATTTCTCCCTCTGGCAGCAGGAGGAGGGGGGTGGGTGCTGCTCCTTCCCCCTGCTCTGCCAAGGACAGATGACAGCCCAGAGCGAGGGGCAAGGGGGTTATTGGATGGTATTGGCTGTGGGAATCCTGCTGTTCTTCTGGAGCTGTGACCAGATGACCGAGCAGTCGATCCATCTGTGACTTGGGCTCTCCACTGATTTCCTGCCGCGGTGCCGGGCTGTCAGGTGGGGAAAGACACGATCCAGGCAGCTCCAGGGAGGATCTTTCCTCCATTTTTGGCTGGCAGGTGACTTGCCCACGTTTCTGCCAAGTTGGCAGCTGACCAGCTGCCTGTTGCAGCGGGTTTCTGGCTCGTGTTGCCGTGGCCTGCTGTTTGCTTGTGCCAGATGTGCCTGGTTGGCCCGAGATGGGATTCCTGGATGAGCCATGAACAATAGGAGGGTGCCTGAGGAAGGCCAGCACAGTGATCTGTTCCAGCCTGGAGGAAAGGGGGGTGAGGGGGGACCTTCTTGCCCTCTACAACTCCCTGAAAGGAGGTTGTAGCAATTGGGGTGTAGGGATTTTCTCCCGGGTAAGAAGTGACAGAACAAGAGGAAGTGGCCTAAAGCTGTGTCAAGGGAGGTTCAGGTTGGAAAATCCAGGAAGAATTTCTGCATGGAAAGGGTGATTAGGCATTGGAAGGGGCCATGCCGGGTGGTGGTGGAGTCCCCATCCCTGGAGGTGTCCAAGGAAAGGCTGGAGGTGGCACTCAGTGCTCTGGGTTGGGGGACAAGGTTTGGCCATCGGGCACGGGTTTGGACTCGATGGTCTTGGAAGTCTTTTCCAACCTCTGATTCTGTGATTCTCTGGGATGTCTCATCGTCGTGTGAAGCCTGGAGGAATGTGTCTGTTGCAGGGTGGAAAGGTAAGAGGAGGAGAGAGGAAAGGAGGCAGGATCCCACCTCATGCTCTCAGCATTCTCCTCCTCCATCGTGCCTCAGCATCTGGGGAGGGTTCAGGGCCGGAGATATTTGGCTCAGTTTGTTCCAGGCTGGGTTGGACGGGGCTTGGAGCAACCTGCTCTTTGTGGAAGGTGGCCTCGATCAAACATGAGCTCTGTTTGAGGGGGTAGCTCCCGCAGTGACGTGATGTTTCTTCAGCCAAGGGGGGAACTTGAGGTGCTTTTTAAGGTGCTGTGTCAGTTCCTGGGATCATCTGCAGCTCGGCAGAGGCAACGACAGTGACATTACACGAGGTCACTGGGGGCAATTAGCACAGTTCATCCCCTGGCAGGACCTTGTGCTCTCAGCGTTTGGCATCTCAGTTCATCTTGTGAGGGAGGGTTGGAGCAATGATTTATGTCACGACTGCACGGGCTGTGTGTGGTGGGATAAAAGCCCTTCCTGCCATATGCCACGGATTTGGCTCCAGCAAAGCCGTGAATTGTTGCAGTTGTCACGAATCACGTTCAGGTCCAGGAGGTTTGGGCTTTACAAAGCAGGCAGTGGCCTCCTGGAGGGAGGGAGGGAGAGACCCTTTAGCAGGGCCTGTTGTAATAGGACGAGGGGTGATGGTTTTAAATGAAAAGAGGATTGATTCAAGAGATACAAGGAAGACATTCTTCCCTCTGAGGGTGGGGAGGCGCTGGGACAAAGAAACTGCGGCTGCCCCTGGATCCCTGGAAGTGTCCAAGGCCAGGTTGGATGGGGCTTGGAGCAACCTGGGCTGGTGGAAGGTGTCCCTGCCCGTGGCAGGGGGTGGAATGAGATGAGTTTTCAGTTCCCTTCCAATCCAAACCTTCCCATGACTCTGTGATGTATTCAGAGCTGTCACCAGGTGGGTCATGGATCAGTTCCCTTCCAGTGGATCTGGTTTTCACCACCTTGTGTGTTACAAACAGTGAAATAAGTGTAATTTAAATCAAAAGCCTGACAGTGGGGTTTGTATTTATGCAGCCTTTCCAGAGGGGATAAGGTCACAGCAGCGTTCCTGAACCCAAGAAAACACCCACTTTACTTGTAAGTCACCCAAAATACAGTTGATTTAAATTAAATATCATGAAGTTTACAGGACAAGCATCATCACCTGGCAAGAGCCTGTGCTGCAGTGGGGAGTTCAGCGGGGCTGAGCTGATTTAAACTGCTTTAAACTCTGCTGTAATATATGACCTGTTCCTAACTGTGCTTTGCAGGGATGTGGAGCAGAGCTGTTTGCCTAATGACCATCTCTGGGAAAAGCTTTTAACCTCAGTAAAAACGCCTATAAAATCAATATTTATTCTATTGCAGTCATTTGGTTTAAACAGTTTGCTTGGTTTGGGGGTCTCCAAGTTGATTTAAAGTTACAGTTTGAAGAAGCCAAGAGATCTCTGAATACAAGTAATGTCACAAATGTGTGTCCAGTGTGTAATTTAATTAATAAATAGTTAATAAATAATTTAATTAATTCCTCCTTCATTTGTCTTGGATGTCAGGGATAACTGTGATGACTTGGAGTGATTGAATCCTTTGGCATGAGGTTGGTGGAATTTGAACATTTCTGTGCAGTCGGTAGGTAATTTATATAACAGTTTATGTAACAACTTGCTGCCTTCACCATTTTGCATGTGCATAAATAAATCAATCTACCTCTTCATTGCAGAGAATATTCTAAAATCAGGTAGTCTGAGTGGCTGCACAGCTCTGCAGCAAAAAATAACTATTGATTCTGAGGCAGAGTTCATATATAGATGATTATTTTTAATGTCTGTGCTCAGAGTGGAAGATAATACAGTCTGTAGTTAAATACCTGTACCATCCCTGGCCCAAGATGGGACAGGGAGATGCTCCAAGGCCTGGAGCCCCTCTGCCCTGGAGCCAGGCTGGGAGAGCTGGGGGGGTTCACCTGGAGAAGAGAAGGCTCCAGGGAGAGCTGAGAGCCCCTTGCAGGGCCTAAAGGGGCTCCAGGAGAGCTGGAGAGGGACTGGGGACAAGGGATGGAGGGACAAGACACAGGGAATGGCTTCCCACTGCCAGAGGGCAGGGGTGGATGGGATATTGGGAAGGAATTGTTGGCTGTGAGGGCAGTGAGGCCCTGGCACAGGTTGCCCCGAGAAGCTGTGGCTGCCCCTGGATCCCTGGGAGTGTTCGAGGCCTCTTAAAGGCTTATCCTGTGACACACAGGTCCCTCCTCACTGGCTTTCCACGTTAGAAGTGCCTGTGACAGCTCAGAACCCACGGAGCTGTTTGCTCCTGGTCCTGCTGCACGTGCAGTGAGTGTGTTTTGGGAGCCTTTTGAGCCCCTTCCCTGTGCGTGAGAGAAGGAGGGGAAGGGCAGGCCTGGGGAAGCTTTGCTTAATGAGCTGCTTTTCCCTTCTGTATTCAGAATTGGTTGTAAGTTTAAATAGAAATGTATTTAAATAAGGAGAAATTCTTCAAGGGAAAGGAACAGGCCCCGGCACTTCTGAACTCACTCCTTGCCTTGCAGTGCGCCGCTGGAAAAAGCTCAGTGCTCCACATTTTAGAGTTATATTAAAACCCCTGGTTTTCTGGGACATTTGTGTGGAGAAGCTTTGTCTTTTATTCCTTCCAGGCTGCTGTGGGCAGCAGCCACAGCATCTTCACAGAGGCCGGAGGTGAAGGGGAGCACGAGGGCTGCCCTGGATGGTACAGGCAGGACACAGAGCATGGGACAACCCAGGCTGGTCCTGTGCACATGGATTGTGCATCCAAGGGGTTGTGGCAGGGACACTCAAGCTGACTGCCTGGGAGCTAATTAAGAGTCAGGGCTGATGAGCTCAAGCAGAGCACTGGGCTAATCCCCCTGGAGCAGGTCTGTTGTTCGTCCTGCTCTGCAGGGTGGACATCCCACAGATGGGACAGGAGGAAATGGCCTCAAGTTTTGCACCAGGAGAGGTTTAGTTTGGATATTAGGGAAAATTTTCTTCACCAAAGCGGGTGGTCAGACATTGGAACAGGGCAGTGGTGGAGTCCCCATCCCTGGAGGGGTTTAAAAGCCCTGTGGATGTGGCACTTGGGGACATGGGTCAGTGGTGGCCTTGGCAGTGCTGGGGGAGCGGTTGGACTCGATGATCTTAGAGGGCTTCTCCAAGCTCAATGGTTCCATGATCCCAGCTCAGACACCCTGCATCTCTCTCCACTGCACATCCCCAACAAACCAGAGCCCCTTTGAGCACTGTCAGGCCACCTGAGGCCCCTCTGCTGTGTGTGTCCAGGCTGCTCCTAAAATCCTCCTCAGCAGGTGCTCTGTTCACTGGTCAGGTCCTGAACCTGTACTGGTCCTGAATTAAGCAGCAGAAGGAGTGAAACTCATCTGAGGTTTGTTCCTCTGCTCTCCTCCAAGCAGCCCAGCAGCAAGGGAAACAAAGAGCATTTAAAGAACAAAGAACATTGAACAAGCTGCTTCCAGCACATCCCACTGTGTTTGCTTTCTGTGTCCATCCAGTTCTCTTTAATGTTTGTTGGTGTTGCAGCAGAGCTGGAGACTGGAACACTGAGCTCCTGAGGTGCTGTGGACCAGTGCTGTGGCCACCTTAGTGCTGGGTTTGGAGCTGAGCTTACAAACGTTCCAAAAGCACCTGTAGAATCATGGAATCCCAGAATGGTTTGGGTTGGAAGGGCCCTTAAAGCTCATCTCGTTCCACCCCTCTGCCATGGGCAGGGACACCTCCCAACATCCAAGTGTATCCTCCCTATACTGAGACAGGATTATTCCCTTGAGACTTAGAGAGGTGTTTACTATGTTTGTGGCTCCTTTTTCTCCTTAACCTGGTTTTTCTTTAAGGTCTTGGAAGCTTTTTCTTTTCCTCTGAAAAAAAAAAAAAACCAAATCCCACAACTATTACTCAAGTAAATGTGAATTATTCCCTCCCCCCTCTCTTATCCCCTGGTATTTCCTGAATTCTTCACTTCTTCATAAATGATCATGAATGATTCAGTGGGTCCATTAACTGCTTCCCTCGTGGCACCAGGATGGATTGCTCAGCTCCAGTGATCCGGATATCCTCCAGTTGGGGGTTATGGAACCCCCTCACCTCCCCGCTCTCTCTACACACACTGACAAGTTCTTCATTACTTCCTAATTAGCCAGACGTCCTTTCTTATTAAAGATTAATTTTTTTTAAAGGCAGTCATTATCTCAGCTCTTCCAGGATTATTGATTTATTCTTCCTCCTTTTTTATTAATGGATCTACAACCTTCTCCTAATCCATCCAGTGCAATTTCCCTGCCCTGTAAGGAATTCCATCCTCCCCTCTCTCCACCCTTCCCAGTCTCCTGCTGCCTTCAGCGCTTTTATCACTTAGTGCCTCTCCCTGTGTTTTATTTTCCTTGGAAATCTTGGTGTGGGCTCCCAAGAGGCCCCTCCAAAACACCTTCTGAGCTTAAGGGAGCGGGATTTCCAAAGAGCTCGTTCCTGCATTGCGCTGGGAGAGCTGGAATTTGGGATCCTCGGGTTTTTTTTAAATCTTTGCACTTGCTGAATTCCCACCTCCCTGCACTGCCCTGCACCTTCGCTGGCTTTGGGAGGCTCCTTCCTGGAGAACCTGGTGTTAAACCACTTCCACAGGCTGCTTGTTCCTCCCTGCCTTGTGCCACCATGTCCTGCTTCCCAAGGGGATTATGTGCCTGCAAGATGACAGGGGAAGGGACCGTGGATCCGGGTCCTTTGCCTGTTGGAACCTTTTTGGAGCCCTGGAGCAAATGCCCCGGGATCGGTGTGACTCTGGAGCAAGGTGCTGCAGCCTGAACCTGCTGGAGAAATGAAAACCAGTCTGGCCTTGCTGCTGGGAGCAAATGGCTACTGGAGAGTTTGGGATTGTTTTCCTCAGGCCACTTCCAGCCCCCAGCCAGAGGAGGACAAGGGCCTGCAAAATTCCCCCTGTGCCCACCTAATGTGGGGACGGAGGAGTCTCCTCCCTGTCTGAGGTGGCACTTCTGGTCATTCTAAATCTGGGAATGAGGTGCTTTCCCATCCCTCTCCTTCCCCATAAATCCTGTTCCCTCCATGTTTTGGAGTCTCTGAAGTCCAGGATGGTTTTTTTGGGTATCTGCGGCACCAAACACAGGCTGGTTGCCATCACATTTTGGGAGTAATCCCAAATCCAGCCCTTCCCGACTTGGGAAGCTTGCATACAGATGTGAAGGCTCAGACTCCAGTGCCTGGAGGAAGGAGTTAACAGCAGAGAAAGGCTGAATTACTGTGTTTTCCCTGCGCTTGAGGTGAGCTTTGAGCTTCCTCATGGTGCATTTTCCTGGCAGGATCCGCCCAAGCATCTCTGCACAGTGAGTGTTGCATTCCCAGTGCTCCAGTATCCATGGTGATGGGAAGTGTTTCTACAGCAGTGCTTTAAGGAAAATGTGAAATCCTGTTCCTTGGACCTGCCCCTTGGTCTCTGATGCAGAGAAATCTCGTAGGAGGAGGAAGGACTGTGGAGCTCAAGGGGTTTGGGAGTGGTGAAAACTGGTGAAGCTCCAGGGGGGTGACAAGGTGGGAGCATCTTTGCTCAGGTAAAGATGTTCATGGCAGGCAAAAAGCTCTATTTTTTTAGTATTACAGCCTTGGTCATAGAAAAATGCAGATTAGGAAGGACCTCTGAGAGCTCAAGTCCAGCCTTGTGCCCAGGAGCGGCAGCGAAAGTTGGAGGAGACAAAATCCCGGATTGGTTTGGGTTGGAAGGAACCTTAAAGCTCTTCTAGTTCCAAACCCTTGCCATGGGCAGGGACACCTTCTACTAGCCCAGGTTGCTCCAAGCCCTTTCCAACCTGGCCTTGGACACTTGCAGGGATCCAGGGGCAGCCACAGCTTCTCTGGGCAACCTGTGCCAGGGCCTCCCCACCCTCACAGCCAGGAATTCCTTCCCAATATCCCATCTAAATCTATCCTCCTTCAGCTTAAATCTACTCCCCGTTGTCCTGTCAGCTCTACTGCCAAGGGCTCCTTGTCTCACCTGGGCTGGCTGGAATCTTCCAGAGGCTCGTGGCTGGAAGCAAAGATCCGGAGTGGTGGTATCCAGGGAGCGGCTTCCCATCCAGTTGCAGGGGGAAGGAATGAAGCAGAAAGAACCAGGTGATCCATCTGCATCTTGATTCTGCTTCCCTCCTCCTCCTCCTCCTCCTGCTGCTGCTGCTGTGCGATTCCAGCAGCCTTACTAAAAGCAGAAAGCATAAAATTAGGGATAATTTGCTGATGTTCAGTTGCTGGTGAAGCTTTGCCCGCCAGTGCCTGCTGGCAGCGCAGAGATCTCCCAGCAGTGGCACTGTCTGAGCTGGAGCTGGCTGCTGTTCTCCTGGAGATGTGAAGGAGAGCTCGGGACAGCTGCTGGAATTGTTCAGGTCCCTGAAGTGTGTTTTGCTGATGGCTCTGGGCATCCTTGTTACACAGAACATCTCGGGAGGTTTTAACGTGTCGCTTCTGTCCTCGTCAGGCGCTCACCGGCAAATGGGAGCTTTAAAGCACTAGCCAGGAGCAGTGTTTAGTGAAAAAAAAACAAAGAGAATGTTTTAAGAGAAGCCACATCCTCTTAAAAATATGTTAGAGGAGCAGAGGGAGGGGTTGGTTGTGTACTCCCAGGTCAGGTAGGTGGTGACGTGTTTGCCTGAAGAGATGACGGCGCGCAGGGATTTATTTGGTCGGGTCCAGCACGAGAAGGGCTCGGAGGAGAGCCCCAAAAACACCCCAGAATGGTGCTGTGAGCTGTCCTGAACGTCAGGGAGAGTCGTGGCAGCACAGCCTCAGCTGGAGGATGGTGATAGTGTGGGGAGACACGGAGGCACCTGCAAACCATGGTGGTCACAAACAGGAAGAGCCACTGGAGTGAGCACAGGGAAAGGACGAGTGAGCTGGGCATGCATGGAGAGGAGAGGAGGCTGGAAATGGGATTGTGTGAGCTGGGCATGCACGGAGAGGAGAGGAGGCTGGAATGGGATTGTGTGAGCTGGGCATGCATGGAGAGGAGAGGAGGCTGGAAATGGGATTGTGTGAGCTGGGCATGCATGGAGAGGAGAGGAGGCTGGAATGGGAATGGGATTGGTTGACATGCGTATACAGGGAGGGGGGAGGGGGCTGGAATGGGATTGGGCGGCAAGGGCATGCATGGG
>VXAY01003675.1:378048-389995 GCA_013399855.1 Oxyruncus cristatus | reverse complement strand
GGGATTGTGTGAGCTGGGCATGCATGGAGAGGAGAGGAGGCTGGAAATGGGATTGTGTGAGCTGGGCATGCATGGAGAGGAGAGGAGGCTGGAAACGGGATTGTGATGGTCTTCAAGCCTATAAAGGGCTGTTGGAGGCTTTGTGTTTCCATGGGCGCAGCAAGAAGTAGGATACTTAAATCACAGCAGTGGAGAAGTGCTTAAATTTACCCTTCTCCCAGAGCTGGCTTTGGGATTGGGCCTTTGGACACATGGACAGCAACCTGAGTAAGTGCTAATGACCCCAAATACCTCCTTCTTCAACAGGGGTTGGCCGGTATCCCATCAGGGAGTGCCAGATTGGGAAAGACGGCCTAAGGCTGAGAGAGTTGAGATTTGAGACAGTGATGGAAATGACCATCATGGAATGGTTTGGGTCGGAAGGGACCCCTAAAGGTCATCTACCCCAACCCCTTCCATGCTGATGCTGTTTTACCTCACACCCCCAGACTGCTCTTTGCAGGGACAGACTGTTAAGAGCAACAGCCAGAGGGAACATACACATCAAAGGCACAGTCTTGTCGTTGTGTAGGACTTTGGATGTGCCCAGGTTTTGAGTGGGAGAGGAGATACCTTGTGTTGGGCCCATTCTGTTGGGAAAGGCAGGCAAATTTTTGGGTACAGCAGCCCGTCCTTGGAGGCTGCAGCCTCAAGGATGCATTAAGGAAATGCCAGGAGATGGGTGTCTGAAATTCCAGGAGATGGGTGTCTGTCTCCACGTTGTGGAGACGCTGAGGGGAGATAATGTTCTCCCTCCCGTCCAAGGGAAGGCTTGTGTGTCCATGGCCGAAGGGAATGAGATGCCATCTCCCATCTGTGCTTTTAAAAGCCTTCTTTCAGCTAAATCCATGAGTGAATTCTGTAAAATCCCGGGTTTGGGCAGCAGCCAAGGAGGCAAAGGGCTGTGAAATGAGAAGCTGCTGCTCAGGCTCCGGGCTGGGATCTGGGAGAGCCATGGTTTGGATGGACAGGGAGATACTGCACAGGGGTGACAGCACAGGGATGCTGCTGCTGTGTGGCCTTCCTGGTGCCAGCTCCCGGCTCCTCCTGGTTGGAAGGTGGGATTTTACCTATGTGTGAAGCACATGAGGCTTCCTTAGTCCAAGTACCCACCAGTCCCACTGCCCCAGAGCTTTCTGGGCTGCACTGGGAGAACTGGACTTGACCAGCATCACACTGGTCACTAGAGCAGAGCAGGGCTTGGATTCCAGACCTCCTGGATGCCATATCATGACCACATTCAGGAGGAAGGTGGCTACATTAAGCTTTGCTTTGTGGTGGGACTTCATAGAATCATGGAATGGTTTGGTTGGAAGGGATCTTAAAGACCATCCAGTTCCACCCCCTGCCATGGGCAGGGACACCTTCCACTAGACCACTTGCTCCAAGCCTGTCCAACCTGGCTTTGAACACTTCCAGGGATCCAGGGGCAGGCCCACCTTCTCTGGGCAACCTGTGCCAGGGCCTCCCCACCCGCAACAGCCAGCAATTCCTTCCCAATATCCCATCTAAATCTATCTTCCCTCAGCTTACATCTACTCCCCCTTGTCCTGTCACTCCAGGCCCTCGTCCACAGTCTTGCTCCATTTCTTGGAGCCCCTTTAGGCCCTGGAAGGGGCTCTCAGGTCTCCCTGGAACCTTCTGTTCTCCAGGTGAACACCCCCAGCTCTCCCAGCCTTCCTGGTCACCATCCAGCCTGTCACAGCAATGGGGTGTAATCCTGTACCTTATTCCCTCACTGGCTAAGGCTCAGGGCTGGACAATCCAATAAAATTTGCATTTCTAGGCAATTAAATGTCAAAGCAAAGTCAAGATGCTGGCGAGCTGTCAGGCCTGTTTATGGCTTTGCCCGACTACAACCCCCAGATGGTTATTAAAGGCTGTGGGACAGGACAAAGGAATGGTCCACACACCCAGTGCAGAAGGAGGAATTGCCCCGTGGGGCTCTCAGCCTGCTTTCCCCTGTGTTTGGGCTGGGACTGGGGAAAAATCATTGTTTATGCAGCTAATCAGGTTTAAATTTAACCCCAAACAATGTAATCAGATTTGAAGACTTTAATGCAATAATGGGATGGAAGAGCTGAAGTGTGAGTAACCACGGGGGTGGGCTGGCTGGGGAGGCACTAATTGGATTGGAGGCAGATGGAGCGTAATTTTAAGGCAGGAAGCACAGGATTTGCACCTTCCTGGAGGCTGGGCAGTGCCAGGACCACAAGCAGCTGCCTGGAGGAAGGCAGAGGAGAAGGTGTGTTTGGTCCTCACACACAGGGGTGGCCTGACATCTGTACCCCCAAAAAACGGGTGTGACAATCCCCTGGCAGCTTCACTTGCAGGCTGAGGGTCTTGTTTTGCCCCCAGTGCCTTTATTCTGTACAGGACACAGACCTTGGCCCATGGGATCATAACCTAAGTCTTTGCTTCCGTGTTTTTCCATCCACCACGGAATAAAACAGGATCTAATCTAGGCCTAAACCTTGTCAGGTTTGCCTGGTGGGACTTCCCTCGCCATTTACAGCAGTGTCCCCCAGGTTTTTGGAATAAAAACATGCAGCACTAGTGTGTGCTGTTCCAACCCAGCAGGACCCAAACCTTTCCCTGTTACTGACCTGATTGGAAGTGGTTTACAGCTCCTTGACCTTTTCTGGCAGTTGTTCCCCCAGTGCTCATTTGTTCTGCGTAAGTGAGAGCGTTTCACAGCAGTCCCCAGGGAGCTCATTCTGTTCTGGATGGACTCGAGCCCTCAGGCATTCCCTGGGCCTGAAGGAGAAGGGAGGTCAAGTGGAGCAGTGGTTTTGTGAGGTAGGTGACAGCGGGTTGTTGCTGTGCTGCTTTTCCTTGCTTTGAGGTACCAAATCTCTGCCCTGATCCCCCCTGCCAACAAACCCGAGTCCAGCCTGGAGGAAACGAGCTGTTTGCTGGGTGTTTTCACAACACAGGGGGGGCCTTGAGGAGCTGGGCAGGAAAAACAGCGGGAGGATCTTGGCAGGAAAATACGGACCAAAATCTGGGAGGTTTGTCCCGCTGTGGATGCAGCCGTGGTGATCAGCCCGTCTTCAACGTGTTACAGCAGCGAGCTGAGGAAGGGAGGGGGGGTTAATTTTCTTTTAATTAGGAACGGCCGTAACACCATCAATGTTTCACACCCTGCTCTTCATTTCACGGGCACGTGGGAGTGCTTGGGAAGAGCTGACAAGCCAGGCCATGGCTCAGCGTTCCCTGGACATCATGTGAGTGTTTGCTTTGGTGTCTGTCGCACAGGGAGGCTTCTCTGTCTCTGAAACTGTGGTGGAAATTCATAGTGCAGGACAGTTTGGGTTGAAAAGGACCCTTAAAGCTCATCTTGTTCCACCCCCTGCCATGGGCAGGGACACCTTGCATTAGCCCATGTTGCTCCAAGCCCCGTCCAGCCTGGCCTTGGACGCTTCCAGGGATCCAGAGGCAGCCACAGCTTCTCTGGGCAACCTGTACTGGGACCTCCCCACCCTCCCAGCCAGGAGTTCCTTCCCAATATCCCATCTAACCCTGCCCTCTGGCAGTGGGAAGCCATTCCCCCTTGTCCTGTCCCTCCATGCCTTGTCCCAAGTCCCTCTCCAGCTCTCCTGGAGCCCCTTTAGGCCCTGCAAGGGGCTCTCAGCTCTCCCTGGAGCCTTCCCTTCTCCAGGGGAACTCCCCCAGCTCTCCCAGCCTGGCTCCAGAGCAGAGGGGCTCCAGCCCTCGGAGCATCTCTGTGTCCCTGTGGGTGGATGCAGACACCAAAGGGACACTTGCCAGCAACAAAAGGATGGGCAGCTCCATGAGGGATGTAATGAGGCTGATGGGAGGAGGCAAAGAGTTGCTTTGGCTGCACAAGGCTGGGTGAAGATCCTGTCAGAGCAACACCAGCACGGAGCTGCCTCTGCCTTGAGGAGCAGAGCTGTGACGGTGGCTGATCACTGTCACTCGTGCCCCAGCCTGGAGCACGCTGGTGCTCAGTGCTGTCCTGTGGCTGGTGGCGTTTCCAAACCACCCTGGAAGCCCAGGGCTCGTTTGCTGCCTGTCAGTGCTGTTGCGTTGAGAGAGATGAACGAGGCTGGCACGAGGCAGAGCCGAGCGGCGACTCCTCCAGCTCCCTCCCCTTCCAGGCACGTCCCAGCAGTGTCCTGAGCGGCTGGAAATACTTGGAGCAGCTCCTGCATCAGCACTCAGAGCCACATTTCTGAGGAGACAGGCTGGTTCTTTGCTGGAGGTGCATTTGCAGGCAGAATAAGCACACAGCTACACTTACAAACCTCTCAGAGAAGCTGAGAACACACCATCCCGCACACGCTCTTCCTGAATTTGTGGAAAAGGGATGTTCAAACACCCTTTGCTCTTCCCCAGCCCTCAGAGGGCTGAATACTGGCAGGGTCCATGTCCTGCTCCTCCTGGGCTCCCGCCTGCTGGAGACTGGCTGGAGGAGCCGGGTGGGACAGCACACACCCCTCTGTCCTAGGATCCCTCCCCTGTGTGGGACATTCCCACCAGGCGCAGCTTTGCCAGGTTCCCGCTTCCAACTGCAGCTGCTGGAGCACAGGGGCAGGGAGATGGAATGAGCCTGGCTGGCAAAGGTTTTCCTTGGTGAGAAATCACTCAGGAAAGTGTAAGAGTGTAGCTGTCACCACCTGAAGGGAGCCTGCAGGAAAGGTGGAGAGGGACTTTTTACAGGAGCATGGAGGGACGGGACACAGGGAATGGCTTCCCACTGCCAGAAGGCAGGGTTAGATGGGATACTGGGAAGGAATTTCTGGCTGTGAGGGTGGTGAGGCTCTGGCCCAGATTGCCCAGAGAAGCTGCAGCTGCTCCTGGATCCCTGGAAGCGTCCAAGGCCAGGTTGGACAGGGCTTGGAGCAACCTGGGCCAGTGGAAGGTGGGTGGGTGGCATGAGATGGTCCTTAAGGTCCCTTCCAACCCTTCCAATTCCACGATTCAGTGACTCTGACATCCCCTGGCCCAGTCAACAGATTTCCTTTCCTCTGGTGTGAGAAAGGACAGGACACGTTGCAGACAGACTTCCAAGAAAAAATACCCAGCAGATGAGTCTGTGCTGAGGGGAAGCTGCAGGAATTTGGCTTGCTGGTGCCCTGGAAGGTGGGATGTGTGTAACCCAGGGCTGCTGTCCAAGCTTTCCTTTGCTCCCTTTAACCAGCCCTGAACAAGCGTCCAGGACAGATCCAGAGAAATGGATTATTGATGTGGAGTTACCCACTGCTGCACCACTGTCGAGGAAGTCAGTGCATGACAAATATCAAGAATAATGCTGTTTGGTAGTATAAGAAACAGTGGATCTGGTTATAGTCAGCTTCAGGAAGCAGAGTTCAGCTTCTGGGGGAGTGTTTTGCAGGTCAGAAGGAACTGGCACATCAAGCCGAACCTTCCACATCTCAGGCAGCCACTGAGAGAGCGTTATTATTGTTTTCAGGAAGCAACAATGTCATTGCAGAGCCCTAATTAGAGAGAAAGGTTAATAGAGCCAGACACTGCATTTCCTGAGAGGGCTGCTTAGCAGCTAATCCCTGTGGCAGCTGATCCCTGCTCCTTGTGGCATTTTTCCTTTATTCTAATGAGCCCCCGAGCCCTGGATTCCTCTTACCATGGTGTAGCAGACATAAGGGGTAGGTATTAGAGACTCAGCCGGTGTCCTGAGCTCCCAGGTCAGCTCCAAGTGTGGAATTCCCTGGATTCTGGCCTGTTGTCCCCAGTGCTGCCCCCTGAAGTGCAATGCTCCTGTCCCCAGGTGATCCTCGCAGCAGGAATAGCCCTCCGTGGTCCAGGTGGCCACTGGGCCAGTGAGGTGACACACACAAGAAATCCCAAGCAGCCACTTCCAGGGACATCCCAGGGCACAGCAGAGAGGGAACTGCCTCTGTGAGGGGTCTGGAATTAGACAAGGGGCGGTGGAGGAGGCTGAGCAAGATAACGAGGGAGCACAGCAGAAGGACGTGGAGCTGCTGGAGAGAGTCCAGAGGAAGCCACGGAGATGCTCCAAGGGCTGGAGCCCCTCTGCTCTGGAGCCAGGCTGGGAGAGCTGGGGGGGTTCCCCTGGAGAAGAGAAGGCTCCAGGGAGAGCTGAGAGCCCCTTCCAGGGCCTGAAGAGGCTCCAGGAGAGCTGGAGAGGGACTGGGGACAAGGGATGGAGGGACAGGACACGGGGAATGGCTTCCCACTGCCAGAGGACAGGGTTAGATGGGATACGGGGGAGGAATTCCTGGCTGTGAGAGTGGTGAGGCCCTGACACAGGTTGCCCAGAGAAGCTGGGGATGAATCCCAGCCCCGTGTTGCCCCCTTGGTTCCTGGGATCTCCACAGCACTGTGGAGTGGTGCTGTCAGTCACATCCATGGACACATGATCCACCCTGTCCTGATTCCCCCCTCAGACCTCAAGGCTCCCTGTGAGGGCTCCAGAGGGAGGGAGATGTGTCCTGGGGATCCCATGTGGATCTTGGCTGGCTGTAGGCTTTGGAGCTGGGAGCTGAGTTCCTGCTGCCTGCCATGCCCTGAGCTGTCCCACAGGGAGTGACTGGGAGGGATTTATTCTGCTCCTGCTTGCATGAACCAGCCACTAGCAGAGTTGAGGGCCTTCTTGCCAGGGCTCATATCCCAAAAAAGCCAGGCTCAATCAGTGTCATCTCGGTTACAAAGACTCCGAGGGACGCTGCCACCCAGACCAGGATGTGGGAATGGCTCAGTGCAGAAAAACAGCGGCTCTGGCACAGATTTGGAATTCTCAGCCTGCATTCCCACCCTGATGTCTCTGCTCCTCTCAGGGACACAGCCTGGAAGGTGCACCCCAGGAACACACCTAATGCAGTGGGGCTGGAGCAGGACCGGGTGAGGCAGAATCCAAATTGTCCTGAAACATGGAGAGTGAACCTCAGCATCCACTCACTCCACAGAACTGCGCCAACCAATCCATAATATTTGGACTTTTTTGGTTTCTCCCCCTGACCTTGTTTGCCCCCCTGTGTACCTGTGGACAGGCAGCAGCCCTGTGGCGTGTTTTTCCCAGCACCCCCCAAAAATAGATCCAGCAGTTCTGCCCGTGATTTCAAAGGGATGTGTGTTAGGTTTTGCCAGGGAAAAGCTTAGACAGGTTTTTGTTGTTGAGTGTTTATGAAGCAAATTAGGAATTAATTGGAAAATATCAAAGGGTGCTTGCATTTCTTCTCCCTAAAAATCAAAGCAAGGGCTATATCCTATATCAAGGCAAGGACAGAGCGTCTCCAGCACATCCTCACGGGCAGGAGCAGCCCAGGACATTCCAGAGCTCCTGCATTTGTTTAGTCCAAGGAAAAGGGACAGCCAAGCAAGTTGCCACACGTGAATTGATCCACAGTGAGTGTCCCTGTGTGGCAAAACTGGCCTTTTTCAGCTTCAACCAACCAGGAAGGTCGGACCTGATGATCTTGGAGGTCTTTTCCAACCTCAGTGATTCGTCAGGCTGCAAAGAATCATCCTGTACCTGTCCCGTTCCAGGGGGATAAGCTAAACCAAGGCCGAGCCCACAGCAGGGCTTTAGATACAGAAGGTCACTGCAGCTCCAGTGAAGTTTAATAACTTCATATGGTGTCCCCATATTTTTGGAAGTGGCTACTCACAGGCCACCTGGCAGCCCTGTCTGCTGGAGAGTTTTCCATTCCTGGTTGGTTGCCCTTGGTAGAAGTGGGGTTAAAGAGCAAGGATGCTGGAATTCGGGGGGTTCGGGTCCTCCTCCTCCTCCTCCAGGCTTCTCCCAGATCCTGCTGAGAAATCCTTTCAGGCTGCAGAGCACCAGCTGTCCTGGCCACGGCCGGCCTGGGAACCAGGGAATGGCAGGTTCAAGTGAACACAAGGATTCACAGCAGGAACAAAACACTTTTCTGTTCCATTTCAGCGTGGAAGCAGCAGCATGTGACCTGTCCCTGCAGCCTCCCAGGCATCCCAGCCAGGCTGTCATCCATGTGGCTCCTGGCAGGGGGTCTGGAGGCCAGAGTTGTTCTTTCACAACCCTGACATAACTATTCCCTGCATTAAAATCCATGCCAAGGGAATAATTGGTGGTTTTGCCCCGAGTCTCTTGCTTCCAGCAGCGTCTCCAGTGCCGGTTGATGTGCAGGGCTTGGCAACCAAGTCACAGCAGGTCATTTTTAAAACATTAAAAGTCTTCCTTTCAGGGAGGACCCCCCAAAACCTGGGGCTGGCCAGGGTGTAGACCCCCATCCCATTCTGCCACGTGTGCAGGGCGAGGGGCTTTGGGCAGCCAGGGGAAGTCCCTGTGCTGGTACAGATGGACTGACAGACATTTGCCACTGCTGCAGGATGTCACTGTGACCAGGGGCAATCAAACACACAATGAATCCAGCCTGAATCCAGCCGGGCTGGGAGGAGGCAGAGCACAGGCCTGCCCAGGGCCAGGGAATCCTGCAGCCGCATGGGAGGCAGTGAAAGGGTTTCAGTAAGGTCATGCCTGAAAAGAATATATCCTTGTTTTATTTCCAGGCTGCAGCTTTTGAATCAGTTCTGCCTGCTGGGGGAATACACTGCCCCTGTGTCTGTGGGAACAAAGCCAGTGGCCGGGGCCATCTGTGCACCCAAGTGAGGGCACATCGGGGCTGGGGCTTCAGCTCCAGGCTGGTTATTGCCATCAGCACCTCCCAGGGAGCTCAGAGGGGTGGTGTGGTGGGATGGGGATCCCAGGGAAGCAAGAAGTCCCACAGACACGGGGCTTGGGCCCAGAAATGGGGCGGACACAGGCTTGGTCAGGCCGGGCGTCCTGGTGCCATCCAGGCTCCTGTGGGACGAGCTGTCCACAGCTCCTGACCTGAGCTCTCTCCCTTTCTCTGGGATGTTCCGGGGGCTGCTCCTGGGATCCGATCCCAGCCATCCGCAGCTCTCCCCAAACCTGACCAAACACCTATAGCCCTGCAGCAGCTCCTGAGGACAGGATGTGCACCCTGGATAAACAGTGACTCGGGGTGGAGGGGGTAGGAATAAATAAAAAACACCTGGGCTGAGCTAGTAAAGCCTGCAAACTCCAAGGGACTGGCAGTGCTTTCTGCTCTTTGCTGTTCTGTTACCAATGCTATCAGGAAAATAAGTGGCTTTGACAGAATCCTCCCAGCTGGCAGGCAGCACTTTGGATTTGGGACTTGGCATAGGGCAAACCCCAATGCATCACCTCCCCCAGCTCAGGGAGAGCTGCAGAGGGGATGAGAGGTTTCTTCCCAGCTGAATTCCCTGCTGCCTCCATCCTGGCGTGGTCCACAGTCCGTTCTGGAGCGAGTCTTCCTTGTGCCACTTTTTGGGAATGTGTGTCTGCTGCGCCGCTGCACAGGGATGGGGGAAGGGGTGGGAGATGAGAGACAGGAGGAGGCTGCAGGAGGGAAATTCCCTGTGCACAAAACACGGTCTGTGTCCCCATGGGTGCTGAGCACCCTCAGCACCTGGTGCTGGCTGTGGGTTGCCCTCAGCACTGCAGAGGGGTGAGGGCTGGGTGCTCTGCACATCCCATGGACCTCTGGACATCCCAACCCCGCCACATCCCTCCGTCTGCACTGGAAAGGCTGTAACTCCAGCCAGGGCTGGGGATCCCTGGGGAGCTGCACCTGGCTGTCACCACCACAAAGGCATCCCCATGTGGGGGGTCCTCCCTCCTCCCGTTCTGCCTGGGGTTTTCCCAGCCCTGCAGTGGCAAAGGGCTGCATCCTTTCCCCCAGGAGCATCCACCAGGTGCTGGGATCAACAGTAACAGCGTAAAGGCGTCTCTGCCCCTTCCGGAGACGCAGGGGCCACTCCACATGGCCCTGGAATTAATTTTGATGTCAATAATACTGCCCCAGAGATAATCCTCTCTGCAGATGCCTGGCCTAGAGATGCAGATCCTGTGGAGGATCATCTGCATGGCAGATCCCAGCTGCTCTCGGGGCCGTGGCAGAGGCAGCAGGAGCATCCAGCCCCGAGGAGCTCCTCTCCCGGGGACTGCTCCATCCAAAGAGTTTGCGTTTCATCCTCCTCCTGCAGACCCCAGTTTCCCTGGCATAACTGCACTGAGGGAGGAGAACCAAGGTCCCCACAGAACGCAGCAGGGGAGTGGGACGATCCATTCCTAGAGGTTGCTTCCTATCCTGCAGTTTGCAGGCGGGGGCTGTGCCCACAAACCTGGCTCTGTGTGTGTGTGTGTGTGTGTGTGTCCTGCTGATGACAGGCGTAGGCTCTTCCATCTGTTACTCTATTTGCAGCTTTCTGTCGGGCTCAGAGCACATCCTTCTTGTGGGAAACCAGGAAAACCTGAGCCGGAACCGTGTCTGATGCTCAGCAGCAGGACGGTGCAGTGTTGGCAAGGGGATAATTCGGGCCCGTGTCCTGTTCCTGTCACCTGCTTTGGCTCAGAGTTACAGATTTCTGCAGCTGAGATCATGGAAGCACAGAATCATGGAATGGTTTAGGTTGGAAGGGGCCTTCAAGACCATCTCATTCCATCCCACTGCTGTGGGCAGGGACACCTTCCACTATCCCAAGCCCCGGCCAACCCGGCCTTGGACAAAAGAGCTGGGGAGGGACTTCGGACAAGGGCCTGCAGGGACAGGACAAGAGGGTTGGATGGGATATTGGAAAGGAATTCCTGGCTGTGAGGGTGCTGAGGTCCTGGCACAGGATGCCCAGAGAAGCTGTGGCTGCCCCTGGATCCCTGGAAGTGTCCAAGGACCAGCCCCTTCAGGATCCCAGGACACAGCACTGTGACTCCTCCAGTCTTGAGGGGCAGGTTTAGCCCAGGCTGCAGCTCTTGGTTTCTTTACACAGGCAGCATGGAATCCAAAAGTCAGGCTCTCGTGACTGGAGCCAAAAGCCAATTAGCAGCAGTTTAGCTTCATCAGCTTCCTGACTGAATGCAAGTTTTGATTAAACATCCCATTCTAATTAGTCAGGCATCAAGTACAGTGAACTGGCCTCAAGATTCAAAGGCTGCAGGTCCCGTGCTTTCATTAAAAGAAAGAAGCAGATGAGTTCAGCTCCAGCCTCTGTGACAGCTCCTCATCCTTTCGAGGGCACAAGCAGAACAGTTGGGCACAGCACCTTCTCTTACCATGGCCTCTTCCTGTTCTGCCTCCGTGTGGAAGCTCCAGTGGAGGAACCGGCTGTGAGATGGTTTGGTTGGAAGGAGAGAAGAAACAGGGGCTGGTTGCAAGGCTTGGGATGTCGGAGCAGGTACTGGACTCTTGGGGCACTGCCAAGAGCTCTTTTGGGGTCCGTTTTGGTGAGTTTGGTGTTCGTTGAGAGCCGGCTGAACATGAGCGCAGGTGGGCCCAGGTGGGCAAGAAGGCCAAGGGCGTCCTGCTTGGATCAGCAGTGGTGTGTCCAGCAGGACCAGTGCCTGTCCCCCTGTGCTGGCACTGCTGGGGCACCTCCAGTCCTGGGGGCAGTTTTGGGCCCCTCACGACAAGGACACTGAGAGCAGCCAGGCAGGGAGGGACCTGGGAGTTTGGATTGACAGGAAGCTGAACAGGAGCCAGAGTGTGCCCAGGGGGCCAAGAGGGCCGATGGCTCCTGGGCTGGCTCAGGAGCAGTGTGGCAGCAGGAGCAGGGCAGGGATTGTGCCCCTGGACTCAGCGCTGGGGAGGCCACCCCTGGAGTGCCGTGTCCAGCTCTGGGCCCTCAGCTCAGCAAGGCCATGGAGGGGCTGGAGCAGGGCCAGGGAAGAGCAGCCAGGCTGGGAAGGGACTGGAGCACCAGTGCTGGGAGGAGAGGCTGAGGGAGCTGGGGGGGCTCAGCCTGGAGAGGAGGAGGCTCAGGGGAGACCTCATCGCTCTGCACAACCCCCTGACAGGAGGGGGGAGCCGGGGGGGTTGGTCTCTGCTCCCAGGAACCAGCAGTGGGACAAGAGGGCTCGGCCTTAAGCTGTGCCAGGGGAGGTTTA
>VXAY01003675.1:342054-370744 GCA_013399855.1 Oxyruncus cristatus | reverse complement strand
CTCAGCACAACCCGCGGGGGCCTTTCGCTTTCTGGCCGGAGGAAGGGATCTGCAGCCCACTGCTTGCTCCCACCTCCATCCCACCCCCACCCGCCCTCGCTGTCAGCTGGGATTTGTCATCAGTCAGGCCTGGTCCTTAAAAGAAAGAACAGCCCCTGGATGTCACACTGGGCTTTTAAATCAGCCCTCGAGCCTCCCTCCGTGAAGGATCGAGCTCTTGGAGCTCCCCACGTGCTGCAGGAAGGGCAGGAAGGGCTCTGTGTGCTCTGACAGATGTGATACATGAGCCTCCACCCAGTTAGAATCATGGGGTGGTTTGGGTTGGAAGGAACCTTAAAGATCATCTTTTTCCACCCCCCCTGCCATGGGCAGGGACACCTTCCACTAGACCAGGTTGCTCCAAGCCCCGTCCAACCTGGCCTTGGACACTTCCAGGGATCCAGGGGCAGCCACAGCTTCTCTGGGCAACCTGTGCCAGGGCCTCCCCACCCTCACAGGGAAGAATTTTTCCCTAAGTTACCAGTAGCATCCCAGCAGCTGGTGTTTAAAATCCCAAAGCTGCTCCCTGTGCTCTGCAGCCCATGGAGTGTTGGGTGGATTTTTAACCTTAAATTATTTGATTTTCCCTTTTAGTCCTTGCAGGGGTGGGAGGGGGTGAGTGATAAAGACAAGTGGTGCTGCTGTGCTTTTAGGCTTGTGTGGCAGGGCGGGAGGGAAGTCTTGCAGCCCTGCCCCACCTGGTGCCAGCTGGAGTCTTACGCACTGAGATTGGCCTGCTGTGGCTCCAGAATCATCAGCCTGGGACACACATCCCTGGTAATCACACATCCTTCCCCTCTGGCTTGGGGACGGGGATGGAGAGGGCCTTGCCTGCTCTCACAGGCTGCAGATGGGATAGGGGGTGCAGGAGGGTCTTAGTCCTGTGGTTGGTTACCTTTGTGTTTCCCTCTGCCCAGGCCAGCACCACATTCCCCTTTGCCCCCTCCAAGGAAGCCCCTGGACAAAGGCGGCACCTGCAGCTCCAGCTGGACACAGGCTGGGCTGGCCTCACTCCAAGGGGCAGGGGATGCAGGGAGACATGGAAGGGGAGCAGCATTGTGCCTGGAGCAGCTGCTTCCCAACGGGACATCCCCCCAGCTGCCCGAGGCTGAGGGGGATAACAAAGCCCCCGGCTCTTGCTCAGAGGCTCTGGAGCACTGGAAGTTCTCATGATTAAAGGAAACGACGTGAAGCTGAGTCAGGGGAAGTTGAGGTGGGATCTCAGGAAAAGGGGTTTCACCCAGAGTGTGGTTGGGCACTGACCAGGCTCCCCGGGGCAGTGGGCACGGCCCCAAGGCTGCCAGAGCTCCAGGAGGGTTTGGACAGCGCTCCCAGGGACAGGGTTGGAGTGTTGGGGTGTCTGTGCAGGGCCAGGAGTGGGACTGGATGATCCTTGTGGGTCCCTTCCAACTCAGGGTATCCTATGATTCCATAAGCATTGCCATCTCTTCCTGCATTATGTGGAATTATAACCCATGGTGGGTCCTCCTGCAGGACCCTGGGGCTTGTCCTGGGTCGTGTTCACATCAGCACAGGGCAATTTTGGCCGCTGATTTACACTGAGAGCTTCACCCCTTCCCATAAGAGACCAGTCCAGAGCATCTGAGCCTGGCCTGTGTGCCCACTTACCACTGCCCTGTCCCCAGAGCACGTCAGCTGAGGAGATGAGCAGATGGAGTGACCAGGGAGATCTGGCTGTGCCACCCCCACGCCCTTTCAGATCCAAAGGAGTTGCTCCAGCAGCCGGCCTGGAGCCGCAGTGTCCTGGCTGCAGCCGGTGTCTCCATGGGCTGCTGCTCCTTCCCAGTGGGACGTTGGCCATCCTGGCACGGTGTGAGGGAGGAGCAGGGCCCCGGGGGGGACAGAGCCTGCCCGCTGGCACAGGGCCCCTGGTGCCTCTCAGCGCTGGGCCCACGGTCCCGCTTCTGCGGCGCCCGGAGTCGGGGTCGGCTTGGCCTGGGGACTGACCTACTTTGTCCTGACACATATTCCATGGAGCCAGGCACCAATCCAGGTTTGCCTGTGGGCCAGCACTAATTACTCCAGAGAGGTTTGTGAGGACATGAACTTGGAAGGGACATTTCCCTGCCTTTCCCCAACCCGCCACTACACATGGATCCGGGACTGAGAACCCGGGCTTTAAAAAGTGACATCTGGAGGAGCACCAGGGCCGCCTCTGGGACACACCTCCTTGCCTGTCCTCCTCATTGCTGGCCCTGGTTTCCGAAGGAACAGTGTGGTTTTCCCCAAGGGATGATGCCTTTACAGCTCGGGCAGGGTTGTGCAGGGGACACAGAGGCTTCCCTGTGAAAAAAAATCTCTCCTCAGCCCACAGCACGCAGGGGCTGAGCTCTGCAGGCACCTCCTTAAGCTCTCAGCAGTGTGGTGGGTCATTCCAGTCTTTTTCTGGCCTCCAGGCCGTAGGATGCCTTTGCTCCATCATCCCATCCCATCACTTTGGCTGCAGAGCCCGGGTGTGGGCCAACAGGAGTTGTCACATTTCCCAGGAGAGCTGAAGATGTAGGAAACACTCACCAGGGGGCTCCCGTCCATAGCACTGGATCTCCAGAGATGAAATGCTGGCCCATGACCCTTCTTTAGGGGTTGGAGTCGGGGTTTTCCAAGGGAACTCGGTGTTACCTGGTGGTGGTAACGCAGCAGCTCTGCCTTTCCCAGCTCCAGCCTGAGCCTCCTCTCCCAACAGCAAGTCACCATGGAAACACCCACCTGGAAAAGCTCTGCTTGGAGGACGTGTGGCTGTGGGATTCGGGGTCTGCCCTGGTGGCTTTTCCAGCTGGGATTTTTCCACAGCAGCACCTGGAACACCGCCCCCCGTCCCCACGGCCCTGCAGGTGACTGTCCCTGTCCATGCTGTGCCCAGGGTGAGGACACTCCATGTCCCCCGTGTGGCATTCCCAGCAGGACTCATCCCAGGCGCTGGGAATGTTGAGTGCCTCGAAAACCTGTTATCTACCCAAGCACTAAAAAGAGAGGAGGGAGGTGAGGGAGACATTTAAGTGGGGGTGAGTGCGGGTGTTATTGCCTTCTAGGAGCCGTATTAAAATGTAAATTATAGTTAATGTCACCTTACAGGGAAGAAAAGCTCTTGAAATAAATGTCCTATTTTAAGGTCGCAGTGAACTGCTGTGAGTGCACACAAAAATCCTTTTTATAGGCTGTGATTAGCAGCCAGGTTCTGGCTGTTGCCTCATTTGGCACCTAAAGGGAAAAAAAAAAAAAAAAACAGAGTATTTGATAGAAATGACCCCAAATAGAATGTATGGAGCTTCACCATCTGAGCCATGGAAGAGCCAGGCTCCCTACAACCACCTGGAAAGAGGCTGGAACCAGGTGGGGGTCAGCGTCTTCTCCCAAATAACAAGAGGAAATGGCCTCACGTTGCACCAGGGGAGGTTAAATCGGATATCAGGGAAAATTTCTTCATGGAAGAGGTTGTCCAGCCCTGGAACACGCTGCCCAGGGCAGTGTGGAGTCACCATCCCTGCAAGTGTGCAAAAACCGTGTAGATGTGCCCTTCGAGGTCTCCTGAGGCTGCCCCTCAGCCCAGCACGGCCTCTTGCACGAGTCCAAGGCCTGAGGAACTTCCAGATTTCACTACCAGCTCTCTTCATCGACATACTCTTCATTACTGGGGTAACAGGGAGCTCCCAGGGAGTGGAAATCCCTCACGCAGGAGGAGGACCACGGGATGCTTGAGGCCACTTGGAAAACTTTTCAGCTTCACTGGCTCCACTGAGTTTAGGCCCGGCCTTCAGGGGCGTGGGAGATGTTCATGTCTTATTTCTCAAACCTTTAATTTTACTAATCACAGTGATTAACGGGGTCTCCCTGTTCCTGTCTCTATCCAGTTTCTCTTGAAAGCTGTAAAGCCACAAAGCCCCACCAGATCCCAACCCAAGATCCCCCCCCCCTCTCCTTGAAAACAGTTTGGTTTTGGTGAAGGGAACGTGGATTTCCACTCTTGGTTTTCCTGCTGTGGAGATGCTGCAGTTAAAGTGCTGTTTCATCTGGTTCTCCAGATGGATTGTGCTGGATCCCTGAGGGATCACAGAGTTACAGAAGGGCTAAAGGTGTGACGTGGGACAGAGGTGCAGCCACAGCTTTGGGTGCACCTCAGTCAGGCTGCCCTGGGCTGCTTCTCCTTGGATTTTCGGTGTCTCCAAGGCTGGAGACTCCACAGCCTCTCTCTTCTGGTTTTTGACCACCTTTATAGGAAAGAAAAAAAAAAAGCTTTTCCTTATGTCTTCACCAAGCAAATGCTGTTTCTTGGAGGCTCCTGCCCGGCTGGAGGGAGCAGATGGCAGTTCTGCTGGTAACACTTGGAAAACATCGACTCCGGCGGGGAGAGGCTCACAAATTCATTATCCCAGGCAAACCAGACAGAGATTTTGAGCTGCAAAGAACATAAGAAGATTGTTGTACCACTCCCATCTTTGCTGTCTTCCCGCTGGCACGTGCATTTCCCCCAGAGTGGGGGAGGTCTTACATGGAGGAAGGAGGCGGCTTTTCTGGGCATTCCGGGTGGGATCCTCGCATGCCCATCTGCAGCCCAGCAGGCAGGGGATGAAAAACCTTGCTCTGGCTCACCAGTGCAGTCAGGATATGCTCTGGCAGTGGGGTTGGACCCCACGGGCTGGTCTTACCTCACGCTCAGTGCTGCAGTCTGCAGCTCAGAGACCCAACATCCTCACAGCCAACGGCCCTGCCAAGGGCAGGACAGCCCCCAGCCCCTCCCTGGGAGCAGGAGAGATCAAAGGAAGGCAAAGGGATCCTTTGCACCCCCACTGCACCTTCTGGATCCCGCCCCGAAGGGATCAGAGCATCCCCACGGAGGAGGGAAACCCAAGGGCTTGCCCACGCTCTCCAGAAGGTCGGTGTGGGAGTCAGATCTCCAGGAGCAGCTGTTGGCTCTGCTTCGTCCTTACAGCACCTAAAGAGGCTCCAAGAGACCTGGAGAAGGACTTTGACATGGGCCTGGAGGGACAGGACACAGGGAATGGCTTCCCACTGCCAGAGGGCAGGGTTAGATGGGATATTGGGAAGGAATTCTTGGCTGGGAGGGTGGGGAGGCCCTGGCACAGGTTGCCCAGAGAAGCTGTGGCTGCCCCATGATCCCTGGAAGTGTCCAAGGCCAGGTTGGATGAGGCTTGGAGCAACCTGGGCTAGTGGAAGGTGCCCCTGCCCATGGCAGGAGGTGGAACAAGATAATCTTTAAACCCACTTCCAACCCAAACCATTCTGGGATTCTAGGAATCGCCACAGCAGAGCCATTCCAGTGCACTCAAGTGTTAGGAACTGGCACTGAATGAACTCTTCCCCCTGCTGACAGCATTTGATGCCAGAAGCAATGTGTGCTGCATCTCAGAGCGATCCAGCATCTCCACAAGCCTCCGTACACCCTCTGGGTCCAGAGGAGCAATATGGGAGCTCCCTCTGCTGCCTCGTCCACCCTGCACCCTCCCCACAGGCTGGGCTTGCTCCAGCCTCCCTCTGCCACAGCCTGGCAACACCAGGCTGCTGAAAGCAGCAAGGCGTGGCTGCTCCCTAAAAATCTGGAACCATCTCAGAGATTATTTCGGGGCATTTCATAGAAGAAGATGTGTTGTCTCAAGTCTCCCCAGGCAGAAACGACAGGACAAGAGGAAACAGCTCCAAATTGCACCAGGGGCTGTTTAGACTGGATGTTAGGGGAAATTTCTTCATGGAAAAGGGTTGTCCAGCCTTGGCACAGCTGCCCAGGGCAGTGGTGGAGTCCCCATCCCTGGAGGGATTTCAAAGCCACATGTGGATGTGGCACTTGGGGACGTGGGTCAGTGGTGGCCTTGGCAGTGCTGGGGGAACGGTTGGACTCGATCTTGGAGGGTTTTTCCGACCTGAATGATCCTGTGATTCTAAGTTGCAAGGCTGGCAGTTCTCTTCTTCCTGCTCGGTGATTGAGTGGAGGTGATTAGATTATAATTAAAACAGCACGTGGTGGGATTGATTGCCCCGCAGGAGTCACCTCCCCCCTCGAAGCCCAGGTTCATTCACTGCAGGAGGCTGACATGTGCTTCATTTCACCTCCCCACCCCTCAGGCAGGGATGCTGTAGGGATGCTCCCAGCAGGAGCTGCTCCTCTGCCTGTGGAGCAGTGGGCACAGGGGCACTGTGCTCTCTCCATCCCCGCCCGTCGCAGCTTTGCCCATCTGCGGATGCTGATGCAAAGCTCCCCCTCCCTGTGACACCCCTGAGTATCTGTGCTCCACAGAGCTGCAGAGCTTCGTTCAGTGCCAGTGGAGAACTTCACACAGCTTCAGAGCTCTTCCAGGGGGAGCAAAAAAAATGAATTATCTGTCATGAGCATGTTCCTCTGTGCATCAGATTTCCTGAGCTGCTCTGCCAGTCTCCAGTGGCAGAAACCCTCCTGACACCAGGTGAAGGATTCAACATGAAGGACCAGCCAGCCTTCAAACACACCCTTATGGTATCCAGCCTGAACCCTTTCCTGCCTGCTGTGCTTCTGGGGACATCAGGCACCAATAAACACACTTGTGCTCCTCTGCTGGGATGCTGGAATGTGATCCCTTGGCAGGGGGGGGGGAACCAGCTGTGGGTGCAAGAAGATATTCCTTAGTGTGCAGCCTGGGCAACCCCAGGCAGAGCTCCCTGTGCCCCAGGGAGCCCAGCCAAAGGCCAGCAGGGTTTATTTATCTCCTCTGCCTGGCGCTGCTCTGCCTCTGAGGTGGAGAAAATGAGGCAGTTCTGCAGCAGGGTCCATCTCAGCTGATGGGCATCTCAAACAGATCCTTAGAGCTGCAGCTGGGGGAGGTGGTGTGTTCATCCCTCTTGGAAATACCAAGTTACCAGGGTCCTTATCCAGGGATGTTGGGTGCAGCTGCCCCAGAGCCAACCCCACAACCCAGCTCCGTGCCAAGGATGGATAAGGCACCTGTGTATCTATGGAGGCAGGCATTTTCTTTGCAGGAAACTCATAAACTGTCATTGGGATGCTGTCTTAGTTAAAGACAGGGCGTGGAACTATCCTGTTGCTTTGAATAATTACTTGGGTTAATAATTTTGAGCTAAACAAGGCTTGTTGGAACTGGTTGCCCAGAGAGATTGTGGACTCCCCATCCCTGGAAGTGTCCAAGGCCAGGTTGGACGGGGCTTGGAGCAACCTGGTCCAGTGGAAGGTGTCCATGCCCAGGCATGGGGGTGGACTAGATGGTCTTTAAGGTCCCTTCCAACCCAAACCATTCTGGGATTCTCCGTCGTTGTTCACCAGCTTTTCAAAGATCTGGAATTTAGAGTCTTGGCCAGTTCTGCCTTTTCCTGTTCCCCTGAGTCTCTGTCTCCCTTCACATGCCCTGCCGCTGTCCCTGTGCCCGCAGGGCGCCGAAGCCCTTTGGTTCCCCGTCTCCCAGAAGCCCCCCCAGCTGAGCCCCCCTGCTCTGCCTGTCCCCTCGCAGGTGGTGCGGGACCAGATCTCCCACTGCACGGTGAAGCTGCGCCAGACCACGGGCCTGATGGAATATTGCCTGGAGGTCATCAAGGAGAACGATCCCAGCGGATTCCTACAGGTCGGTGTGGGGCTGCTCCCGTGTGGGCTGCCAGGGGAGCGGGAGAGGCACTGCAGGGCTGGGGGTGAAGAGGGTGTCCCAGCTTTTCCAGCCATAAAATCGAGGGCCAGCCTCTCATCACCTCCAGGGTCGCAGCGGGAACGGGATAGGGACCTTTCTTACCCTGACTGGAGGAACAGAGGGATAAATTTGCCAAATTTGGGATTTAGCGGGAGAACGTGGGTGGTGTCTCTCTGGAGCAGGGATCAGAACGTGCTGTCCCGTGGCTCTCCATTGACAGACCAACATAACAGCCCTTGGGAACTGCCTCCCACTGCTCATTCCTGGGCTGGTCCCTTTGGTACCAGACCCTGCCTTTAAATAATCCCCAGAGCCCCCGGGTTCCCTCTGCCAGCTGAGCCTGCGGGGAAGGGCGATGCTGGAAACCACGTGTGACATCCCAGCCTTCGGGAGGCAGAGGGAAGGAGGAGAGCAGGGCAGGGGCACAGCACAGCACAGCACACATCCCAGTGATCCCTGGTGGCTGAGGGTGCTCCTTGTCCCCAGATCTCCGACGCTCTCATCAGGAGAGTGCACTTGACCGAGGACCAGTGGGGAAAGGGGACACTCACCCCCCGCATGACCACGGACTTCGACCTGAACCTCGACAATGCCCCTCTGCTCCAGTCCATCCACCAGCTGGACTTTGTCCAGATGAAAGGTAAGGGTATTTCCAGTGCCTTTCAAAAGCCCGTGTCTTCCCATTCCGTGCAGCTCCTCACAGGGAAGGAACAGAAGAGGAGAGTTTCTCGTCTTCTCCCAGCAAGACTGGGCACCCCAGACCCAGAGTTACGCCCGTTCCTGTGTGTTTTCCACCCCTGGGCCAACCATCTGCCTCCCTGTCTGGGATCCCTGGGCACCCGTGTGCCAGACCAGGGTGCCTGGAGCTTGGCTTTGCCTGGAAAACTGCTCTTAGTGTGTTAGAAAGTTATTAGTGCATAAAAAAGTGCTCTCCAGGCTGGGACCTGTATCTTGGGAGCAGCACAAGGCTCTTCCCAAAGCTCTGCTCACATACCCACACTCACTCACAGTGCTGAGCAGCATTTGGCATGGACCAGATGTCCCTCCAAGCACACAGAGCCATGTCACTCAGCCTGGGGACTCCTCTCCCTCCCCTCTCCTTGCTGTCGGTTTGGACCTTTCTTTTGGTTTAAATTCTCTCCTCATTCTCCGTTCCCTCTGTGCTCACTCTCCTTTACCACCAAGAGCTGCTTCAACCTGTGAGCTGTTTGGGATTTAGCAGGCCCAGGGAAGCTGAAGAAGGTGCAAAAAGGTCTGTGGACACAGGGAAGCTCAGGAGGACATTGAACACGGGCTGTACCTTCAGTTGGTGCAGATGAGTTGCCTGGAGAAAGGGCCACCAGCTGCGGGTCTGTCACAGCTCTTCGTTCCCATCACAGCTGGAATTCCTGGCTTGGGAGCTGTTTGCACACTCCAGCTGTCTCAGTGGTCGGGGAAAGGAAGGCTGATGACCACAGGGCTCCTCTGTCACGATAATGAGCATCTTCAGACCTTGGCCCTGCTGGTCTTTGCAGCAGTGAGGAGGGGCCATGGCTGCTCGTGGTTGCTCATGGCTAGCCCAGCTGTTAATTTGAAATGTCAGTGATATTTTGTGATAGCAAGCCCAGAGAGGGCTGGACTGCTGTTTCACATTAGCCCTCCCTTCCTGCAATTTAGCCCAGAGGGTTATTTTTAATTAATAAGAGCAAATCTGCTGCTGGTTTATCCGCCCACCCTCCTCTCATCAGCTCCCTCCTCCTCTCAGCTCACCCTCGCTGTGGAAATAAGTTGTTGTTTTTTTTAGACTTGCAGAAGGTGGGGTTTGGATCCCAAATCTGTGTTGCAGCACCGGGGGAGGGAGGGCAACACCTGAGGTCTTGATAAGGAGCGGGTGAGGAGTAGGTGCTGGGCATCCCACACCCTGTGCCAGCCTGGCAGTTCCTGAGGGTCCAGCCCAGGAGGTGGGGGAGTCACAGAGGGGGAAAGCTGAGCCTTTGCCAGCAAGTCCATCTTTTCTCTGCCAGGCATCCATGGCTCCTCCACATCTTCCCTGGATTCTCCATGTCTGCTTTCACTGGCTCTTGTCACTTTGGGCAGTGAGGATGAGGATGGTGGACGAGCAGCTCTGTTGAGAGGAGATGTGTCAGTGGGCATCTCCCTCCCCTGTCACGCTGTCACCCTTCTGTGCTTTTCAGAGCATGGGATCAGAGACAGGGCTGCATGACACACGTGGTGATTCCCAAAAACAGCAGAAAACAACCTGGGAGTTCTTCCTGTCCCCTGTGTAGCTGATGGAAGCCATGGGGGGTACTCAGCTCCTCAGCTTCAGGTCCTCTCCTTTTTGTTACCGTGAATTTATTGAATGGAAAAGCAGAGCAGCACTTGCTGCTGGGCCGTAGATAAGTCCAGGCTCAGGGCTCTGTGGAGCCTTGGGACAGTGTCCCAGGCTTGGGATTGCTGCCAAAATTCCCCAAAATTAATTAGAAAACAAGAATAAAGCAGAAAAGCTCTGGGGCAACCTTAGCTTCACCAGGCTGGGAGGTGCATGAATTTGGAGTCCTTTCTGCTTCCTTTCCACCTCACACCCTCCAGACCACAGTTACACCCCTGGTGCTGCCTTCCCAGCCAGGCAGTCAGTGCATCCCAGTGAATGCATCCTCCTCCTCCCGCCGTGTGGTGCCGGCAGCCAGGGTTCCACTGATTTGGGTTTAGTTTCCTCCCCAGTGCCGGCCCCGCCGATCCTGCAGCTGGAGGAGTGCTGCACCCACAACAACAGTGCCACCCTGTCCTGGAAGCAGCCCCCCTTGTCCACGGTGCAGGTGGAAGGATACATCCTGGAGCTGGATGATGGCAACGGCGGCCAGTTCCGGGTGAGTGCTCGGAGCAGGTCCCAGCGGGAAGGGGATGCTCCTGCCTCCGGTATTTCCCTGCCTTGAAGTGACCACAGGGTTCCTCATACTTTCCGCAAATCCCCTCTTCCCTGGAAAGGGGGAATGGCTTCCCGCTGCCATTTGGGATATTGGGAAGGCTGTGAGGTTGGTGAGGCCCAGGCACAGGTTGCCCAGAGAAGCCGTGTCTGCCCCATCCCTGGGAGCGTCCAAGGCCAAGTTGGAGCAACCTGGGATAGTGGAAGGTGTCCCTGCCCATGGCAGGGGCTGAACAACATGATCTTTAAGGTCCCCCTTCCGACCCAAACCGTTCTGGGATTCCATGATTCTATGAAGCTCCGTGTTTTTAGGTTGCTGAGCATTTCATGCGAGGTATGCTAATTGCCACGAAAACTTCACGCTTTGCCAGCTGCCAGCAAGCAGAGGTGTTTAAGGCCCGAGGGCTTTTAAATTGCTGTAATTACACAATTAAAGTCTGATTTCTCTCGGATCCGACACGCTGATAATTATCCTGGCGTGTTCCCATCCACCGAGAGCGGGCCCAGCGACCAGCCCATGGTGCTCTGAATTCATCCACAGGAAACTCAGGCAGGCAGGAGCCAGAGCGGAGTCGAGGTGGAAGAGAGGTGTCATGGGTGGGATCTGGAGAGAGAAGAGAGCAGGAGGCTGGGTGTGGGGAGACCAAGGCTCAGTGCTTGCCTCTGATAGTATTCCTTCCCAACATGCCATCCATTCCTGCCCTCTGGCAGTGGGAAGCCATTCCCCGTGTCCTGTCCCTCCATCCCTTGTCTCCAGTCCCTCTCCAGCTCCCTTGGAGCCCCTTTAGGCCCTGCAAGGGGCTCTCAGGTCTCCCCGGATCCTTCTCTTCTCCAGGGGAACCCCCCCAGCTCTCCCAGCCTGGCTCCAGGGCAGAGGGGCTCCAGCCCTTGGAGCATCTCCACGGCCTCCTCTGGACTTGCTCCAGCAGCTCAACATCCCTCTGATGTTGTGGGGGGCCTCAGACCTGGCTGCAGCATTCCAGATGGATCTCACCTGAGCAGAGCAGAGGCTCAGGATGCCCTCCCTCCCCTGCTGCCCACCCTGCTTGTGCTGCAGCCCAAACTCGTGTCAAGGACCAAATCACAGGGGTCAGTCTGCTCTGCTTTAGCCATACAGCGCTCACGAGTCTGCCCCGGGTCGCAGAGCAGGGCTGAATGCCGTGCATCCCGACCTCCAGGGGCTGTTCTCCCACCCCTGGGACTCCATGATCTGGGCACTAACCGTGGTTGCCTTGCAGGAGGTGTACGTGGGCAAGGAGACCATGTGCACGGTGGACGGGCTTCACTTCAACAGCACCTACAGCGCCCGGGTCAAGGCCTTCAACAAGTCAGGAGTCAGCCCCTACAGCAAGACCCTGGTGCTCCAGACATCCGAGGGTAAGGAATTGCAGCAGCCCCAGCCCGGAGCGCTCCCACACCGCTCACTCAGCCTCCAGCACACCCCAGCTTAGCCCTGCTGGTGCTCCAGCACCTGAGCATTCCCTGCAGGAAAGCCAGCGCTGACCACAGGGGGAAAGGTGGTGTCAGGGGCCTTAAACAGAGCCCAGATTTATGTCTCACCCCTTCCCTTTGCAGAGGGTGTTCTCTGGGGAGGTGCAGGGAGAGGTATTTAAATTTGGGCTTACGTGACACGAAGGGAAGCTGGGATGTTTTCATTAATCCCAGTTGAAACAAAACGCTGTCAGTGTTGCTCCTGAGGGCTGTGCGTGGCTGGAACCACAGGATTCAGCCCCTGGAAGCGCAGGACAGGGAGCAGAGGGACCACAGAGCCACGTGGGTGTCCTTCCAGACCCAGGGATGCACAGCCAGCCTCGCCAGCATCGTCTGCATCTCCCCCCACAGCAGCAGGAGCTCAGATGGAATATTTATTAAACACTCCCTTGCAGACTGCAGAGGAGTCTCCCTGCCTGGCTTTAAGTACATTTGTCACACCAGGCCCTTAATCCAGTGCGGAAAATTGGCTTATTTCTGCCATGCAGGTGGAGAGTGGCAGGGCTGGAACCGAGGTGGGAGTCGGAAGCAGCTGTGGAGGAAGGGATCAGCCTCCACCAGCACGTCTGCTGCCCCACAGACACAAAACCCCTCCCTGGGAGTTTTCCACACTTGGTGGAATCCCTTTTCCTTACTCCCAGACTCAAATCTCTCTTTTCCAAGCCGTGTGAGGGGTTTTTTCAGGGCAGCATCCAGCTGGCTGGCAGCTGGGATCAGAAGGGAGCACACACAGCTCGTGGGGTAAAAGGAGGGCAAGAGCTTTCCTGCCACAGAACATCTCTGGTGGCTTTGAGCAAGGAGAAAAGTGGTTTTTCTGCTGAAAAAATAGAAGACAAGGCTTCTGCAAGGCTACACCAAGTGTTTCTCTTGCTGCCTGCACTTATCTGCAGGAGATAACCATTCCAGTTTGGAAAGGGAATGTGCCAGGCTTGGATGCGTGGGCAGGTCAGCGAGGAATGGGGCTCGCTCACATGTGGCAGAGGTAGAGTGGGGAGCAAATCTGTGACAAACCTTCTCAGAGGAGAGGCAGGAAGCTCGAATCACAGGCACAAAGGCCTTGGCACTTCTGCCAGAGACACGTCAGCGTTTGCGTTTGCAAAGCTGAGCACCAGGAAGTGTCCAGGGAGCCTCAGCATTCCCGGGGATGGGACAGCCTGGATCCAGCCCCCTGCTGGGGTGGCCAGGACCGCCACCAAAGCCTGAAGGTCGACAGTTCTCGCCCACTTCGCTACCCAGCCTTGCCAGCCTTGGCAGGAGACAGCAGAGCTTTGGCTTCTCATCACAGTTGTGTCTCATAGGACCCATTTGAGACACAATTCCCTACCCAAAACCAGCTGGGCTTTAAGTCAGCCCCAGCCAGGAGTCTGCAGGGTGCCCACTGTGGTCTTCCCAGCTCTGACCTCCTCTCGCAGGTGTTCTCGCCGTCGAGCCAAGCCCAAGCTCAAAATATTCCAAAATATGCAGGAATCTGGGAGAAAACAGCTGGTCCTGGTCCCGGCAGGGCCATGCCTGGGGCTGGTGCTTGGTCCGTGGAGCAGAGAGAAGCTCCACTCCTCGGAGCATCAGGATGGAAGTTTGCTGCATTCAGCCTTTTCACTCGGACGAGCTTTCGCGTTTGTTATTCCGGCACGAAAGAAAAGAGGGAGGAAAAGTCAAATGGGCCCGGAGCATTCTGTGCTCTTCGGGGCCGTCTGAGCTTTTAGGATTCAGAGAGAAACAAATTACATCTTGTGTGCAGCTTCCGGATGTCCGAGGCACTGGTTCAATGGAGCTCGCACGTCGCAGCTCTCTCCTGAGGTTGGGCTTTATATTCCTGGCTTTTACAGCAGCATCGAGGCCTCTAAGAGCTGTTTTGTCTGAAGTAGGCTTAGCTTTTCCCCTTCAGCTGAGCTCTGCAGCTTCCTGCAAAGGCTTCGTGTGGGCAGAGGGGACAAAAGAAGAGGCGGGCTGGATGCAGAGGGAACGTCGCTTGGAACGTGACTGTCCTGCTCTCAGTGGTTGCGAGGAATTCTTTATTTAAGGGCTGGTTTCTGGTCCTGGCCCGTGAGATCCTTGTCTGCAGCCCGTGGAAGGGAACTGATGTCTGCTCTTCCTTCAGTCAGCTGTGAAATGGGTGGTGGAGCAGGGAACGTCAAACATCTTGCAGGGCCTCGGAATCAGAAGAGAACGAGGTTGAGAAGAGGGTAAAGTTGTGTCTGGGGCTCTGTGGTCCCGCCCAGCCAAACGGCCAGGGGGAGCCAGGCAGCACTGGTGGCAATATCCCACCCCGTGGGAAGGTGGCACATGCACAAGTTCCAGCAAGAACGTCTTCCCAGCCCGTGCTGTGGGGCATCTTCTGCTCATCCCAAAGGAAACTGTTGCAGTTCACTCTTCAGAGCTGGTTCACCAGCAGGACGAGGTGGTTCCTGGCTGGGAGGAGGGCTGTGCCCCAGAGCCCTTCCCACATGCTGGGGCTTCCCAGGGATGAAGATCCCCACCATCACCAGGGCCAAATGGGAGCAAGGGCTGAAGGCAAAGTTCTCCTCTCCTGAGCTGATGTCAGGCTGTTTCACATCAGCCCTGGGAGCGTCTCCTGCCCTGTCACATCTTAGCCAAAGGCTCCAAGGCTCTGCCACGTGAGGCCTGCCTTAATCTCTCTGTTCTACAAGCTCCTGGATGAAGTTCAGCTGTAGGCTGGGAAGGGATTTTGCAAGGTGAGCCTGTCCCAGGGCACAGACATCTCCCAAAAGCTTGGCCAGAGGCAGCACTGCTTGGCTCTCCTCACCCCTGGGAGACCTCAGGTCTCCCCCAGCCTCCTCCCTGAGCTGGGCAGCCCCTGCACTCCTGACCTTCCCTCATCCAGCAGATTTTCCAGGTTCTGGTCAGTCTCCTGTTGACTTAGGGGCCTGCCTAAGGGATTGAAATCTGTAGGTGGGCTGGCTGCTGGGCTGCTTTTCTCTACACAGGTTTCTGAGATGCTTCTGAGTCCTTCCAGTGTTGTGCTTTTCCATGTGCTGAAAAGCAGGATAAAGGACCAGCTCATCCCAGGGGGAGATGGAGAAGAGGGGACTGTCCCTGCCTGCTCCCCAGGCCCAGAGCTTCCACCTCCTTTCCCCAGCATAGTCAAGCCCCCCTTCTCTTCTCTTCTTTCAAACCCAGCTCCTCATTTCGGAGCCCAGCTTCAGATTCCTGACCATCCATGGAATGACCCTCGGCAGCAGCCAGGGCTTTTTAACCGGCAGCTCTTGGAAAGGGGTGAAAACCCCGGGGGAAACAGCCTGCAAGGAGCTACAGGGTGCTAATTAGGGGCAGCCACGAGCGTGGCTACTCGTGGTAGTAGTTCCTCTAGTTCTTGGTAGGCCTTAGAGCCCGTCCCTCCCTAACCTTGAGCTCTGGTTTTTGACCTGTTGTGCAATAATTTATGTAACCCGTGTCTGACCCCACTGACACCCTTTGCCTCCACAGCCTCGGCCGCAGCAGCAGGAGTCACAACCCACTGGGCAAAGAAATGTCTCCTTTTTTACCTGTTTTAACGTGGTTTCCAGCTCAGTCCGCGTTCACAGCTGAGATGGGAAGGCTGGGGGTTCGGTGTGCCGGGAATTGGAATGTGTGGATGGCGGATTCCGCATTTTCGTGTTGACGTATCCCTGGGCAAGGCTAGGGAAGAAGTTGCAGGAGGTGACCACATGTGGAAACAGATGACCCCAGGGGGTTCCCTCTGCTCTGACGTTTTGCTGTGAACCCCGTGAGTTAAATTCTTACTGTAAGGCTCAGATGTGTTTTGACAGGTGCAAAGGGATACCAAGAACACAACATCCCGAACAGCCTTTGAGTAAGGTGGGTGCCCGGTGGTTCTTTAGGGTGACAGAGCTTAGTACAGCCCTGCAAAGTGCCCTTTCAGTGTTACCAGCTGGTTTTTCCCCCCGTGGCTGTGCACGGAAAGGCGTGAGGTGTACGAGAGCGCGATGGGGAGCGTGCATGGTAACCTGTGAATTTTTTTAGGTGAAGAGGGGCAGGACCCCCTTTAAGGAAAAAAACCTGTTGGATTTGTCGTGCTGGCGTGGGGATTTTGAAGATGAGCACGTTTTCCTTGCCGGTGCTGCCAGGCCTGGCCGGGTCGCACAGCACCGGACACTCCCGGCCCCCACACCGGAGCAGGGTCCGTGCGGTGCCGGAGCATCCCGGTGCTGTGCTCCAGGATCTGGGCTCGGGCGAGCCAGCGACGCCGTCCAGAGCAGAGAGCCCGTTTCTGATCTCTAGTTTGCGTTGATCTTACATTTAGACACCCAGTCAGAAGAACAGACCCTCCCTTTTCCAGTGCCTTTGGAAAGATCGCAGCTGCGTAGAATGAGTCCTTTCTCCTCCACCCTTAATCTGCAACCCAGCTTCTCGGGGAGATCCTACTTTGAGCTAAGATCTTCGGCCCACCAGCTGAGCTTGCATTCTTCCTTACAGTCCCTGAATTCAGCCGGTGAGCTGAGCACCTCTGGCGTTTCCTCTTGGTCTGTGCTTCTGGGCATCTCCAAACTTATCTGTTCGTTCTGTTCCGTTGTGTTTGTTTTTCCCATGACATGCGGATGGATGGCAGGGGGAATTCTTTCTGTTTGTCACTGGCCTGCTCCTGCCGCCGAGGGGGGTTCTGGTGGCCTAGTTCTTGTGGTGTTTTCGTCTGTATGTGGGCAGTTTGGGGTGGTGGAACAGCACAGTAACTCCTCACGTGGGTGCTGTTCTTGGCAGGGCATTGCTGAACCCTTCAGCAGAGCAGATCATAGAATTCCAGACTGGTTTGGGTTGGAAGGGACCTTAAGGACCATCCAGTTCCAACCTTCTGCTACAGGCAGGGACACTTTCCACTAGGAGATCCCTCATCTCTAGTTTGCACTGATGTTGTGTCAAGAGACGGAAGGAAAGATCTTCCCTGGGAGAAACCTGTGGGAACACCTCGGTGGTTTGTTTTCCCCATACAGCCAGGAGGCACAGCCTCTGCTGTGAGATTTGGTCTGTGAAATCAGTGTGGCTGATTAAATCTAAACCCCTCTTAAGAAAGAAGCAAGTCTGGATGCAGGGAAGGTCTAACTTGTTGCCCAGAGAGGTTGTGGACTCCCCGTGCCTGCAAGTGTTCAAGGTTGGACAGAGCTTGGAGCAACCTGGGATAGAGGAAGGTGTCCCTGCCCATGGCAGGGGGTTGGAATGAGATGATTTTAAGTCCCCTCCAACCCAAACCAGTCTGGGACTCTCTGATTCCAGCTCAGGCCAGCTCATAGCCCAGCTTAGGACCCTGAAGAGGTGGGCTAACGTCCGCTCGGCTTTGAGCACTGGGCTCGGCTTTTCCAGAGCCAGACATGATGGTACCAAAGCCTTGTTTTCTGCAGAGCAGAGGACACCACTCCTGTGATGCCTCGCTCATCTGGCAGCCCCCACACGAGCCCTTGGCTTCGCTCCCTGTTCCCAAAATCCTGGGCTGTGGTGGGACACAGGCGGGTCAGGCAGAACGAGGGATGGTTTCAGGCAGCCAGCGAGGAGCCAGAGACACAGGGTTCTCTCGGAGCTGTTTTCTAACCAGTCTTTGCACATCTTCCTTTGCTAAAGATCCTGGGCCCCGATTCTTCCACCGCTCTGGATTCCCACCGCTCCAATGGCGCGATTCCCGCCTTCCTCCGGCGTAAGCCCGGGAAGAATGGGGGCCCCCGATCGCTCGGTTTCCATCCCATAACACGGAATGAGGAATGCTGCAGCATGGCCCTTGCCAGAATAACCGGGGACCCTGCAAACTTTCTTTTCTCTGTGCTTTTTATGTTTTCTTTCTCATCGTGCTGCTGTGAGCTGGTGGCTTCAACGCTGTTCTGTTAGGAATGTTCCTTCCTTTGTGTCCGGTGTTCCGAGACCGCCGCGGGCAGTGTGGCCCCTCTGCAGCCGCGCCCCGGGGTGGGGGGAGACGGGGGAAAACGGGGGCCCTGAGCGCCAAAATGGGCTTCCCTCAGAAGAGCTTGGACCACGGCGAAGGGCAGAGACCCTGAAAAGCACTTTTTGAGCAGGGGCACGGGGCACGATTCATTAAAACAGCCTCGGGAGGTGCCACGGGAGCACGGCACGGAGCACAACCACAGCCAGGGGCTCTCCCACCAACAGGGCACGTCAGGAGGGGGAAAACCAGCCACAGGGCTCCACAGGGGGTCCTTAAAATCCAGAACCTTTCATGGGTGCTCTTCCATGCAGTGCCAACATGGGGCTTCGTGTTGTCCTCTCCCCCTGGTGAGGAGAAGCTTCTGGATCAGGGCAAGCCCCTGAACCAGTCCCTTGCTGCATCCCGGCTCCCCAGAGGTATTTGCAGTCATCAGTCAGGCACAGGAGGATAAAGGGCGCCCCAGTACATCCTGCCCATGCAGCTGATGAAGCCATAGCCTGGTGTCCTTTGCCCTTCTGCCACCTGGGACCCTCTTTCCTTCTCCACCCTTGCCCAGACCACACATCCAACAGGGAGGCAGCCTGGAAAAGCTCGGTGCTCCCTATCCACTGGACGCACCAGTGGCTGCTCTTTGCTCAGTCCCCCTCCTCCAAGGAGTGGTTTTTCAGTCAACCTTGAGAATATTTACCAAGCAGCCCAAGATACTCCACCAAGGCTAAAACTTCCTGCTCCTTTTTCTTTGGAGAAAAGCCAAACAATTGGGCATCCTGAGCAATCGGGATACAGTCCCCCCATAAACTCACGTGTTGTGTTTGTGGCCCCGCTCGTGCTCTCTGGCTTTTAATGAATCAGGCCTCCCGTGGCTGCTGGATGCTTTAGTTAATGATTAAATGCTCCCGAGTGTTTGTCAGGCGGTTGGTTGTTGTTTCCTCAGCTGTGATGTGTGAAATGTGGTATCTCTTTGTAGGATGCACTTTTGACACACAAGGATCGCCTTACTCTCAATTAGGCAAGTACCTTTATCACAGTTAACTGGCATCGGGGGGGTTTTTTTCCTGCTTTTTAATCTTTTGACTTCCCTTTGGCCACCGGGCAGCATTTCTTGCTCTCACGCCCTGCTGGCAGAGCGCTCTCGGGTGTCGGAGAATCATGGAATCGTTCAGGTTGGAAAAGCCCTCCAAGACCATCGTTCCCCCAGCGCTGCCAAGGCCACCACTGCCCCACGTCCACACGGGTTTTAAATCCCTCCAGGGACGGGGGACTCCGCCGCTGCCCTGGGCAGGAGGCAGATTTTCAGGAAGAGTGGGGATTAATGTAAGATGTGAAGACATTTTAAGTTTTTCCCCCCTGTGGTTTTAAGGGGAAGCCTGAGGCCAGTGCTCTGGAGGTGGCTCTGTAATCAAGAACTGATCCTACTGCTCTCCTCCTGCTCTTTTAAGCTGACAGAGGGAGGGTTAGATGGGGTATTGGGAAGAAATTCTTCCCTGTGAGGGTGGGGAGGCCCTGGCATAGGTTGCCCAGAGAAGCTGCGGCTGCCCCTGGATCCCTGAGAGTGTCCAAAGTCAGGCTGGACGGGGCTTGGAGCAACCTGGGCTAGTGGAAGGTGTCCCTGCCCATGGCAGGGGGGTTGGAACTGCATGATCATTAAGGTCCTTTCCATCCCAAACCATTCCATGATTCAATAACTCTAAAACAACACATATTCCTGTCCACTACGGGCACTGGAACCTGGGCCAAATGCTGGTGAGGCAATTAGCCCCTCTGCAGCTAATTGAAACAAGGTGGTTGCTGCCTGCCTGTCCTCTTCAGACTGCCTGCGGGGTCAATCTTGTTCATCCCCCTGGGAGAAGGAGTCCCCATCCCCGTGGGGTTCCTTCATCGCTGTGCCAACCACCCTGCCCCTGCTCGCAGCCCGGGCCCATCTCTGTGCCGTCTCGCCCCACCCTGATGCAAAACGCTGAAAATCCCCTGCTCTGGCTGGAGACCCAGACAAGCAGGAGTGGTTTCTCCTTCCTCGCCCCCCCGCCCAACCTGACGTGCTGTTTTCTCTCCCGCACGCCTTTCCCTGGGAATGACCACAGTTGACATTAAAAAAATGGTGGCAGGTACGGCCGGGGCCGTGTCGGGTGGCGGCGGGGGCGCCCGCGTTGCATGTGGTGTGTCCCGTGGAACTCCAGTAAACCAGTGGATCAGTGGCACCAGAGTGCTTCATTTTTCAAGCCGTGTCCCCTCCCCGCGGCCGCCGGAGCGTTTTGTGGATGTGTCACTTCACGTTTCCGTGGCCGCCGGAGAAAACCACCCCCGGGGGGAGCCGGGCTGGTGGCTTGTGTCCCTCTGCCTTGTGGAGGACGTGACACTGTATCTGTCAGATTGTCAGCATTTAAGCCAGCAGCTGTACTGGGTCCTGGAGGTTTTGGGGCGTTTTCCAAGCCCTTCCCATGACCTGGCTCTTGTCTTGCGTGTGGCTCGTTGCTTGGCAGGGAGGTTTCGTGGTGTGACGTAGCATCTCTGTCGATGTAGGCCTTTCTGTGTGCTTTTGGTTCCCAAAAACAGCCCTCAGGTACACACACAGAGCTTATCTGCTGATCCTCAGGCCCCTTCCCACACTGACCTGACCCTGCAAACTGCTGCATGAGTAACCAGCTCTTAGTTGTCAAAGTTGCATTCAAGGCCAGGTTGGACAGGGCCTGGAGCAACCCGGTCTAGTGGAAGGTGTCCCTGCCCGTGGTAGGGGCTTGGAAGGAACTGGGCTTTAAGGTCCCTTCCAACCCAAACCATTCCATAATTCTACTTTAGGTAGAGCCTGGAGGTACCTGTCTGGTATCTCACATCTCCTACTAGGGCCAAATTTTAGGAGATCCTGAGGATCCTGCAGGCTCGTGAGCCGAGACAGACATTGGGAGGGGATGGAGACACGGACCAGCAAGAGCAAAACTCCTCCCGGCCATAAAACCTCAGCCACACTGGCAGCTGGAGCCAGAAGGAGCTCAGAGCACCCCTTCACGCTGGAAGTTGCCCTCTGTGAGCCAGCAGCCCCCTCCACTGTGCAGCTGCCTGCGTGCTCCCTGTCATTCCCTGCATGCAGCATGTCCGTGTCCGCTCCGCGTGGCTCCGGCGGCCGCGCCCCGGCCACACTAACCCGGTGCTGTTTGTGTGTTCCAGTGGCCTGGTTCTCCTTCGATCCTTCCTCTGCCCACGCTGACATCATCTTTTCCAATGACAACCTGACTGTCACCTGCAACAGCTACGATGACAGGGTTGTGCTGGGGAAAACGGGCTTTTCCAAAGGGCTGCACTACTGGGAGCTGTCGATCGATCGGTACGATAACCACCCCGATCCGGCCTTCGGCGTGGCGCGCATCGACGTCCTGAAGGATGCCATGCTGGGCAAGGACGACAAGGCCTGGGCCATGTACGTGGACAATAACAGGAGCTGGTTCATGCACAACAACTCCCACACCAACAGGTACGTGGTTTAGGAAGGGGGTCTTTCCTCCAGGGAGACTACAGCCCAAGCTCAGCCCAAGGAAGAGCCCGTGGCTTTGCCAGTGGCACATACGGGTGCCCTTGGGAAGGGAGACGTCAGTCCCAGTTGCCTCTATGAGAGGATGTGCCCTTGCCCCGAGCAGGGACGGTCCCTGCCCGCCTGGTGCTGCCTTGCTCCGATATTCCTTCCCTTCTCTCTCCGTGCTGACTCGTCCCATGCAGCATCCCCTTTCCAGTAACGCCCAACTTGCAACTCCTGCAACAAGAAAACAACATTTCCTGTGATCCCTGTGCTCGTGTTCCCTGTGGGACTGGCGACTTGGCTTGAGGAGAGCCTGGTGTAACCCTCAGGGGCTGAGGGTCAGCAGGTTTTGGTGCGGGTCCTGCAGCTTTGCTGCCCAGTTCCACGTGTTTCCCCCATGGCTGTGGCTGCTCTCAGGGTCACTTTGCCCTCGGGGCCGTCACAAAACAGGGAGCAGCTCCACGGAAGGCTCGAGGAGGAGGTGCCCAGGGACTCGTGAGCACGGCTGGGATGGGAGCAGGTCATGGCTCCTGGGTGACATCCAGCATCTTCAGTCCTCGAGGTCCAGGCCCTGAGCCCTGAGCCAGGAGCACAGGGGACGTTAAACCACTGACCTCTTCCCCCGCAGAACCGAGGGTGGGATAACGAAAGGCGCCACGGTGGGAGTGCTGCTGGATCTGACCAGGAGGACTTTGACGTTCTCCATCAACGAGGACCAGCAAGGGCCTGTCGCCTTCGAGAACCTGGAGGGCCTCTTCTTCCCCGCCGTCAGCCTCAACAGGAACGTGCAGGTAGGGGCTTGGACGGGCTCCCTGGAGCACCCCCGGGGTGGACTTGCTGTCACACTCTTCCCCTTGCTGCTGGCTGCCACTGCAGTGGGAGTTGCTGCTCAGCAGCACAGTGACTTTGTGGAGCAGGAGGGCTCTTGTGCAAGAGGAACAGCTCGGAAAGAGCTGAACTTAGACCCTAAACCGCCTGTGAGTCTGCAGAATCAGGGCAGGCCTTCCTGCAGTCACAGCTCCTGCTGGCCCCTTGCTCCAGGTTTCTCCATCAGGGCTGCTGGAGCACCAGGATTTTCCAGCCCTTCCTGGTTGATGGGGGTTGATAACTCTTGTGTTGTGATGCTACCCCACAAGCGCCTCACCAGCTCGTACAACTCTCCCGGGACCCAGGTGGGACCATCACCAGGGAGAAGGGCACCTTTGAAAGCTTATTTCCCTCTGGGGCATTTCAAACCCCTCTTTTCTCCCTCTCTCCCAAGCTCTCAGCATTCCTGAACATCCCCAAGCCGTGGCTCCCTGGGCCGATCCGGTATTTCCATCTTTCATTTTTCTTCTCACCGGTCACATCCCTGCTGTCCTCTCCCCAGGGGAGTCCTCCACATTCACCAAACCTGGCCTTGGCACACCCACCCTACCACTGCCCTCACCTCCAACCTGCACAAGTGCCCAGGCACATCCAGGGACACGTTGCACGTGATGGATGATCTCAGGGAGTCAGGAATTTTGGTCTGGTCTTCTGCAGTGGACGTCAGAGCTGGAGAGGGACTTTGGACATGGGCCTGGAGGGACAGGACAAGGGGGAATGGCTTCCCACTGCCAGAGGGCAGGGTTAGATGGGATATTGGGAAGAAATTCTTCCCTGTGAGGGTGGGGAGGCCCCGGCACAGATTGCCCAGAGAAGCTGTGGCTGCCCCTGGATCCCTGGAAGCGTGCAAGGCCAGGTTGGACGGGGCTTGGAGCAACCTGGGCTAGTGGAAGGTGTCCCTGCCCATGGCAGGGGGTGGAATGAGATGATATTTATGGTCTCTTCCAACCAAACCATTCTGGAATTCTATGAACACTTCTGTGCAAAGGCAGCGGCACCAAGTGGCCTCTGTAAATTAGGGATCCATGGATTAGGACTTGCTCTATTATATCCATCAGGATACAGAGTTTACTGTGCTGTCACCAGGGCAGTGACAGTTTTCCGGCAGCACTGAGGCAGAGGTGGGTGACAACCATCCCAAACCCTGGGAGCATCCCTGCCACAGTGTCCCCACTCCAAGGCCCTTGCAGGCAGGGGAGTCTGCCCAGCTTGGAGAAGGGCTGACAAATGTTTAATGAGGAAACATTAAAGAAGCCCCTCTTGTCTACACTGGTTCTGGAGGCACTGTATTAATTTGGTGTGGTAAAAATGTCCTGCTGTGTGATGGGTTTAATTCCTACCTCAATCCTCCACACAGCCATGAGAGACAAGGCATTTCTGGAGCCCCTCGGCTTTGTGGGTTCTCTGGGCAAGGCAGAGCTTAAATCCCCTGACAGCAGAGAAATCCCGTGGGATGCTGATAAAAGACTGCTAATAAACCCAAGTCATTCATTATCCTTCTTCAGAGGCGTATGACTAATTAAAAACAACTCTAATTAGGAAGAAAGTCATTGTATTTTAGACAAAGTTTTCTGTAAATCTGTACCTGAAGGGCAAAACGCTGCTGCTGCAATAAAAGGAGGAATTGTGCTTTCCTCCCAAATTAAGGTGTTTGTGGAGGGAACTGGATTCCCCCGGTGCTGCTCATCAGTGTGTGTGAGCACTTCCAGGGCCTGGCCCCTTGCCCAGTCAGTCCATACACACGGAGCCTGCCCAGATCCCTGATGGACCAGGATTTTTCCTGGATCAGGTCTCCAGTATTTCCTTCCCTCTCCCTTTGTCCGACATTGCAGTCTCTGCTGCCTCGCTCCCCATCCCTGCATAAAGCCAGGACAAGTGCCTAACTCCCATTTTCAGGGAACCAGGATGGCTTGGGTTGGGAGGGACCATTAAAGTCTTCACTTCATGATCCCCCCACCCTGCCCCATCACTCTGATACTGCTCAGCTTCCCCACCACGAAGGTCCTTCCTCCCACCAGCATCCCCTCCACTGTCCCTGTCCCCTCCACTGTCTCTGTCTCCCCCGCTGTCTCCATCCCCCCTCAGCTCAGGGGCTTCTCCAAGGTCTCCCATAATGGCTTTGCTGTCCTTCAGGCCCCTCCGTCCCCTCTTGTCCATCCCATCTGCACAAAGACCCAGCTCCTGCCATCTCCCACCTCTCCAGCAGCCATCTGTCACAATACTGGGAAGATTCGGGGTGTGGTACCCCTGGTACCAGCAGTCCCAGTTGACAGGGGCTCCAGCAGCACAAGCAAGTCAGGAACAAGCCACCACTACAGTTTTGGGGACACCCCCAGCCCATCCTGCAGCAGGCGGGATGCACGGAGGGACGGGAGGAGCTCTCCACATCTCCGGCCACATCCTGCCTTTCCCTGGGTGCTGCTCCAGCCCTCCCTGGGGACGATATGCCAGCTGCCATCCCATGAGCTGTCCCACCAGGCACGGTGGGACACAGCTGAGCCACGTGTCTCTCATTGCAGGTGACGCTGCACACCGGGCTGCCGGTCCCCGAATTCTACGCTTCGCGCTCGGCCATGCCGTGAGGATGCTCCCGGAGCCGGCTGCCTCTTCTTGGGATGAGAGGAGCCAGCCTCTTCCCTCCTGCAGGACAAGGCCGGCCACGCAGCCGCTGGGTCCCCGCTCCGCTGCCGGGTCCCTGCTCCGCTGCCAGGTCCCCGGAGACGGGGAGGGAGAGCGGGAAGGAAGCCCCCCGGCTTTCGGCCGCCTCCGCTCTCCGGCCTCCGCGCTGTCGTGTGTGTGTGCGCTTCGCTCTTTAGCTCTTCCTGGCTGATGAAGTACTTAGGTAGCCTGAGCTGTTCTCCTGTGTCCGCTTTTAGGTTTGGTTTTACTGATTTCAGTTGGGGTTTTCGGGGGGGCGGTCCCATCTCGTCCCGCAGAGCGCTCTCCCCTCCCGTGGGGCCGGACGGAGGGACCCCCACCACGGGAAAGCTTCCGCCCCTGCCAGCCCGGTTACTTTGCAGGATATTTCTTTCCCCTGTGGCCTTTCTTGCAGAGCACCCTCGGTCATGTGTAGAGGTGGGTCCTGGATTACCAGTCAGTCTCCGTGTCCTTACCAAAACGCCCGACTCTGTCCCGTGTCCCCCTGGGGCGCAGCGGTGAGGCAGGGGGTGGCCACCCTATTCCCGGGTGCTCCAGGTGCTGGCAGGCCCTCGGTTCGATGCCAAGCACCCGCGGGGGGTGGATTTCTTCCCTGGCTCCCCACACCCCAGTGCCAGCACACACGCCACAGCCATAGGCCGGAGAGCCCTCGCCCGGCTCTCTGGAGATTAGTGTTTATTTTTTTATAGTTGCCATATAAAGCCTAGCCTTAAATTGAACTGATAGTGTCCTTCCGATCACCGGAGAATCCATTCTGCAGTGAGGGTCTGACGGGGAGCCCGGGGATGGGGTTGGGATGGGATGGGATGGGATGGGGAGGAAGGAGAGTGGCCACAGCCCTGCCACGCACTCAGGAATACCGCGCCCGCTGCCCTGCCTGCGCCTGCTGCCGGCAGCAGTTCCCGGCAGCCTCCACTCCCTACTTGACTTTCTGGTAATTCAGAGGCAGGAGAGGACCGGGAGGTCGTGGGTGCCGTGCCCGGTGCCAGCCCCCATTCCCGAGCCGAGGGCACCTGCATGCTCATGTCCCCACGCTTCGCTTTCCGGTCCCTCGCCGGCTCCCGGCGTGGCTGGAGGAGCCAGGACAGGCAGTGGGATCACTGCCCAGTGCGTGCCAGTGTTCCCAGCCTGGCCGGATATTCCCAGCCTGGCCGCAGAGCCGCAGCTCTTTGCTCCAGGGCCGGCTGGGATGCGACGGGAATCCCGGCCCGGCAGAAAGACGAGTGTAAATAGCCCATTCCCTACCAGCGTGCCCTCCTCTAGGACTCGTTCCCCCGTTGCTCTGGCATTAAGTTTTCCTAATTTATTGGATGGGTGCTATCTCGTTGACTCACACCAAGTTTCTCCCAGCTGCAGGAGAGCCGCGTTGCGGGACAGCGCCGAGCAGCTCCTTGGTGAACCCCTGAGGAGCCCCCGTGGCCGGCTCACCCGGGGCTCCTCTCCCGCCGTTCTCCCCCGTTCTTTAGGATGTTCATGGTGCTTATTAGACCCCCCCCCAGTGATTGTAAGACGTCGTCCCCCCCCCGTGCCGCGATGGTAGCTGCACTCAGCCGCTGTACTGACGAGAAGTGTCATGTTTGCTGTTCTAATAAAGGACTTTTATGAGAGAAGGGCAGAGCTTCCCGGAGCATCTCTGTGCCACCACAGCTCCAGGCTTCAGTTCCCATCTCATCCCTCCTGGTGGACGTCCCTGGCTGCCCCTGTCTGGAGGCAGCAGCAGGGAATGGGCAGAACTCGGACCATGGGAGGGAAGGGGGATGGAAGCCAGTTAAAGAAGGAATTCTTCCCTATGAGGGTGGGGAGGCCCTGGCACAGAGAAGCTGTGGATGCCCCATCCCTACAGGTGTTCAAGGCCACACTGGATGGGGCTTGGAGCAACTTGGGATAGTAGAAGGTGTCCCTGCCCATGGCAGGGGGTTGGAAAAAGGTGGTCCTTAAGGTCCCTTCCAGCCCAAAGCATTCTGGGATTCTCTGGAACCCAGTGCTGCGACAGCACCATGAGATGACCAAAGGGCAGGGGAGGTCCTCCTGCCCCCGTGTCCCCTTCCCTGGCATGGCAGCTCCCCCTCCCACAGTGGTGCCACAGCTGGTGAGGCAGCAGCACCCACGGAGCAGCAAGGACAGGAGACTTAATTTATCCCCCCGTGACCAGGAGATGCCCCAGGAGGCAGACGGGTCATTGCAAACCCCGTGTTACACCCGCGTGTGGGGAGCCAACCCAGGCACAGCCAGGAACCCCAAATCCAGCAGCACCAAATCCCACCCAGCCTTCTCCTAAGCCTTTCCTGAGCAAACTCCTACATCCCTTCTCCATGAGAAGCAGTGACAATTCCCCATTCCCAAGGTGGATGCTGAGCTGGGACAGTGGGAGAGGGGAGGTTGCAGCTCCCAGCCCTGGTGACGTGGGGCCACTCAGGGCTCCCCGCTCTGCCTGCAGCCCATCAGCTGGGATGAGGGACAGAGGGATGGAATCCTACAGGAGGGAGGAATGACCAGGGCTGGATACAGAGCAGCATCTCCCCAGGGAGACTGAAATAGAGGCAAAATGCTAAGGGATGAGCGGTGGTGGGGCCATTTCCAAGGGAAACGGCATGGACAGTTCTCCCAGGGGCGTGAGAAGGGCTTGCTGGTGGAATATCAGTGCCTGCTCTGTTTTCTTGGAGTGCCTCAGGAGGGGTTTTCTGAGCTCACCACGGGCTCAAGTCCAGGCCTAAAGAAGAAAATGTTAATGCATTAAGTGCATCTCGGAAGGATGTTTGTCCCTTCCAGAGCGGGAACGCGCCCAGGGACACCGGAGATGGAGGAAACTGCATCCTGCCTCCAGCATGAAAAATCAGCCTGGTAGTCATGGACAGCACAGGGAACAGCCCAGGGCCAGAGGATCTGGTGCTGCAGGACAAGGGGGAATGGTTTTACACTGACAGAGGGGAGATTTAGATGAGATACTGGGAAGAAATTCTTCCCTGCGAGGGTGGAGAGGCCCTGGCACAGGTTGCCCAGAGAAGCTGTGGCTGCCCCATCCCTGGATGTGTCCGAGGCCAGGCTGGACAGGGCTTGGAGCAACCTGGGCCAGTGGAAGGGGGCCCTGCCCATGGAAAGGGGTGGAATGAAATGGTCTTTAAGGTCCCTTCCAACCCAAACCATTCTATATGATTCTATTATTATCCAAGTAGAAGCCTGGGCGTGCTTCTTACCTAACCTAACCCTGCCCTCTGGCAGGGGGAAACCATTCCCCCTTGACTTGGCACTCCAGGCTCTTGTCCCAGGTTCCTCTCCAGCTCTCCTGGAGCCCCTTTAGGCCCTGCAAGGGGCTCTCAGCTCTCCCTGGAACCTTCTCTTCTCCAGGGGAACCCCCCCAGCTCTCCCAGCCTGGCTCCAGAGCAGAGGGGCTCCAGCCCTCAGAGCATCTCCATGGCCTCCTCTGGACTTGTTCCAGCAGCTCCACCTCCTTGTTGGTGCCCCAGAGCTGCCGACGCCGTGGGAAGAGCCCAGGGCACTGGGCAGGGACAGCACTCAGGCTGGAAAGCCCGTGGAGCCGCGGCTGGGGAGGAGAAGGAGGAGGAGGAAGAGGAGGAGGAGGAGGAGAAGGAAGTGTTGCGTCGGAATTTCATATCGGGATTTCTTGCCCTTGGGACGGACGGGAGGCAGGGCCGGGCGGGCAGGGCAGGGTCGGGCGGGCACAGCCGGGAAGAGCCCGG